>CM010609.1:1062500-1500000 GCA_003430845.1 Xanthoceras sorbifolium | reverse complement strand
ATTAGACACTTCAAAATATTCAATTTGTGCTTGGTAATAATAAGAAGAGATTAAGTTAAGCAAATTATACATAAAATTCAATATGCTTAAACAACAATCTGATCAATCAAGCACTTCTCTGAAAACTATATTAATCACACTCTTAAGCTTATACACCAAATCAAATGTAACAAAAAAATCAACCACTCATAAAACATGACCATTAAAAAATTTTATCTTGCTCTTGCAAGTCTATAGATTATCGGTGTAAGTTTGGTCAGGTCTTAATTTGGACAATAATTGATGATTCAATTTTTTTGTTTTAATTTAAGAAAGATTAATTTCAATTAGCATATCTATTGTTCACCATAATTACATTCAAGCTCTTATTGATTTCGAAATTCGTCAATAATCTCCTTTAAAGAAGAAGAGTTTCGGTTTTTTTTTTTTTTTTTAATTCTCCCTCTTTGTTTTTCCAAGTACTATATATATAGGAAGATTTTTCTTGGTAGACATTTTATGATTGTGCGATTTTATTTATTTAGTTTTTAAATCTGACACCTTACGGGTTGGGAAGTTATTGGGATCTACCGAGATTAAACCATATGAGTACCATTCTGATATCTACTTCTATTTCGAAAGTCGTCTACTTCCGACAACAAGAGAGGTCTACTCCCAATACGGAGATAGGTCTACCCACACAATTGAACTATTATGGGTAATAGTGGAAATAATATATACACTACCAAGGTGTTGAACCATAATGATTTGAAAGAGTTTGAGATTCTTTCGACCACCAAGATAAGGATCTGTGAATTTATTGGAATCGATCTAAATAGTCGAAACATATTTTTAATCGGTTAGATGTCAAATTTCTAAAATCAAAAATGATCTCGAGGCTTGAGAAAAAAATAAAGAGTAAATAACATCTACTATCCCTGAAGTTTGCTCAATTACAGACAAAGTCAATTTTTGGATTTATTGACAAAGACCTCCTCTCCCGTTAGTCAACTTTTGAGTTTTTTTTTATAAAAACCTCCCCTGATTAACTGTTACATTTGACCAAATTTTACTAATGATAAATAAGATATTTATCAATAAATAATAAGATTGACTTCATTTATAGTTGATAAAATTTCAGGGTGAATGCAATTAGCTTAAAACTAAATATTTACTGTGTTCACTGAATTTTTAAAAGAAAGTAGTCACAAATTTCAAAGTCTGAAATGACTAAACTCTCTTCATAAAATACAGAATTTCATAATAAAATATTCAATAGAAGACAAAATAGCGTGTTCCTTGCTTACTCTTTATTTTCTTTCCCTAAAATACTTGGGGTATGTGTTTTATTAAGTTAAAAGCATCTTCTATCTTTTGAGAAATATTGTAGTTGAGAGATGGAGGTCCATGTCATGTCTAGAGAAATCATCAAACCATCTTCTACAACCCCAAACCATCTGAGAACCTATAAGCTCTCTCGTTTGGATCAGATTAATATTGACAATTTCATTTCCATCATTTTCTTCTATCAGGAAGCACCCAAAAATTCTGATGATCGCCTCAAGAAGTCCCTCTCAGATACATTAACTCATTACTACCCTTTAGCTGGAAGAGTGAAAGATCATCTCTCTGTCGACTGTGATGATAATGGTGTATCCTACGTGGAAGCACGCGTAGCCGGAGACATGTCAAACGTCTTTAAACAACCAGAGATCGATCCAGAGGAACAACTGATACCTTGCAATCAACAAGAGATGTTGAAAGATCAGTCCATCTTGTCTGTTCAGGTTACTCACTTTGGTTGCGGTGGGGTGGCAATCTGTCTCCTTTTCAGGCATGTTATTGTCGATGCAAGCTCAGCAGCAAACTTGATCAAAACTTGGGCTGCAATTGCCAATTGTGGTGGCAATGATGATGATGTTGTAATAATAAAAGATGTGGTTTTTGATTGCACCTCTATTTTCCCTCCGCAAGTTCACTCAGGCTTGTCAACAACAAGTGGTGGTGATGGTGCTCGTGCAATTTTACTTTCATCGTCAGAAACTATAAAAAAAAGGTTCATATTCGAGGGATCCAAGATATCTGCTCTGCAAGACGAAATTGGCAATGGAACAACACGTTTTGAGGCAGTGTTCGCGCTTATGTGGGGTGCTATCACAGCTGCAAAAAGAGAAGGTGATGACTTTGTAGCTGCAATTCCTGTCAATCTACGAAAGAGAATGAATCCACCGATACCAGAACAATGTATAGGGAACATCTTAACAATAATACAGACAAATTGGCCAACGGAGGAGACAACTAACTATAGCAGTTTGACGTCAAAAGTTCACGAACTGGTAAGTATGGTGAACGGTGACTACGTTAAAAAGGCTTATCCGAATGGTTGGATACTCTATCGTGTAACAAATGGCGCTGCCGGAAGAGATACTAGAAGGTCAAGGTTGTTTATGATTAGTAGTTGGTGTAGTCTTCCATTGTACAAAATTGATTTTGGGTGGGGAAATCCTATGCTGGTAGCACCAGTCGGCAAGCTAAATTCTGGAGATAATATAGTTGTTGGCCTCATGGACACCAGTGATGGTGCAGGAATAGAGGCATGGGTGTTTATGTCCAAGGAAGAAATGGCCAAATTTGAACAAGACCCTGGTGTTGTTGCATATGCTTCTTTTAATCCAATCACATAAAAAACAAACATTTGATAATTAGCACACCAATTTTCTTTGGCATGCAAAAATAAATTTGAACTCTTCCAAAAAGGACTTCTTGTTTTGTGGATCACACAATAAGGAATGAAGTGCTTGTAATTTGTTTGTGCTTATTTGGAATTCTATATGCATTTGTGTTGTGTAGATTTTTATTTATTTTAGCCTTAGAAAAATTGTAAGGTGTTAGAAATAAGATTAACGGTTAAATGTAAGAGTTAAGTAACCATTTTTACTTAAGAATGAGTTATAACAGAGGAAATACTTAAGTCTCCATTTTGAATACATTAATAAGTCTAATAGAACTCTTTCATTAGGCTGTCAAGTGTTTGTTCACTGATTGCTGGGACACTCAAATGTTCCTCTGGCGCGCTATAGCGGGTAACTCAGGATCTCTCGCTCCACAGATGGATCCATTGAATTTCCTTACTTTTCCGTGCCAATCCCTACAAAAAAGAGCAAAAATGTCAGGGTGAAACTAGCGGGTGGACTAGCGTTCACTTTCTGACGCTTAAATCAAGGAGGAGAATACAAAGGGAAGCCATTGAAATAAGAATATCGCTGCATATATGTAAAACTGAGAAACAAAGAGAGAGAGGGTCTTGAAATTAGAGAGAGCTCTTAAGAGAGTTAGAAAGAGATCCCTCACTTCTGGTGAAATGAAGTATTTATAGAGTTTTAGAGGAAAGAGGAGGGGTAGTGAGGTAATCATATATGGAAGGGGAGGGCACGTGTCCATTCGTTATTACCCGATCACATCCCTTCTCTCTTTTTACCTGAGTGTGGCAGAAAAAAACTCTAGGGGCTGATATTCTACCACCTTGGATCGGAGTTCCACCAGAAAATTCAGCTGAGGCTCAAATAAATTCACCAGAAAAGCATATGGAGATTCCACCACAAGCTGAAGTACCTCAATTTGATCTACCATTCTTAATGTCAATAAAGATGAAACTACCATAGCTATTATTTTGATCAAAATAATAATAATTAGATGGGATTGCCATTGCTTATTAGTTGGTTAATTTGATTTACTAACTAATGAGACACTCATAAATTGATATATAAGTTGGGATTCAGAGTACTAGGGGATATATGCCTAGCTGCCAAATGTATTTTTTTTATTGATATTTTTTTTTTTAGTTCGCGCGGTTCTTAACTTTTTAAAAATTCATCATTTTAGTCTTCTTAACCAAATTTTTTATAGTCAAACATGACATAATATGTATATTGATTATTTTGTCATTAATTTTAAATGATTATGTTAAAAATACAATTTTTCTCTTTATTTTTTAAAATTTAACAAACGAACCTTAACTTTTATATCCAATAAGAATTTAACACATGTCAATAAAAAAAATTAAAATTATAAAATACAAAAATTATTATAAGAAAATTCCTTAAATATTAAAAAAAATTAAATAAATAAAATAAATTTACACCTAAAACTCATTCCTTGGTGACTGTAGCTGGTTTGTCGTAGAAGGGCAAGTTTTTTTGGGCAGAGATTTTCAAGCTATAAGCTTCTCTTTCCATCACGGATAAGGATGGTACCTGTTAGCCTTAAAAATTGTAAGGTATTAGAAATAAGGTCAACGGTTAAATGTAAGAGTTAAATTACTCATTTTAATTAAGAATGAGCTATAACAGGGGAAATATTGTCCATTTCCAGTACATTCATAATAGAACTTTCATTGGACGTTCAGGTGCTTATTCACTTGGACGCTCAAATGTTCCTTTGGCATCGTAGGGGCAATTCAGGATCTCTCGCTCCACAGGTAGATTTATTGGATTTTCTTATTTTCCTGTGTCAGTTCCTATAAGACAGAGCAAAAATATCAGAGTGAAATCAGCAAGTTGGCTAGCATTCACTTTTTGATGCTCAAGTCAAGGAGAAGAACGTAAAGGGAAGCCATTAAAATAAGAATATCACTGCATATATGTCAAACTTAGAAACAAATAGAGAGAGTCTTGAGATTATAAAGAGCTCTCAAAAGAGATCAGAAAGAGATCCCTCACTTTATGGTGAAATGAGGTATTTATGGAGTTTTAGAGGAAAAAGGAAGAATAGTGAGGTAATCATACAAAGGCTCATGTTCATTCGTTATTGCCTGATCACATCCCTCCTCTCATTTTACCTAAATGTGGCAGACAAAAGCTCTAGAGGGCTGAGATTCTACCACCTTGGATCAATGTTCCACTGACGTCCCACGTGGCAATTAGGTGTTCATTTGTATCTATTCTATTGAATATAAGTACATAAGAGTGCTCAATTTCTAATTCCTAAATTAGAAAAGCAACCAGAAATCAAATATGGTACTTTATCAAAAAGAGGAATGCTACTGGCAGTCATTTCCTTAGGGAGCAACACGTGGCCACACATTTATACAAAAGCTTTTTTTTTTTTTTTTTTTCTGTACCTGGTCTCATGCTTTATAAAATTAACCATTTTTCTTCTCCTTATTTACAACATTGACACCTCATTTTCATTTATTTCTTCGTCTACATTTTTCCACGCCTTTTCACTTTTTTTTTTTTTTTAATAAGTTGTAATAAAATACTTTGACATTTAATTATATTATAATGAAATCGTATTTTTAATTAAATTATAGTTAAGTATTTCGGATAGTTATTAATTTGAACTCTAACATATTTAAAAATATCACTTTTTGACATGTTTTTACTTTTTAAAAGTATATGGTTCCTAATTTTTTTAAAATATATCAATTTAGTCTTTATGACTAAAATTTTAACGGTCAAACCTTAAATAAATTATAAATTATTCATTTTACTCTTTTTTTTATTAAATTAGAATGAACGCTTTTACCTTTAATTTTTTAACAACTTTACCTATTTGAATAGTTCAATAAAAAATTGATATATGTTATAAAAATTTAAAATTTTTAAAATAAACACTAAAAAAGGATTAAATAAAAAAATAAAAAAGATAAAATTTATTAAAAACTAATAAAAACTTAAAAATAACATCATTTAATTTATTAAAAATAAAAATAAAATTTAAGGATACTTATAAAACTTAAAATTAGTTATAAAAAATTAAAATATTAAAATATTATATACACATGTTTTATAGTATATATAAATTATTATATTATAAAAATTAAATATAATAATAAAATTACAATATATATACATTTATTATTAGGGATATTATCAAAAAGCCCTAACGTTTGTAAATAAATTGTTTTACCTCCCAACGTTTCTGTATTAGCCATTTTACACCCCACCGTTAGTCAACCATCCAAAAAGTGAGTTGACCATTTAATTGGAAGGGTATTTAAGTAATTGAACAAAAAAAACAAAGTTAATAAATAATTTTAATTAATTTTTAATTATGATAAATGTTATGATTAAATTATCTTTAATTAATAAAGTTAAAAAAATTAAGAAATTTAAATAAAAAATTTGAAAATTTTAAACTAAAATATCTCTTCTCTCTCATCAATTATCATCATCATTGATCTTATCATATTCATCTTCCACATTTAATCATCATCATCACCGTATATCTCCATATAAATCTCACACATCAAAACCTCAATCCTCCTTCTCCGGCACATCACAACCATCCATCTTCATCTCCACTCTTATCTTTATTCTTTTTCTTCATCATCATCACTACCACTCATCGTCTCTCTTCTTCTTCATCACCATCACCACCACTCAATAAGTAAACCCTAATCCTCCACCCCAACATCAAATCACCCGAATTAACCTTAAGTGGGAGAGATTGGTCTCCACTGGCACCAATCTATAATTTTTTATTAAAAGAAAATTCCACTGAAATCAACAAAAAAATGCAATCAAAGGGGAAAAAAGAGAATGAGAGAAAAATAAACTCAGAGAATGGAATGGAGATTTAAAGAGTAGAAAGGAAGAGAGAAAGAGAGAGACGTGAAAGAAGAGGAAAGATAAAAAAGGGGAGAGAGACATGGAGTTTGGAGAGAGAGAGAGAGAGAGTTGAAAGAAAGAGATAAAGAGATAAAGAGAGGGAGACCGTTGAGTGAAAAAGGATGAGAGAGAAAAGAGAAGAAATAGGAGAGAGAAAGAGAGAGAGAGAGAGAGAGAGAGAGAGAGAGAGAGGGGGGGCGAAGATTTTTTTTTATTGAGTTAGTTGCATCCACAACTCCTGAGGTTTGGCCAACTACAGGTAGAATCAACTTTATCGTTTGTTGACAATAACACCCCCTACCGTTAGTTGACTTTAGTCAAACTTAACAATATCAGGGGTATTTTCGTCTTTTCTAATTTTTTATTTTATTTTATTAAATAACAAATTAAAAAATTAAAATAAAATAAAAAAATTATTTAAAAATTAAAATAATAATAATAATAATAAAATTAATAAAAATTAATTAATTTAGATCCATTTTTCAGATTGAATCTCAACCGTCCATCAAGATTGATGGACGGTTGAGATTCAATCTGAAAAATAGATTTTAAAAAAATAAATAAATAAATTTTTTTGGAAGAGTTTTGGGTTCTTCGATCGAACCCACCTAGGTTCGAACGAAGAACCTAAAAGGGTTCTTCGATCGAACCCAGAGGTTTCTTCGAAGAACCCAGTTTCTGGGTTCTTTGAAGAACCCAGAAAACTGGGTTCTTCTTTCGAACCCAGATGGGTTCGATCGAAGAACCCACTGGGTTCTTCGAAGAACCCAGAAAACTGGGTTCGATCGAAGAACCCATCTGGGTTCTTCAATTTTTTTTTATAGCTAAATCTGGGTTCGCTATCGACGGACGGCGAACCTTGATTATTGACGAACCCATCTGGGTTCGTCTTCGTTGACGAACCCTTCTGGGTTCGTCGCGCTGGATATGTTTCTCTTTTTTTTTTTTGGGTGGAGATCCAATCTCCAGATTGGATCTCCACCGTCCATCAAATTTGATGGACGGTGGAGATCTAATCTGGAGATTGGATCTCCACCATTCAAACTTTAATTTTTTATTTTTTTAAAAAAAATTAGAAAATTTATAATATTTTTTTTTAATAAAAAAAAATATTGTTTTAGGGGTAGTTTGGTCATTTTAAGGGTAACAGTTAGTCAATCGTTAAATCTAATGAAAGTCAACTAATAGTAGGGGTTGTCATTGTCAATAAACGATAAAGTTAATTCTACCTGTAGTTGGCCAAATCTTAGGGGGTGTGGGTGCAATTAACTCTTTTTTATTTAAGGTCTTTTCATTTTTCCAACTAAGGGCAGACTTGTCATTTTACTTTTTAATGGAGAAAGAAAGTTGCTTTATGGATGAAATACTAATAATAGGGTTTTTTTTTTTTTGCTAATACATAAAAGTTAGGAGGTAGAATGATATATATACAAATGTTAGGAGGGTTTTTGATAATATCCCTTATCCCTTATTATTATTATTATATTATTTTTATTTTTATTAGTATTTAATCTTAAATTTTATTTTATTTTTAACAAATGATATTACTTTTAATTTATTTTTAATTTTTTAATTTTTATAATTATTTTTAATTTTTAATGAATTTAATCATATTATTTTATTATTTAATTCTTTTTAAGTCTTTTTAAAAAAAATTAAAATTTTATAACATATGTCAATTTCTTATTGAACTATCTAAATAGGTAAAGTTATTAAAAAGTTAAAGGGTAAAAACACCGTTCTAATTTAATAATTTAATAAAAAAAGTAAAATGAACAATTTATACTTTATGTCAGGTTTGACTGTTAATATTTTGGTCATAAGGAGTAAATTGATGTATTTTAAAAAATTTAAAGATCATCTAGGTTAAAAAAGTAAAAAAAGATTAAAAAGTAATATTTTTAAATACGTTAGGGATCAAATTAATAATTGTCCGAGGTACTTAACTCTAATTTAAATAAAAATACGATTTCATTATAATATAATTAAATATTAGGGTATTTTGATAATTTTGCCTTTTTTTATATACAAATTTACATTTTTATTTTATACTTTAATATTACATTACAAGTCACTATAGCATATACAAGGCATTAAACTAAAGTAATTTCTGAATTCATATTAAAATTATCATAAAAGAACATTTATTAAACTAAAAAACTCTTCTTTATTTAATTATATTTATATTAGTAAACACTTGTCGCCCCATCCATGAATAAACATTCTACCTCTATCATAAAAAGTTGAGTGAACTTTTTTTAATTTATCGAGATTTTTCTAGCTACCCTCTGCAAATTAAATAAATGCCAAGGAGACACGTAGAACATGCACAACCAACCACCATTACTAATCAATTGCTTCTTCTCATGCTATATAATTAACCACTTGTTGAGTGTCAGAAAATGCACCCAACTTGATCTTCACTAGAAAGTTTTTTCATAGCTATAGAATCCATGAATACCAACAGCATGCAAGCAGCAACCAAGGTGTGTCACGTAGTGGCCATTCCTTATCCTGCTCGAGGACACATCAATCCACTGCTGATTCTCAGCAAACTTCTGGCTTTGAAAAAAGATGACATTCTCATAACATTTGTTCTTACTGAGGAGTGGCATCGCACCATCGCCTCTGAAGTTTTTCCACCCAACATAAGGTTCGCAACCATATCCAACGATGTCATACCATCAGCACAACTTCAAGCTGCTGATGTCGTCACCTTCTTTAGAGCTGTTAAGCTTATGGCTGCTCCCTTTGAGCAAATTCTTGATAGGCTCGACCCTCCCGTGACTACCATCATAACTGATATTCTACTACCATTTGTAATCGAAGCCGGATATAATAGGAATATTCCGGTAGCACTGTTTTGGGCTCCATCGGCAACTACATTTACCATCTTGTATCACGCTCATCTCTTCGATAAAGGGATCCCAGTGAATATGGAAGGTACATATATATACTTGCAGTTTGGTTTATATATCATTCTTGAGTTACTTATTATGTCACTAAATTTATACATGTAGAAAATGGAAACGATGTTGTGGACTTCATCCCAGGAATTTTTTCTATACGCGTAGCTGATCTTCCTCGTGTTTTCCTTAAAAACGATCAAGTACTCACTTTACAGCGTTGGCCTTACGAATTTCCCTCATCAAAAGTAAAATATCTTATGTTTGGAACCGTGTATGAGCTAGAACCACAAGTCTGCGATGTTTTCAAAGCAAAATTAGAGTACCCTGTCTACTCAGTTGGTCCTTTGATACCTTACTATGAACTAGATTGCAAATCCTCTACAAAAGGTAATGATCAAGAGCCTCACTATATAGAATGGCTAAATTCACAACCAACAAGTTCTGTCTTGTACATTTCAATGGGAAGTTTATTTTCAATTTCAAGTGCACAAATAGATGAAATGGTTGCTGGACTCAAAATCAGTGGCGTTCGATTCTTGTGGGTGGCGCGCGATGATACTTATAGACTTCAAGAAGACTGCCGTGATCTGGGATTGGTGGTGCCTTGGTGTCACCAATTGAAAGTGTTGAGCCATTGTTCAGTTGGTGGATTTTTGACACATTGTGGTTGGAATTCGATTCTTGAAGCTGGCTTTGCAGGCGTTCCACTACTTACTTTTCCTTTGTTTGGGGATCAAATAACACAGGGTAAGCAAGCTGTGGAAGACTTGAAGGTTGGATTGAGGTTGAAAAAGGAGATGGGAGACAAAACACTGGTGACAAGAGAAGAAATAGCCAAGACTATACAGACATTGATGGATGTTGATAGCAGTGAAAGGGAAGAGTTGGTTAAGAGAGCAAAAGAAGTTCATGAAATTTGTCAAGCAGCAGTGAAAAAAGGTGGATCATCTGACGCTGATCTTGATGCTTTTATTCAGAATATTTCACAAGGCTAAAGCTTATTGACCATGTTCAGCATATTTGGAAATTTAGAAATTAATTTGAATAAAGAGATCGAACTCTTAGTGCGATCTCTTAGTTCCATGTTTTAAACTTTTGAGTCAAATGGTAACAACATGATATATATATATATATATATATATATATATATATATATATATATATATATATATATATATATATATATATATATATATATATATATATATATAAAGGTTCGAATGTTAATGTACTGATCATGTAATGGAATGTTTTACAGCTTATTAATACTGTTTATCGTTTGGTTTCTTAACATTTATTAAACACAAAGTATTGAGAATTTTTTTTACCAAAGTCGCAACTTCTAAATATATACATAATTTTATATATGGAATATAATATATTGAGAATTAAGCATAAAGTTTAAAAAATATATCCCGTGTCACAGCTTATATGGTTAAAAGAGTAAAGATATTTTCAGGCTAAAAAATAAGGCCCAAGAGGATGGGTAGTAGCGCGAATAGTTTGGGTTCAACACAGTATTAGGTGATGAACAGTACGCACTGCCTGGTGGGTCCCGTGCCTAATGTTATTAAAGAGGGGTTGTAATTATTTTGCTCTAATAAAATTTTTTTATCTTCGTTCGTAGATGTTTTCCTCAAATTAATTAGGGGTTTTACCACGTAAATATCGTGTGTCAAGTTCTTCTTCACTTTTCTCAAATTTCTACTTTAGTTGTGATATATTGCTTCCACATGTAGGATCCTAACATATATCAATTTATGATGAGTGTCTCACTAGTTAGTAAATCAAATTAACCAACTGATAAGCAATGGCAATCCCATTACAGCATCTAATTATTATTATTATTATGATCAAAATAATAGCTGTGATAGTTAATTCATCTTTATTGACATTAAGAATGCTAGATCAAATTGAGGTACTTCAGCCTGTGGTGGAATCTTCATAAGCTTTTCTGGTGAATTTATTTGAGCCTTTGCTGAATTACTGGCATTGACATTGCTTTGGAAATCACAAAAAGAGAACGGTTGGAACTTGTAATTTTTTTTTTTTTAGAAAATTGGAATTTTATTTTATTTGGTCACTACCATTCAAAATTTCATAAATGATTCCATTTCTCTTCTTTAGGAAATCAAGAACAAATGGCTCAACCAATTTTTTTATTTTGTTGATTTCTAACTTGTTATTTTTTTTTTTTTTGGATTGAAATTTTTTTCACTTAAAATATTATGTAATTTTAATTATTTGAGATTTGATTTTAAGTATTATAATTGAGTATTGGGGAAATTAGGTGTTTTGATTTTATACATTTTTATTCATTAGATTCATTAAATGCTTAAAACTTATACCTTTAAATACTAAGACAATATTCTACGGAATTAATTTATGAGGTCATTTTAAAATTTTTAATAGAGGAATACTATCAACAGTCGCTTAGGGAGCCACACGTGGTCACGTATTTGTTACAAATTTTTTTTTTCTCTTAGGGAGCCTTGTCTTCGTCGGCCTTGTCTCTATGGAGATCATTGACGGAGACTAGGTCTCCATATGAAGATGAGGTCTTCATTTGTTAAAATTTTTATAATATAAACTAAATTAATATATTTATAAAAACTAAAAATATAAATATAAAAAAAAAATTATATATAAAAGTTGAAAATAAATAAATTAAAAGCTCGATAAAACAGCTACTGATAGCAGGAGTGGCCTAACATGCCTCATACCAAATATGCAGAATTGCGAGCAGGTGTGGCCTAACATGCCTCATACCAAATATGTAGAATTGCGATTCTCATGGATTCCAGACCTGATGAAATGTCAATCATGTTAGATAAAGCACTGGAAAAAATTATAACATCTATAAAATTACACACATAATAATAATAATAATAATTATAGTCAAAAGCCATGACTTGCTGGTAGCTGAGAATACTGTCTGCTCATTATTTATAGTTATATTTTTATGGCTTATCTGTTGCCCGAGTTTCGCTTGCTATTAGACTATTTTTAGTGTAATTCCATATTTGATGGATTCAAATAATTTGGACTATTTAAGCAATACTGTCTTCATTTTTTATCTTATTGATATGGATTAAATTTAATCCATACACAATAAGGCCACTAATTTATCTTCCATCTTTTTAATTTTTTTTTTCTTCACTTATTTATCTCTCTCTCTTTTTTTTTTTTAATTTCACATATTTTATTAAACTATTTATACATAAAACTAAAATTTATTTTATCTACTTTAAAAGTGAACTAAATATAGTAATAAATTTTAGATGATGTTATTTTATTAACTTTATATTATATATAATAATTCAAGTCAAATTTTTAACCAAATTTTGTTTTCTTTACTTAAATTTATTTTTTGGAATTAATTTTAAATTATTTTATTTTATTCAAAAATTAATTTAATCTAATATTATTCTCATATCAAATATAAATCCAATTATTTTTTATTCAACCTCATATAATATCAAACAAGGGACATAATTATTTTTACTTCAATCATATATTGCACCAAACACTTCACAGTACTAATTAGTTAAATTCTACATAATTCAATTCAGTCCAATTTAATCCCACAAATTCAATTTCACGTACTAAACGCTACATTATAGTTATATTGAATAGCAATTCTCAGTGGTTTCAGACCCAATGGGATAGAGACTCCTTCAATTTCATCCAAATTTCAATAATGTGAGAGAAAAATATATAGCATCCACATTCTCATGGGTTCCAGAAGACCCAATGAGATAGATTCCTATAAGATTATACTTTTTTGTAAGTCGAGAAGCAACTCAAGCCCTTAGTAAGATGGATCTGCTGAGAGAGACGTCTTAGGGTTTAGAAATTGTTTTAGTATGCCGTATGCGCGATGTATATGTTCAAACTATTATGTGATATCATGACACCAATAATCAATCTTATAAAAAAGAAAATATACTTTTATATAATATAATATGACATCAATAATTAATCTCATAAAGGAAATATATTTTTTATATAATATAATATGACATCAATAATCAATCTCATTAAAAAAATACTTTCTAATTAATCTTATAAAAAAATATACTTTTATATAATATAATATGATATCAATAATCATTGTCATAAGAAAAATGTACTTTTATATAATATAATATGAGGAATCAGATGTATATGTTCAATTGTACTCTTAACTATTAATTTCAAAAAAAAAAAAAAACTATTTAATTGAAAATGAAAATACATAAAACATTGAGCGGTCTTCTAATAAGCCCTGCAGCCAGATCATCTCCTTGCTAGCTTATATTACGGCCACATATTCTGCTTCAATTGTAGACAAAATGACAATCTTTTGCAATTGAGATATCCAACTGATGGTCGTTAATCCAATTGTGAATACGTACCCCCATGTAGTTCTCCTCCTGTGATCTACGTTATCAGCAAAATGAGCATTTACATAGCTTGTATCTTCAAGTCATCTTAAAACACATGCATTTGTTAATTGTACCTCATAGGTACCTTAATATCCACTTCATTGCCTCATAGTGTTACTTTCTTAGGTTTGGTACAGCTCCCACTGTAACACCCCCTGACCTGACCCGTCTGGATCGATCCAGGGAGCGCTACAGGGTTTTCAAAACTTTTCTTAACTCACTTTATAATTTGGAAATCAAATAATTTATAATTTAAAAATCATTTCTAGTGAGCCCATTAAAATCAAATTTCAAAAATTTCGGCAGAGTTCCCTCTATTTTTCTGATTTCCCAAAACCTGTTTTTAACAAAACAAATCCAATACAATTTAATATTAACACTTCTATATCACATTCTCAAATCAGTGCGCACCCTACCGTTTAATGCGACTTTCCAAACAGTTTTTAAAATAAAACAGTTCATAATTTATTCATTACAATCCTTTTTAAATGAAAAACAGAAATCATAAAACAAATAATTACAAAATATAAATATATAACACATTTACATATTCCTGTATATGCATGCGTAACTAACTATAATATACAGAAATATATGACTACCCCAAAACGTGGTGACTCTGGCTCTCTGCCTGCAACTCTCTCTTCAATCTTTTGCTTTCTCGGTATCTCTATTACCTACGCGTGATAAATATCAACGCGCTAAGGAATAATGCTTAGTGGGTGTACACTAAAATAAATTGCAATATAATATAAAACAATAAATCTTAAATTCAGTAATTCAGAAATATATATATGTAAAACAACTATCATATTTCAATTTCTAAGACTATATAAAAAATCAAGTATTTCAGAAGTTTCTGGGTTTCAATTGTAATCACATTATATATATATGTAAAACAACTATCATATTTCAATTTCTAAGACTATATAAAAAATCAAGTATCTCAGAAGTTTATAGGTTTCAATTGTAATCACATTTCTTTATTTTCACATCATTTTCTGGTTTCTCGTTTTTAATTGGGCCCATGATACACATAACAGGGTTTACAGGACTGGATTACGGGACAGTCGGGTTTCCCATCTCATATAAAATGGTATCCCTATATAAACAGTCGGTTTTCCATTTCAGAGTGAAATGATATCCGTATTTTTCACAGTCAATTTCCCATTTCATAATGAAATGGTATCCGTATTTCACAGTTGGTTTCCCATTTCTAAGGAAATGGTATCCGTAATATCATCACCATAAGCATCAGGAATCACGGTGCAGTACTGCCATATATACACCCAATTGACATGTCAATCTCCTATATCCATATTTTCCTATACATATATCAGGGCCGTTATTCAAAGTTTTCAAATATCATAACAAATTAGTTCTTTGTTTTCAAGAATCAACGAATATAAATTTCAATCAAAACCATAATTAGAAAACCAAATAATAGTCGTAAAACAATAGTTGTAAACCAGGTTTTGAAAACATACGCTTTTATTCGAACTTCCATAATATCAGAATATTGCACAAACAATTCCACAGTATACAAAAATGAAATACAAGTATATAAAATCAATACGAATATATAAAATCCATAACTATATTTCCAAACTTATTAAATCAAAACACATATCGAAAATAATTTCAAAAACGAGTGTACACCAACCTGGATACCGTTTTTCGACAGTTTCCTTTCTGAATTTTTCTTTTTTCTTTTTCCTTTCTTCCTCCTCTTTTCCTTTCTCCTTCTCTTTTCTTCCTTTTCTTTTCTTCTTCTTTCTCTTCTCTTCTTCTTCTTCTTCTCTTCTTCCTCTTCTTCTTCTCTTCTTCCTTTCTTCTTCTTTTTCTTCTTCCTCTCTTCTTCTTTTTCTTCTTTTTCTTTCTTTTCTTTTCTTTTCTTTCTTTCTCTTACGGTCTCTCTCTCTTTTCTTTTCTGGTTGCTTCCTCCAGAAGCTTATTTTTTTTATACAATTTCGGTCATCGCGACCTGTGGTCGCGCCACCTGTGGTCGCGCCACCTGGTCACGTTGCTTACTAGAGGAATTCCACCGCTTTCATCGCGAGCAACCATCGCGGTACCTGGTCGCGTTGCTCACTGCCCAAAATTCACATTTTTACCGCAAGCTAGTCAGCGTGATCCCTGGTCATGGTGACTGGTCACGGTACTCATTGCCAGAAATCACCATTTTTCACCGCGAGCGACTCATCGCGATCTCTGGTCGCAGTACTCACTGCCCAGTTTTCACCCTTCTCTTCATGCATTATTTCTGGACCGCTCCATCTGATCCACCTGAAAACCATAAAAATATACTTACATTTAATTATATTTTTCACCCCTCAATTCATAAATATTATATCCACATTTTTCAAATTAATTATTCGAAATTAGGGATGTTACACCCACTGCATGAACAATATCTGGTTTTTGCATACCATTGCGTACATCATGCTTCCATTGGCTGAAGCATATGAGAGCTTGTCTATAAAGTTCTTCTTTTCGTTTGTCTTTGGACATTGCTATTTAGCCAACCTGAAATGGTTAGCAAAAGTTGTCCTGACAAGCTTAGCATAATTCATGCTGAACCTCTACAATACCTTACTGATATATTTTGCCTGAGACAACTCCAAAATACCTCTCTACCTGTCCCTACTGATCCTTATTCCCATAATCTGTTATGCTTCACCCAAATCCTTCATCTCGAATTCGATGGACAATTCTTTCTTTAAATTGTTAATTTCCCTTGAATCTACACTAGCTACTAACATGTCATCAACATAAGTAGCAAAATAATATAACCATATTTAACCTTTTTGAAGTAGCAACAATGATCAGCATTGCATCTGAAGAAATCATTCTTTTACAAGAAGTTTTCAAACTTCTTCTACCATGAATATGAGAAGCTTTTCTGTATAATGGATAATTGAGGATTAGAAATCGAAGACCTACAACAACATTCTTTTCTTCTGCTTTTCTTTAGTTTAAATGTCTTCATTTTTATTTATTGTTTTTGTCTAGCTAGTTTTCTAGTTAGTTAAGGCTCTCTTGAAGCCTAAACATGATTTCGATTCCATAGACTAGTGTTAATGAAGTTTTATTTTTCTCTTATATGATGATTTTGGTTTGTCCATAAGAATTGTTTATTATATTATCTTGTTTCTTTTGATTGGCCATCCTAGGAGCATATTTTAGGATTCTATAAATAGAGTTGGAATGACATACTAACATGTTCTTACATGCAACAATTAATTAACTACAACCTAATTAAGGGAAATTAATTCATGAATACCTAGAATAAATGCAATGTTTTAGTATTTATGAAATATTCATATTCTCTTGATTCTTAATGGGTTCCTATTATTAAATCTAGTAAATGTCATCCTAGGTTGTAATTAGGATTACAAATATTGACGTAGATGTCACGCGCTTTGCATATGATCTAAGAGAGAAGCAATACAACTTGAGCAAGATGTCATTGCCTTATTGTGAATATCTTCATCATGTTTGTTTGAATTTAATTTTCATTATTGTTCGTGAATTGAAGGATTATTTAGTGGTGTATAAGAGGTCCTAATTATTGTTCTCACACAAATTTTTCTCAAAGTATTCTTCACTGCAATTTTATTAATAGATTAGTTAATTTTCAATTTTCAAATCATTCTCAAAACCCCCCTTGTGTTGGTGTGTATATGGAATCCCTTTTGGGAATTCAAAAGAGTCTTTATTTTCCATTCTAGTTAGGATTAGAGTTTTAGTGAGTCTAGGTTTAGATAATTTATTTTAATTTAAATTCAAGATTTTAGCAAGTAACTAATTCTCTATGAGATCGACCCTTACTAGTCTGCTATACTATCGATTTAATTTATACACTTGTAAGGTTTATTATTTTTTATTGTGAAAACCGACCATTAGGGGTTTTTGCCCTAGGTGATTCATCCTTGGGGTTACTATCCTTTTCTAAACGTTTGGGTTACTTGGTGCAGGTTTTGTGTCGGGGAATAGTGGTTGTTCTATTGTGGTCGATTTTTTGGCGGGAGAATCCTGTGCTGAGGCTCGGGAGCAGCAGACCTTCGGATCTCCAGATCCCGGGCTTTGTGCCTTTAACACGAAATAATTCCTCATTTGATATTAACACCATATATTCTGAGTCTCTTTTATATGTAAGTTTGAATGAAAAGGATTATTTTAATACCTTGTAACCTTTTATACGTTGGCAATTTCATCTTAACAAAAACAGTTTAAAACTGAAATATATGACCATTGAACATCGGTAACAAAGGTTTCTTTCAACCAAAAAAGGGAAAAAAAAAAAAAAAATTCATCGGCACCAAAGCTGCCTCAAAATTGGGGTTGCTGCATGTGAAATGGAGACTGGAGACCTGAAAATCCGACGAGCATATTTATTGAAGTCTGAAGAAAAGTCTACAAATTCATTTGAAATTTGGAGAAATTTAAGGGTGATTTTGTTAGGTGAAATGGAGATTATAAATTTAATGCACACACATTTCAAGGAACATTTATATAGGCTATAATGGCTATAATGGTGTTTATAATATCTAGCATTTTTGTAAAACTTGATGAGGAGTATATAGTTTCCTGACATTGCTGGCAGTATTTTGATTTTTTGCAAAATCTTATCTCACATTAAGTTGGGTACACATTTTTATAAGTTATTTTGTTCACTTGAGTTTAGAGATGATAATTCTACCCGCGAATGTATACTCGTGATCGGTGGGTATGTGCTATTCGAGTATACGGACGAGTATGAAACTTTTAGATATTTTTAATAGACTCTTTTTAATGGTTATATTATTATTTAATTAAAAATTACATAAATATTTTTTTTATTATAAATAAAAAAAATTCACCAATAAAGATCATCACTCTATGTCTCACTTTTTTTATTTCTCAATAAAATTCATAATCAAATATAAAAGAAAATTAAAAAAAAAGAAAAGAAGAAGTCAATTTTAAAATTTATAAAAATACATACCTTTACAATATCAAAATTCTCTGATATTTTTTTTCATTATTTTATTATAGTATAATTATATATCTCATAGAAAAATTTATATAATTAGGGTTTGTTATAGGTTTTCTTTTTTATAAAAAATAAAATAAAATATTAAATATAATTGCACGGAATATGAGCGTAATTAATGGGTGGGTATATATAGCATTTATTTAATTTTTAATTAAAATATATGGTTATTTGTGTGGAAATATTTTTATAATTAAAATTTTTAATAAAATATGAATTTGCAAATTATATCTTTAGATAGTAATATCGACATCTATTAAAAGGCTATAAATTAATATAATTTCTCTCTCTTTAAGGTGCGTGCTGCACTCGAATTCAAAATCTTTAATTTTGAAAATTTATATTTGATAATGGAATGCTGAACCTAACTGAGATTCATTAAATTATATTTAAAATTAAAATTTATAAAAATTTACATTTAATATTAGAAGGGTGTAATTTGAATTTTTATAAAATATGAATCCGAGTATATTTCTACAAACGTTAGCTAGGTTGAATGTTATTCACTTTTTATAATATATTATTGGCAATCTGTTGTACGGATTTGCAGTGGTTTCATTAATTGGACCAGGATCTGTCATTATGTTGATCTGTACTTAGATAATTACTATAAATATTGGTATTCTAATTGTTTTCAATTGATGTGGGTAATTAGTACTAGGAGAACTCAAGTCGAAAAACGAAAAAGAAAAATGTGTTTGGAGGACCAAATGAGATTGGTTCAATGTCGTTCATACTTATAACTTTGAACTTATAACTTTAAAGTTATGAGTTTGAGTCGTATCTTTTTTTCATAATTTTAAATTAATTGTAATTATTAAAAAAAAATATTATAAAAAAAATACTTAGAGAATTATATATTAATAGGGCAACGTTGAGCCACCTGTGCTTTCTTTTCTCCAAAGTAGAGAAAAGGAATCATTTATGAAATTTTGAGTAGTAATGACCACAGTCACATTCCAACCAAATAAAATTCCAAGTTCCAACCTTTTTCTCTTTGGCAATTTCCAAAGCTATGTCAATAGCAGTTTGGACAAATTACAGTTTACTACTTTAGATATTTCTAATTATAAATAGAATTAACTTTTTAAAAAATTGACCGTAGATTTTCCTACTATTAGTGTTGACCGTTAAGAAAGACAGTTGACCGTTAAAAATATATAAAATTTAAAACAAATTTACATTCCACCTACATGAAGTATTTTTAGTTACTGACAGAATCAATTTTTTAAAAAATTAACTGCAGACTCCATACCGTTAGAGTTGACTGTTAAAAAAAAATAGTTGATCGTGAAAATATGTAAAAAGATAAATTTATCTATAGTTAAAAAAAATCTAAAATAGAATATAAATAAATATTTTCCATTTTCCACTATTCATTCATGAAAATATTTAAAACTTTTTAAAAAATGAATAAGATTAAATCTAAGATATCCACCGTCCATTTGGAGATTATCTAAAAAAAAACTTTAAGGATCTGGTGGCCATGGGAGGGAGAGAAGCTTTAGCTTCCCCCTTTGTGCGAACCTTTGCGAACCCATCGTAAACCTGCTATGGTCGATCCACCATAGATCTCATCATTCACTCTTCCTTCCTTTTTTATAAATCTCCACTGTCCAGAGATCTTAACTGTGTTTTTTTTAAAAAAACATTATAAAAATAAGATGAAATAACCAAAATACCCTTAATATTGTTGACTTTGACTAATATTTGATCAACGTTGACTAACGGTAGGACGGTCTGCAGTCAATTTTCCTAAAAGTAAATTCCACCTGTAATTAAAAATATCTCAAGCAAATGTGCTGTTATTTTTTTTTTAAAATTTTTTTATATGTTTTTAACGATCAACTGTATTTATCGACAATCAATGCTAACGACTGGTGAGTCTGCAAATAATTTTCCAAAAAATTAATTCCATCTATAAGTAGGAATATCTTAGATAGATGAGTTATAATTTGGAATATCTTAGTGTTGTTGCACCAGACGAAGGACGTGGTGATGAAATGGAGATTTGAGCCCCAAGAATCCGCCGAGCATAAACTCAATTGAAATTTGGAGAAATTTGAGGCTGAATTTTATTAGGTGAAATGGAGATTATAAATTTAAAGAAACACACATTTCAAGGAACATTTATATAGGTTATAAATGGCTAGCAGTTGTAAAACTTGATGAGAAAGTATATATTTTCCTCACATTGCTGGCAGCATTTTTATTTTTGGCAAAAACTTATCTCCATTTCAAGTTGGGCACACAATTTTTGAAAGTTATTTTTTTGTTCACTTGAATTTAAAAAGAGTTAATTGCACCCACACCCTCTGAGCCAATTATAGATAGAATCAACTTTATCGTTTATTGACAATGACCTTCCCTACCATTAGTTGACTTCCATTAGATTTAACTGTTGACCAACTTTATTCGTTGAAATGACCAAAATAACCTTAAAACAAGATTTTCTTTTTATTATAAATTTTTTAATTTTTTTTTAAAAAAATAAAGTTTGAAGGTGGAGATCCAATCTGGATCTCCACCAAAAAAAAAAAAAAAAAGAAAACAAAAGAAGAACCTTGCTGGAGATCCAGCGCGACGAACCTAGAAGGGTTCGTCTTCGTTGATGAACCCATATGGGTTCGTCAACGATCTGAAGGCGAATCTAGATCTAGGTATTAAAAAAAATAAATTCGGAGAACTCTTTTTCTTGGTTTTTCGAAGAATCCAAAGGGTTCGAAATCCAACTCAGAAGGGTTCTTTCTACCCTTCTGGGTTCGATTTCGAACCCAGAAAATGGGTTCTTCGAAGAACCCAAAGGGTTCGAAATCCAACCCAGAAGGGTTCTTCGACCCTTCTGGGTTCAATTTCGAACCCAGAAACTGGGTTCTTCAAAGAACCCAAAATTAATTTTTTTTTTAGATCCTTCAAACTTTAATTTTATTGTAATTAATTTTTTATTTTTAATTAAATTTTTTTATTATTATTATTTTAATTTTTAAATAAATCATAACTGTCCATTTTTAAAGATGGAGGGATGAGATTTTTTGTAATCTTTTAATTTGTTATTTAAGAAAATAAAATTAAAAAAGTCTGAAAAGACGAAAATACCTCTAACCCTGTTAAGTTTGACTAAAGTCAACTAACGGTAGGGGAGGTCATTGCTAATAAACGATAAAGTTGATTCTATCTGTAGTTGGCAAAACCTCAGGGAGTGTGGGTGCAATTAACTCATTAAAAAATTTGTAAGGTTTGAAATTTGAATCGTAGAAATCTAACAAAATCAACTGAAAGTTCGAGGTAACTCAAAGTTGGTAATTAATCAAATGAACGGCGTCTATGAAGTTAGAAAACCAGGTAATATCAGTATTGCTCACAAATATTCATTTTTGACTTTAAAAATTTCTTATAATTTAATCCATAACAATTTTCACATTAAACCCTCAAATGTCTGTATTTTTGAGTTACATCTAGATCCTTAGAACTTTTTCTTGTTATTCTAATTTTGTTGAGTAATTGCTCTTTTCAACAGTAATTTGTTGTTCTAATATGTTCCACTAGCTAATAATTAAATGAAGTAATTAATCAACAACAGTAATCTTCCCCCATAAAGAAGATTCCATTATTCCATCATAAAGGTTAAAAAAAAAAACAATTTCAGATCAAAACACATTTTCTTTGGTGGCAACAAGAGTTTGAAAATTAAACTACAAACACATTATTCAAACTCAGTCTCTACACCCAACACTTAGGGCCCGTTTGATAAGTGGGTTTGGACTGAGTTTGAATAATTTTTTATCCAAACCCATATTTAGTACAAGTTGGGATTGATCACAGCCAATCCCAAGAGTACCCATTTTCTCCCAATTGTCCCGCCTCAACAGGGGGGACAACTTGTCCCATCTTTTTTTTTTCATATAAAATTTTTATTTATATATAATTAATAAAAATTAATTTTTAATAGTTCTATATATTTTTAAAAAATAATTTAAATAATTTATTTTATTTAAAATATTTTTTAATTTAAATAATTTTATTATTTATTTTATTTAAAATTACTTTTAAATAATTTTATTATTTTTTATTAAATTTATTTTATTAATAAAATAATTTTTAACTCAATTTAATTTAAGTAATTTTATTTTTTATTTAATTTAAAATAATTTTATTATATGTTAAAATTAATTTAATTCAGCCTGATTTTATCCAATCTCATATTACATCAAACACATCACAGTAATAATTTAATCCAATACATATTGCACCAAACACATTACATTAGTAATTTAATCATATCCAATCCAATCCAATCCATTCGAGTAGTGTCCCTCTCCCCTAAATTACGAATAAATTATAATAGCTTAATATATATATATATATATATATATAAGTTAGTTTTTTTTAAAATTAATTATAAATAGTTGTATTTATTTTTTTAAAAGTAGTATAAATATTTTATTTAAAAAAAATTAACCATATTTAATTTCTATTATTGGTTTAAAACAATTTTTTACTTTAAAATTAATTTAATATAATAATTAATCAATTTCAAACTATATAAAACATATAAAACATAATAAATTTTTTTATCCAATCCCATACTACACCAAAAAAAATATAATACTATTTTTAATCCAATCCGTACTGCACCAAACACATGACAATACTAATTAGTCCAATCCTATCCAATCCAATCCCATAAAAATAGTTCAATCTAATCCAATCCCATAAAACAAACGGCCCTTATTGTACTACCATAGACAAAAGGAAAATGCAAATGAAGCATACTTTAACTTTCATGTTCAGAAACATGACATTATTTCATGTCTACTAAAGAAATTGCCAGAAGGCCCTCCCTGTGGCAGTAGAGCCAACCTAACTGGACTTTGGGCTCCTTCAGCAGCAGTTAACTCACCAAAATTGTAAGTTATATCAGTTTTGACAAGACCTGGACAAACACAATTGACCAAAAATTGTGGGTGCTTCTTGGCCAAAATCCTTGTATAAGCATTGAGAAATGCTTTTGAGAGAATGTAACCAGATTTCTTTGCAGGCCAGCCTTCTTTCTCTAACAATCCTTCTTTGAAATCCTTGAGAAGCTTGTTCAATAACTCGTCGATTCTCTCTTCTGTAAGGTTTTCAACATCATTCAACTTTTGTTTAACCCCTTCATTTGGTATGTTCTGGGTTCAGATACATGACAAGAAAATCAACTTCAGTTGTAAAAATGTTATACATTCCTTTTCTAAAGTCAATTCCTCAACAATCAATCAATCAATTGTTAGATTCATCCTCTTCTACTTAATCATTTATTCACGTGCCTCTCACTGACTTTAATAAATTAGTGTACACAGAACTCTTGAATAAATAAATATATAAATATATATATATATATATATATATATACACAATAAGTAACACTGAATCAATCTAAGTTTTGTTAAATTACACTTGAAAGTAAAGTTTACAGAAACTCATATTGAACTTTCCTGGCATTAAGTTTGACCGTTAAAAAGTAAGTAGGCTCGAGCTTCCTTGAGTTCGCGATCTATGGTGGACCCATAATAGATATCTTACTTCTTCTACTTTTTTCTTCTTTTAAGTGGCGGATATTACTTTTTAGAGTTCAAACTTAACATTATGAGAGTTCAGTATGAGTGTTTGTAAATTTTGATTCTTAGTGTAATTCAACAAATTTTAGAAAGGTTGAATGTATATATATATATATCCGTTTATTTATAGTTGAGGATTATCTACTAACAGTAGCTTACCTTCAACAATCCAGACGAAGATGAAATATTAACAATCCTTGGCGAATCGGATAATTGAAGAAGGGGAACAAATGCATCAACCATTCTTTTTGCACCATAGTAGTTTGTATCCAGACACTCTTTCGTGGCTTCGAATGTTTCCCTTATAACATCATCTGCCTTTGGCTTCAATATTCATCAGCAAAATCATCAGTTTAAGTACACACAAACTGTAAACCAAACAAGTTATAATAACAAGTTTGAACTTACAGGAACACCATCAAGTTTATTGGCGCTTTTGTATGCATGTAAGTCTATTATAATTCCAAGAATTCCTGCATTGTTCACCTGTAATTAAATTACCATTGATCAAGTATTTTCTCATTATATATCCCACCAATAATTCATTGAATATATATATATATATATATATATATATAAAATACCAAGATATCTAGCTTGCCGAATTGGTTTTTGATGAAATTGACAAGGGAAGCAATACTAGCAGGATCTGTGACATCAAGCTGATGAAAAATCACTTTGTCATCTGAGAGACCGGATGCTTTTAATTTCTCAACAGCTTCAAGTCCTTTCTTCTCATCTCTTGAAGTTAGAACCACCTTGATCCCTTCTAAAGCTAGCTGCCTCACTGTTTCAAAACCAATCCCTTTGTTTGATCCTGTAACAATTGCATACCTTTGATGAACTGTCTTTTCCATCAGTGTTTTTATGACTTAATCGAGATATTAAGATGAAGTGCAAAACCGAAATAAATAGGACTGACAAAAATGATACAAATTCTGAAATTCAAGTCTTACAACATATCACATGATATTTAAAATGATTATATTTGGCCTTTTGTTCTTCCATTTCATATCACAATCAGTAAAAAAATGATATGATATTATATTATATTCCTTGCGTATCGCATGATAACATTTTTAAATAAAAAAAATAGCGGTGTATATTAATCATAAAAAACAGTGAACATGATAAAATTTTAATAAGTTTTGTGAACCCTTTTTAATGCCTCAGACTAGTAATTACAAAGATATGATCTTAAAAAGTATTTGTGGAATACATATATGGGGCAAATTATAATGGAGTACCCTGACATTTTATTATACTATAATGAAATTGCGAGTTTAGTCTTAATTACACGTTAGTACTATACTATTAGTTGACTCAGTCAAAAGTAACAGTTTGACCAAGAATTTTATTTGAAATGACACAATTACCCCTGGTTAAAAAAATAAAAAAATAATTTTTTTAAATGGATCTCCACCGTCCATCAGTGTTGATGGATGGTGGAGATCATTTTGAAAAAAAAATAAAAAAGAAATTTTTTTTAAAAAAAGAAGAAAAAATAAAGTAGAAATCCGATCTCTAGATGAGATCTACACCTAACAAGAAAACCAAGAACCAAAAAAAAAAAAAAAATTATTTCTGGAACAGAATATGCTTCATCAAAGATGGAGCCGGCAAATGGCACGATGCTTCATCAATGGGAGCAATTTGCTCCCATTGATGGAGCATATCTGTTGCTTTTTTTTTTTTTGTTCTTAGTGGGATGAAGATCCTTGGATCTTCATCGTCCATCAATATTTATGGACAATGGAGATCTAAATTGGATATTTGACTGCTACCCACTAAGAACAAATTTTCTTTTCTTGTTCTCTTTTTTTAAACTGTTCTTTTTTTAAAAATTTTTCTATCCATATAATCTCCACCATCCATTAAGATTGATAGATGACAGAGCTTCATTTAATTTTAAAATTGTTTTTTAAAAATTTTTTTTAAAAAAAATTAAGGTAAAAATAATCATATTACCCTTATTACTGGTTGACCGTCAACTCTAATTGTCAACCAGTTAGTTAAGGGTACTAGTGCATAATTAAGGGTAAACTCGATATTTCGTTGCAATATGATCGACGTCAAGGTACTCTATTATAATATATATAACCTAAAGTAAAAGAGTCATTTGTAAGTTTACAAATCCATGAATTTTATATATTATTCATTTTAAATGCATCAATATTTTATCCTCTTACTTATATTTTAACATTTCTTATGTAAATCAAATGTACTTCTCAGTGAATTAGATCAATCACAAAACTAACAAAATAACAAACTAGTAAACAATTATATTTTTTTTAATATATATATATATATATATCGATTTTTCATTTGGTTTTATAAATATCAAATCGAACTGAACTGAACTGAGCCAATTGAAAGGTATGAACCTGTCCAAAACTGGTTGGACCAGTTCGGTTCATCGATTTGATTCGGTTTTTTAATTTTTTTTTCCCACCCCAACTGAATACTACAAAACAACTGGCTAATATTCTGACCAAGGCTGTTTTTAGTCAAGCCTTCTATTACACACTTGTCAAGCTGAGCATGAGTGATATCCATGCTTCACCTTGAGGGGGAGTGTTGGCTCGAGTGTAAGAATAGTTGATCTAGCTACAAGCAATGAAAACAAAGAAGAAAAAGAAGTGTTTTACAGAAAATGATCAAGTGTTTGTGAAAATACTCAAAGAACTTCCATTGATGAACTCATGAGCTTTTAGTAAAAACTTCAATGAAATCTAACTCACTCTCAATAATCAATCTCTCAATACATTACCATATTTATACAAGCTATGTTGTGTCAGCAATTCTAACTAACTTCTTCCAGCTCAGCATCAGCTGGAACTAACTAACTGCATTACCTGATTTAACAATCCCTGATTTAGCTAACCATATCTTTTCCACTATAGCTTGCTGTGAAAGCCAGCATTAATGTAACAAAGCCTTCAATCTTGCTCGCTGGTGAAGGCTTTGTTCTGTTACAGTTAGCTGATATGCTTATTGTTTGTAGCTTTGAGCTTGAGCTGAAACCGGAACAGCTTAACTGAGGTTGACTTACTCTAGCAGTGAATCTCATTTTGTAATTTGGTCGTAATTACCTTATAATTGTAGGAGTCAGAGTATTTGTAGAGACTGTAATTATTTGGTTAATTAAGCTTGTTGACAATTGTATTGTAACATTATAAATAACTCTCGTCAGATAGAAGAATATATTATTCAACTCTAATTTACCCTAGCCACTATTTTAGTATTTTCATCATCTCTAATTTTACAAATTCGTGTTTCTAACACTCCTCTTCACATGTGGGTCCGGTTGGCTTTGATTAGCCACCGTCTACAGTGCCTTGATGAAGAATGATACTTGGGAAAACAAACCTGTTTGGGGACAATTCTTCATTGAATATTTCCAGATGAATTTATACTAAAATCAGAAAATGACCTTGCTCATAACAAACTCCAGCAATATATATAGCAGTGTCATTATAACAAACTCTAACAACCTGAAAACTGTCACCTCATGTAACTAACTCCCTGAGTTGATATTACACTTCCTTGGCCTCTCATCATACCTCTGATCATATTGCAGCATGATTCAATGATGATCAGATGCTGAATGACTCAAAGTAACCAATACCTGCTGCACATGATGATCAGATAGAGATACAAAAACGATCGATATTAGCTTCTGTTGTTGTCTTGAATTTAAGTTGCTGGGGGATAGCTGTTAGGCGCAGCAGGTAGAATATCAACAAGAATAAAGAAATAAAAATAATATCAAAATGACACAATTTTAACGTGGTTCATCCTTAAATTCGGGCTACATCTACAGGACAAATTCCGAATAATTTTTCTTCCACTAATAAAATTAGTAGGTATAAAGAGAGAGTCTTCTCTAGACAATTTCTAGAGGCAATATAATTATTGAGATAAACCCAAAATAGTGGCACTCAAGGTGTTTCCCAAATCCCCAAATATTTATTCTCACTATTTTATCACTTCCCTTGAGAAAACGTTTCCCAAACACTCACTCTCTCACTCTTCAGCAAATGAGGCTACTTGAAGGCTTGCCTTAAATTGCTTTGCCTTACTTTGCTTGAGATGATTTTTGAGCAAATAACTCTTGCCTATTTATAGGCAAGAGAGCTTGCCGAGTGGACTTGCCGTGCCACATCTTTGGCCACAATTTGTGGCCAAAGAAGTGGCCACGACAATTGGCCACAAATTGTGGCTCAATATATATATATATATATATATATATATATATATATATATATACATTTGGTGTAATGTGCCCTCCATGTAGAGGGACCCACCCAACAATAGCAACATTATCCTTCACATCTCCCCTCAAACTAAACTGAGGAGAGTCCACAAGTTTAGTTTGGAACATAGGAACTTGAATCTATCACAAGTGTGACCTTTTGCGAATATATCATCAACTTGACACTCAGTAAGCACAAACCTAGGTTCAATAATACCATAAACTACTTTCTCTCGAATAAAATGAGTGATAATGTCAATATGCTTGGTCCTATTGTGAAAGATAGGATTTGAGCTAAAGAGTTTGCTCCAAAATTGTCACACCATACCTCTGCATAACCAGCAATAGGGAAACAAGGACTTTAACCATAAAACTTCAAAAATGAATTTTCCAACTATTAGGAAATTTATGCTTAATTATCAATACATTATACTCTATAAATGCGGAATACTAAGAAATTCCGACTTTGATAAATAAAATTATCAATACATCGTATTTAATAAACGTTAGGAAACCAAAATGGTGAACAATAGTATTAAACTCTAAAGCACTCCATACAACTACATGAGTAGGTCGACATTTGAACACTAAATACCGTATTTTTACCGTTCAACTCAAAAGTTTAAACTTATGGGTAAGCCATAGTACTAAGTTCCACGGAGTTGGATCTCTTTATTCAAATTTATTTCTAAGGTTCCAAATATCTTCAACATGGTCAATGAGCATGGCCTTGTAAAATATTCTGAATGAAAGCGTCAAGAGCGGTGTGAGATGATCCACCTTTTTTCATTGCTGCTTGACAAATTTCTTGGACTTGTTTTGCTCTTTTAACCAACCGTTTCCTTTCACTGCTATCAACATTCATCAATGTCTGTATAGTCTTGGCTATTTCTTCTCTTGTCACCAATGTTTTATCTCCCATCTCCTTTTTCAACCTCAATCCAAACTTCAAGTCTTCCACAACTTGCTTACTCTCTGTAATTTGATCCCCAACAAAAGGAAAAGTAAGTACTTGAATACCTGCAAAGGTAATGTCAACAATCGAATTCCACCCACAATGTGTCAAAAATCCACCAACTGGAGAATGGTTCAACACTTTCAATTGGTGACACCAAGGCACTACCAATCCCAGATCACGGCAGTCTTCTTGCAGTCGACAAGTATCCTCCCGCGCCACCCATAAGAATTGAACGCCACTAATTTTGAGTCCAGCAACCATTTCATCCATTTGTGCACTTGACATTAAAAAAAAAAAAACTTCCCATTGAAATGTACAAGACAGAACTTGCTGGTTGTGAATCCAGCCATTCTATATAGTGATGCTCTTGGTCATAAACATTTGAAGAGGATTTGCAATCTAGTTCATTGTAACCTATCAAAGGACCAACTGAGTAGACACGTTACTCTAATTTTTCTTTGATAGCATGACAGACTTGTGATTCTAGCTCGTAGATTGTATTAAATAGTTGATATTTTACTTTAGATGAGGGAAACTTGGGAACCCAACGCATTAAGGTGAATATTTGATCGTTTTTGGGGCAAATATAAGAAAGATCAGCTACACGTATAGAAGGAATTCTTGGGATGAAGTCCACGACAGTGTCCCCAACATTTTGTACATACACCCATTTAATGTTGTAATAAGTATCTCATAATTCAGAACAATTAAATATAAATAAACACCACTATATATGTACCAAACTGCAAGTATATATGTACCTTCTATATTCTTTGGGATCCCTTTTTCGAAGAGATGGTAACAGTGATGTAAGATGGTAAATGATGTTACCCACATAACCCGAAACAGTCCTACCGGAATATTCCTGCTATATCCGGCTTTGACTGCCCATGCTAGCGCATTATCAGTTATGATGGTAGTCACGGGCGGGTCGAGCTGATCAAGAATATGCTCAAAGGGAGCTGCCATATGCTTAACAGCACTAAAGAAGGCGCTTGTATCAGCAGCTTGAGGTTTTGCTGATGGTAGGACATCGTTGGATATGGTTGCGAACCTGATGTTGGAGGGAAAAACTTCAGAGGCAATGGTGCAATGCCACTTCTCAGTAAGAACAATTGAAATGAGAAAGTCATTTTTTTTCCGAAGCTAGAAGTTTGCTGAGAATCAGCACTGGATTGATGTGTCCGCGAGCAGGATAAGGCATGAACACTATGTGAGACACTTTGGTTGCTGCTTGCATGCTGTTTGTATCCATAATGGATTGGTGGTTGATATTCTAGCTAATTGAACTTTCTACTAATTAAATACAACGAAGATCAAGTTATGTGCTTTTTTGTGTACGTGCATGTTCACGTGCATGTCTGTCAATTAATTGATTACAAGTTATCAAACGTAGGTGTATTTAAGTCAATTAGATTGAAGTGTTGAAAATGTATTTTCATCTTTTCATCTATTGTTTTTATTTTTTTATAAAACTATATTTCAAAAATTTTAAAATAAAAATAATAATAATTTTAGATCTCTAGTATCAATCTAATATAAAAAAAATTAAAACATGAAAAAATTTAATAAAACGAAATTAAAAATTGAAAGAAAAAAAAAATAAAAAATAATAAGGTGGAGATCGCCGATGGGATCTGGGATCTCCACCTTGATCTCCATCGATGAAGATCATCTAGAAGGTGGAGACCTCCTCTCTATCTGAAGACCTCCTCCTCTCGATCTGGAGATCTGGTCTCCATCGATGAAGATCTTATCTCCATGAGAGGTGGATATGGATAAAGATCTGGTCTCCATGAGGGGTGGAGATCCTAGATTCGATTCTACTTGATTATATTTAGTTGTATTTAGATAAATGGTATTTTAAAATTTATTTTCTAGATGGATGGTAGAGATTCATCTACTATTTAATTTAATTTTATATAATATTTAATATCAAGGGTATTTTGGACATTTCAAATATTTATTAAAGTCAACAGTTATGTATTGAACATAAAATTGTACATGAGAGGGAATAGGCAAAGTCCAGGTAGGTGGGAGTAATTTGCTCGTTCAAAAAATCAAGATGTGGATTAACACGAAACCATTGTTTTAAAGTGTTCTAGATCTATAGCTGTAATTATCAGAAATATTTAATGATGAAGAGTACGAGAAACCGTTTAATTTATATACATGCATTTTTTTGTCCCCAACAACCGATAGTAACCGGTATCTCCAGTTGCTGCAATTTTTTTTTAATTTATTTACTAAATTAATAATAAATAATAATATTAAAAATACTAAAATACATAAAAATTGAGTAAATAAGAGAAATATATAATAATACCTAAAACGTAAATAAATAATGAAATTTACAATAACACAAAATCTTTTAGTAAATAAAGAAAAAAAAACAACAAATCTTGTGTATTTACTAAATATAAGTGTAATTTTTTTTTATAGGAATACATTTATTTTTTTTTTTGCAATTGAAATATTTAATAATTTTGCGAAAAGTTCTAAAATTTGTCGTGACTTCTTTTCAATAAGGTCGCGCCTCTATATAAGTTCGCGATAATAAATTTTGACACCGCTGGAGGAAGTTTGAGTTGGCAAGAAACTTGGACGTTGGCCAGTGCACTTCAACGTTCCCTACCAACTTTGGTGTTCCTTTCTGTTGAAGTTGACGTTTCCCTTTGAGGAAGTTTAACATGGCAAGAAACTTGGATGTTGGGAGAAAACGATAAAGTTCCTCAGGGAACTTGCACTTTGGTCTGGTACACTTGAACGTTCCCCACCAACTTTGATGTTTCTTCCCGTTGAAGTTGACATTTCCCTTTGAGGAAGTTCGACTTAGTAAGGAACTTGGACGTTGAAAGAAAATGATAAAGTTCCTCAGGGAACTTGGACGTTGGCCGGTGCACTTCAATGTTCCTCGCCAACTTTGGTGTTCCTTCCCGTTGAAGTTGACGTTTCCCTTTGGAGGAAGTTTGACTTGACAAAGAACTTGCACATTGGGAGAAATCTATAAAGTTCCTCAGGAAACTTGGACGTTGGTCCGGTGCACTTGAACGTTCCGTACCAACTTTGGTGTTCCTTCCCGTTGAAGTTGACGTTTCCTTTCGGAGGAAGTTTGACTTGGAAAGGAACTTGGACATTGGGAGAAAACGATAAAGTTCCTTAGGAAACTTGGACGTTGGTCCGGTGCGCTTGAACGTTCCCCACCAACTTTGGTGTTCCTTCCGGTTGAAGTTGACGTTTCCTTTTGGAGGAAGTTTGACTTGGCAAGGAATTTGGACATTGGGAGAAAACCTTCAAGTTCCTCAGGGAACTTGGACGATGGTCTGGTGCACTTGAACGTTCCCCACCAACTTTGGTGTTCCTTCCCGTTGAAGTTGACGTTTTCCTTTAAAGGAAATTTAACTTTGCAAGGAATTTGGACGTTGGGAGAAAACGATAAAGTTTCTTAGGGAACTTGGACGTTAGTCCGGTGCACTTGAACGTTCCCCACCAAATTTGGTCTTCGTTCTCGTTGAGGTTGATGCTAACGTTTGTTTGGAGTTTCTCTTATGGGAACAAATATTTTCGCAATCTTATGTTATTTCGAGAACATCAGTTCGCGTTCGACGATATTTATATCTTTTATCCATAACATTTAATTTTGAAAAAATACAACCTGGCCCTTCAAGAACCATGAGAATAGTTTTGTCTGAATTTAAGGCATTTTTCTTATTAATTGTGCCAATATACTTAATACCCCTGGCATTTAACTTTAGTCACAATGAAGTATAGATCGCGTGCATATCATATCGCAGCTATTGTACATTCGTGAGCAGGTATGCTGTTGTTTGTCTTTTGGAAACAACTATTATCTTGATCTTATGTCCCCGCGAGAACATCCGTTCACGTTTGATGATATTTATATCTTTTATCATGATGACATTTAATTTTGAAAAATACAACCTGGCCCCTCAACCACCATCAGAATTTTTTTTTTAATATAAGTCGTTTTTGTTATCAATTGATTTATAATGAATGTCGCAATATACTTAATACCCATGGCATTTAACTTTCTTTAGGGAATTAATATTATCGCGGTCATATGTACACGCGAGAATATTCGTTTACGGCTTTTGATATTTCTATCTTTTATCTATGATATTTAATTATTAAAAATACGACATGGCCTTCAACCACCATTATAATATTTTTGTCTGAAGTATATAAGACATTTTTGTTATTATCAATTGTGCTATTATGAATGCTGCAATATACTTAATACCTCTGGCATTTAACTATTGTCACGGAGAAGTATAGACCGCGTACAAATCATATCGTAGCAATTGTACATTGGCGAGCAGGTATAGATCACGTACAAATCATATCGCAGCGATTGTACGTTTGCAAGCATGTATTATATTGTTTGTCTATCAGGAATTAATATTATGGCGGTCATATGTACACGCGAGAATATCCATTTGTGACTTTTGATATTTCTATCTTTTCTCCATGATATTTAATTTTAAAAAATACGACCTAACCTTTTACCACCACCAGAATATTTTTATCTGAAGTATGTAAGGCATTTTTGTTATTATCAATTGTGCTATTATGAATGCTGCAATATATTTAATATCTCTGATATTTAACTTTTGTCGCGGAGAAGTATAGACCGCGTACAAATCATATTGCAGTATTTGTATATTAACGAGTAGGTATTATATTGTTTTTCTTTTGGGAATAATTTATGAAAGTTTCAGTGGTAGTGACCAAATAAAATAAAATTCCAAGTTTCTACATAAAATAAATAAATAAATAAAATTCCAATGTCCAACCATTCTCTTAGGCGATTTCCAAAGCAATGTCAACATCAGATAATTCAGCCGGGGCTTAAATAAATTCACAAGAAAAGCATATGGAGATTCCACCACAGGCTGAAGTACCTCAATTTGATCTACCATTCTTAATGTCAATAATGATGAATTAACTATATCATAGCTATTATTTTGATCATAATAATAATAAAGTAAATAATATCTGTCTCCCCAGAGGTTTGTTCAATTATAAGCGGAGTCAATTTTTGAGTTTATTGATAAAGATTTTCCCTTCCATTAGTCAGTTTTTGGGTTTATTAACAAAGATCTCCCCTCCCGTTAGTCAAGTTTTGAATTTTTTTTTATAAAGACCTCTCTTGGTTAACTGTTACATTTGACTAAATTTTACTAAGAGCAGGTGAGGTATTTGCAATAAACGATAAAGTTGACTCCACTTGTAGTTGATAAAACCTCAGGGGAGATCGATGCAATTAACTCATAATAATAATTAGATGGTGTAGTGGCATTGCCATTGCTTATTAGTTGGTTAATTTGATTTACAAACTAGTGAGACACTCATCATAAATTGATATATAAGTTGTGATACTAGGGAATATACTTTTTGGAGTAATAGTAAATTTATGCATAATTCTCAAAATATTATATTCCATATATAAAATAAAATTCTCAAAACGTTGTGCTTAATAAGCGTCAAGAAACCAAACCATAAACAATAATAATAAGCTCTAAAGCATTCCATTACATGAGTACACTGACATTTGTGTTGGAAATAAAACACTCAAAAAACTTTTATTTGAACTCAAAACAAATATTATAAGAACACTCTCACTCAAGAACTCACTCACTCTTTACTTCTTCTTCACTCACTTAGAAGCTTTACTTCTTCTTGATGCCTAAACCAAAATGGGGAGGGGGTATTTATACTACTTACAAATCATTTTAGACCACACAAATAAACTAATCCAAAATTATAATAACCATACACCTCATCCTTCTACATCCTTCCACACCCTTCCAATTGACCACATGATTTTTATGTCTAATTACCAAACCCTAGAGAATTCTAGATAAAGGGCTTGAACCTTATTTATGGACTTGGACTCTAATTTATTTGGGCTTGGGTTTGGGCTCCCATAATAGTTCAGGCCTTCAAATGGTTTGGGCCTAAAACAAGTTTATACTTCAACACCCCCCTTTAAACTTGTTTTATCATCCCAAGCAAACTTCTTAATCTCGAAAAATCTTCAAACCTGAGTGGCTTGGTGAAAATATCTGCAATTTGATCTTTGGACTTCACGTACTCCATTTGCACATCCCTTTTCGCTATGCACTCCCTTATGTAGTGGTAATGAGTATCAATATGCTTGCTTCGATCATGGAACACTGGATTCTTTGCTAGGGCAATGGCTGACTTGTTGTCGACACAAATCTCAGTTGGCTTTTCTTGTGGCAAACCCAATTCCTTCAGCAAATTTCTGAGCCATATTACATGACAGACGCTCGAAGTAGCAGCTACATATTCAGCTTCACAAGTAGATAAGGTGACAATCGGTTGCTTCTTTGACATCCATGTGAAAGCTGTGTTTCCCATGAAGAACACGAACCCACTGGTGCTCTTCCTGTCATTTACATCTCCACCCCAATCGCTATCGCTATATCCCACAAGCTTGTTGTAGCACCCCCCGACCCGATCCGGGCGGACCGACCCGGGGCGCGCTACTCGTACTTTCACATCTTTTTACCAAACTTTTCTAAATCAGATTTATACGTTTCAAAAAGTTATTGTGAGCCCATAACAATAATTAACTTTTTGAAAAACATTCGGCAGAGTACCGTTTGTTTTTCGGACTTTCCAAAACCTGTTTTTACACAATCAATTCAATACCAATTTCAATAACACTTCAATAACAATTTCAAACAATTGCGCACTCTGCCGTTTAGTGCGACTTATCAATCACAAATTATAAAATAAAACCATTCAAAACTGTTATATATATATATATATACATTCAGAAATCGTAAAATAATTAATTAAAAACATATTACAAAACATATTTACAATTCCCCTGTACATGCATGCTTTCAGAATATATACACATAACAAAAGTATAGCTACCCAACTGTACAATCCTGTGACTCGGTCTGCAATTCTTCCAGTTCTTCAGTCTTTCGCTTCGTCCGGATTCCTGGTACCTACGCGTTAGACACAAAACTAACGCGCTAAGCATAAAGCTTAGTGGGTGTACTAAAAGCTCAATATGGAAACATATATAACTTTTAATAATAACAATTCACAATATATACATATCAATTCAAATCATGTATCAAAACAATTAAATTGCAGAATCAAGTATATAATAATTTCAAGCACTTGAACTTCAATAATGAGGTCAATATAAAATTTTCGATCAATAAAACATTCAATACACTTTTCAATTCCAATCAATTCTGGCCCGCTAGAATACTAAACATATACGGACTGGAATATGGGTCAAGCTCCCAACCCCCAGAACGAATTCTGAGGAGGTACGTGTCTCCCAACTCTAGGACCGTGGGTACGGAACCTAGAGAGGTACATAGCTCCCTATCCCAGGAACGAATCCTTGGGAAGGTACATTAACTCCCAACCCCCGGGACGAATCCCGAGGAGGTACGTATCTCCCAGCCTCTGGACGAATCCAAGAGGAGGTACATCAATATCATCAATATCAATCAATCACTATCGGCGCAGTACTGCTCAATAAAACCCAGCTGGTATACCAACCTCCTATATCCACTTCTATGTCTACGTATCCTAGGGCCGTTTCGATAAACGATTTTCACAAACAAATACGATATAATATAAAATCTTTCCGAATCTTTCCGAAATCAACAACATGTAACGAAATCAACAATAATCATATAAATATTCAAACGCATCAACAATAATCATATAAATATCGAAATCAACAATAATCAACCGTAGATCCACAAATCATCGATTTTACATATATATAAACATTTTTCATACGAATAATCGGAATCGAAAACTTTTAACGAAATCGAAAACGAAAACAAAAATGAGAAACGAAATCGAAAACTAAAACGAAAAAGTAAACGAACTATTTCTCGAAACGATTTCGAAAACGAGAGTACACCTACCTCGGTACCGTCTTTTCGTTCGAGAATCGCGGTTCTACGATTTCGTCTTTTCCTTTTTCCTTTCTCCTACACTTACTTTCTCTTCTCTTTCTTTCTTTCTTTTTCTCCTTCATCTTGATACTCCAATTATCATAGTTTTCGTTCTTGAGTGTTGGAACTTGAAACGACGCCATACCATTAGCCATAACTCTCAATATGGTAAGAATTTTGAAATTCTGACTACACGGATGAACTCAGAACGTCGAAAAACCTTAAGATGAACTCAGACAAAAAATCGATTTTTATGGTCAAAGTCAAAATCAACGGTCAACCTAACCTGGTCAACAGTCAACGGCTTGGCGGCTCGGTCAGCAGCTCGGTCAACAAGCTTAGTGGCTCGGTCAACTCGGCTCCAACTTGGCTGAACTCGGCTGACTCGGCTGACTCGGCTTGAACTCGGCTTGGACTCGGTGAGCTAACTCACTCTCTGGCAGCAAACTTCCGGCGGCCCGTGGCGGCTCGTTTGAACTCCGATCGGGGCGATTTTTGCGGCGTCGGCTTCGTCTCGTCGAGAACTTCAATTTGGATATGCTATAGTGCACACCTTCCAACCAGGCTCTGATACCACTTTGTTGGAAATAAAACACTCAAAAAATTTTTATTTGAACTCAAAACAAATATTATAAGAACACTCTCACTCAAGAACTCACTCACTCTTTACTTCTTCTTCACTCACTTAGAAGCTTTGCTTCTTCTTGATGCCTAAACCAAAATGGGGAGGGGGTATTTATACTACTTACAAATCATTTTAGACCACACAAATAAACTAATCCAAAATTATAATAACCATACACCTCATCCTTCTACATCCTTCCACACCCTTCCAATTGACCACATGATTTTTATGTCTAATTACCAAACCCTAGAGAATTCTAGATAAAGGGCTTGAACCTTATTTATGGACTTGGACTCTAATTTATTTGGGCTTGGGTTTGGGCTCCCATAATAGTTCAGGCCTTCAAATGGTTTGAGCCTAAAACAAGTTTATACTTCAACAATTTGGACCTTAGTATATATATATATATATATATATATATATATATATATATTATGTTCTTACCTTTAGACTTAAAAGTTCAAACCATAGTACTAAGAGATCGCACAAAAGTTCCAAATATGCTGAACATGGTCAATAAGCTTTAGCCTTGTGAAATATTCTGAATAAAAGCATCAAGATCAGCGTCAGATGATCCACCTTTTTTCACTGCTGCTTGACAAATTTCTTGAACTTCTTTTGCTCTCTTAACCAACTCTTCCCTTTCACTGCTATCAACATCCATCAATGTCTGTATAGTCTTGGCTATTTCTTCTCTTGTCACCAATGTTTTGTCTCCCATCTCCTTTTTCAACCTCAATCCAACCTTCAAGTCTTCCACAGTTTGCTTACATTGTGTTATTTGATCCCTAAACAAAGGAAAAGTAAGTAGTGGAACGCCTGCAAAGCCTGCTTCAAGAATCGAATTCCAACCACAATGTGTCAAAAATCCACCAACTGAAGAATGGCTCAACACTTTCAATTGGTGACACCAAGGCACCACCAATCCCAGATCACGGCAGTCTTCTTGAAGTCGATAAGTATCATCGCGCGCCACCCATAAGAATCGAACACCACTGATTTTGAATCCAGCAACCATTTCATCCACTTGTGCACTTGACATTCAAAATAAACTTCCCATTGAAATGTACAAGACAGAACTTGCTGGTTGTGAATTTAGCCATTCTATATAGTGAGGAACTTGATCATTTCCATTGGTCGAGGATTTGCAAGCTAGTTCATAGTAAGGTATCAAAGGACCAATTGAGTAGACAGGGTAAGGCACGGCCACTACGTGACACACTTTGGTTGCTGCTTGCATGCTGTTGGTATTCATAGATTCTATAGCTAATTAATAGAAACTTTCCAGTGAAGATCAAGTTGTAAGTGCATTTTGTGACACTTAACAAGTGGTTTATTATATAGCATGAGAAGAAGGTTGTGCATGCATGTTTTACGTGTCTCCTTGGCATTTATTTAATTTGCAGAGGGTAGCTAGAAAAATCTCGATAAATAAAAAGTTGATAGAGGTACAATTAATGTTTGTTCATGGATGGAGCCACAAGTGTCTTTAAATATATATATATATATATATATATATATATATTCTCCATAAATAAAATAAAAAGTTGTTCACTCAACTTTCAATGATAGAGGTACAATGTTCCGGGAGATCCGCTGATCCGGGGCGATGACCCCGATGAGGATCCGAGGTGTACGGTTCCTAGAGATCTGGACCCATGACCCCGATGAGGAGCCGAGGTGTACGGTTCCGGGTGATCCGGGGCAATAACCCCGATGAGGAGCTCAGGTGTGCAGTTCCGGGAGATCCAGGGGATGACTCCGATGAAGAGCCCAGGTGTGCGGTTCCAGGAGATCCGGGGGAAGACCTCGATGAGTAGCCCAGGTGTGCAGTTCCGGGAGATCCGGGGGGTAGTCATGGCCCCGGTTTAGTTCGAACCGGGCGGTTCGAACCGAACCGGCGGTTCCTGTTAAAAACCGATTTCGGAACCGAAAACCAGAACCGAGACCCAAGGTCCCAATTCCGGTTAGCTTAAACAAGTGAACCGGAACCGCTGGTTCGGAACCAGTGGTTCAAGGAACCGCCCGGTTCCGGCGGTTCCGGTTCCTAACAGTTTTTAATTTTTTTTTTAATTTGTAAAAATATAAATATAAATTAAAAAAAAAAAAAATTTAAATGTGTGTGGCCGTTGGCCAACGGCCACACACAGTATGTCAGGTTGCTGCTGCCAGGTGGCAGCAGCTTGACCACCCAAGGAGCTGTTGTTCAACGGCTCCTTGGGTGTAAAATTACATTTTATATCCTTATAAAATTACAGTTTGGGCCCCTAAATTTTAAAAAATATATTTTTTTCAATCCAAAAAACTATATAAACCCCACTCATCTTCAATTTAATTCACACCATTTTCTCTCAATCTCATTCCCTCATTCTCTTAATATTTCTTTTATTCTCTCAATTTTTATCTAATTCTCTCAAAGTTTCATTAAGTTATTTTATCAATCTTGTTCTTATTTTTCAATACTGCATTTTTTTTTCGTTATTTATTTAAATTGTATTTTTTACCATTATAAATTTATAATGGTATCACAATCAAGGCCGTCTATTTCTGGAGGCCGACGATCCGTTTTCAAAAGGTCCGTTTCCGGCAGAGACATTGAGCAGCTACCAGATTTAAATGCTGGAGAAGTGCAAAGTCGCCGTACCGCGGGACGTACTGGAAGCATATCAACACCAAGCATCCAGTCGAAGCTGAGCATGAGCGTAGCCGAGGGCAATACCAAATTTTCAGGTACACATCTCCTAACCATTCTTTATTTAAATATAGTGATGCAAATAATAGGGAACAACTAGCAAGAATGGTAGCGACTGAACATCTTCCTTTTAGTTTTGGCGAAGAAATTGTCATAATACTTTAAATCCTGCTGCATGTAGAGTACCTAGGACCACATTAAAACGTACCATGTGTGACATTTATAAAAAAGAAAAAAAAGCATTAGTTAGATATTTTCAAAATTATATGGGTCGTGTGTCTGTTTGTGCCGATATTTAGAGCGATCATTGGCAAAAATATTCATACTTAGGACTTACTTGCCATTATGTTGATCAATCATGGGAATTGCAAAAACGAATTCTTGCATTTAGAGTTTTTGACGACACCCATACTGCCGATAATATTTACAAATTAATGAAAATTATTTTTGAAGAATATTATATTGAAAGTAAAATTTTTGCAATTGGCTTTGATAACGCTGCAAACAATACTGCCGTCGTTCCACAATTAATTCAATTGTGTCAACCCTACTCTGGCAGTAGATTTTTTCATCAAAGATGTGTTTGCCATGTTTTAAATATATGTGTACAACATGGTTTGCAAACACTTCAAGAATGTATTACACCAATTAGGGATACCCTATACTTTTTGTGGAAACATTCTAGCACTATGAAACAATGAGCTAGGTATTGTAAATCTAACGGGAAACATCCAATTAGGTTTTCCCGTGATATTCCAACTCGTTGGAACTCCACATATAAATTGCTTTGTGAAAGCTGTGATTATAGAGAATTATTAGTTAGATTTATGCAGCATAATGTTAGTAGCGTTAATTTGTATGCTCATTGGGATGTTTGTACTAAAATTTGCATGCTTTTTAAAGTTTTTCATGATGCAACCACCGCTTTATCCGGTATATATTATCCAACTTCACATTTATTTTTATGTGAAGCCATTAATATTGTAGATGCACTTAATGAATGTGCACAAGTAATAGAACTATCTGCATGTGTTGCTGCAATGAGAGATAGATGGTTAAATTATTATAGGGACATTTCTTCGATTTATACTGCTGCTTCAGTTTTTGACCCTAGGTGTAAATTTGATAGTTTATATGAATATTTAACACTTTATTATCAATCTCTAGGGCTACACAACGTTGATATTAGTGCTTTATATAATAATATTAGACAATTATTTTATTCATTGTATGACGAATACCGTTCTGTATACGGTCCCTCGCTGAACATTAATGTTCAACAACCGACTGCAAGCGGAAGTAGTCATTCTCGTTCTCGCTTTCCCTCATTAAGAAAGTTAAGGTCAAGTGTGTTGTCCAGAAAATCAAGGGCACAGGGGAGTTCTTCGTCTTCATCAACCTATGTTTCAGAGGTTGATCTTTACGTAAACACCTCTTTTGAGTTTTTGGACAACGAAGACTTTAACATCCTACATTGGTGGAGGGAACACGAAACTAACTTTCCAATTTTGGCCCTCATTGCCAAGCAAATTTTTGGAACCCCTGTCTCGACCGTGGCAGTCGAACATGAATTTAGTGCAAGTGGCAATGTTCTTGACGAGAGATGGGTATTGCTCAGTCCTGACTCAATACAAATTCAGTCCTGTGTTGACGACTGGACCAAGGCCTCATACCGGCAGCAAGAATTGGATCTCGTATCCGACGATAATGACTTTTTCGACACCAACGATGATACAACGGCTACCGAAGGAACAAGCGACGATTGATCACCTCCGGAACATAACAGGTAAACGAACTCCGTGGGCTTTGATTCCTCCTAGAGGATATGTAGGCAGCTTAATTGAGGTAAAATTAAGTACAAGCCCTAATTTCTTATTTATTTTTTTTATTTTTTTCAATTTTATAGTTTTATCATTTATGATATTATTATTATCGTAATAAATTTATTGTTGAAATTGAACAAATGAACCATTTTATTTATACATTTAAATTTTTTTATTAATTAATTTATAAATTTTAATTTTATTTAATTTTAATTAATTAATTTTTTTTATTTTTTTTATTTTTCCGGAACCGTCGGTTTGGAACCGGCGGTTGAACCGCGGGTTCCAAGGAACCGGAACCGGCGGTTCCTCCCCGGTTCCGACCGGAACCCGACCCGGTTCCGGTTGCTTAAAATATTGAACCGGAACTGGCGATTCCAAAATCGGAACCGCCGGTTCCGGAACCTTGGCCATGACTACCGGGGGGTGACCCCGATGAGGAGCCCAGGTGCGGTTCCGAGAGATCCAGACCCATGACCCCGATGAGGAGCCCAGGTGTGCGGTTCTGGGAGATCCGGGGGATGACCCCGATGAGGAGCTCAGGTGTGGTTCCGGGAGATCCAAGGAGATGACCCCGATGAGGAGCCCAGGTGCGGTTCCGAGAGATCCGAACCCATGACCCTGATAAGGAGCCCAGGTACGGTTCCATGTGATCCGGGGCGATGACCCCGATGAGGAGCCGAGGTGTACGGTTCCGGGTGATCCGGGGCGATGACCCCGATGAGGAGCCCAGGTGTGCAGTTCCGGGAGATCCAGGGGATGACCTCGATGAAGAGCCCAGGTGTGCGGTTCCAGGAGATTCGGGGAAAGACCCTGATGAGGAGCCCAGGTGCGGTTCCGAGAGATCCGGGGGGTGACCTCGATAAGGAGCTCAGGTGTGCGGTTTCGTGAGTGGAAACATTGTGAGAGAGCAGAGAGTATAAACACACGTGAGAGGAAAAGCTGTGTGAGAGTTTTTCGTATAAGTGTTGTGTTGAACTCCCAATTTAATTACTTGACGTCTCTTAGGGAAAATAGCATAGCACCCCTAAATTATATGTCAAATGTCAGTGGATCAACTAAACAATGAATTACTTGCGATTTAAATGATTGTACATATAAAATTATAGAAGGGAACGTATAATTTCTCCTTACCTTCTCCAGTTTCTCCTGATCTTCCAACAGTTCCAACAAATAATATTGCTGCACCAGACGAAGGACGTGGTGGTGAAATGCAGATTTGAGCCTCGAGAATCCGCCGAGTATACTTATTGAAGAAAAGCCTAGAAATTCAATTGAAATTTGGAGAAATTTGAGGCTGAATTTTATTAGGTGAAATGGAGATTATAAATTTAAAGAAACACATATTTCAAGGAACATTTATATAGGTTGTAATGGCTAGCAGTTGTAAACTTCATGAGGAAGTATATATTTTCCTCACATTACTGGCAATATTTTGATTTTTGGCAAAAACTTATCTCCATTTCAAGTTGGCAACACAATTTTTCAAAGTTATTTTGTTCACTTGAGTTTAGACTTTAGAGATGGCAATTCTACCTGCTGATATGAATATTCGCGGTACCTGCCTGTCAATTAAAAAATTAGTAAGGTTTGAAATTTGAATAGTCAAAATCTCTTTTTTTTTTTTTTTTTAGGGGGGACTATCAAGATCAATCATTAAATACGCGGTTCAGATATCTTCCCTCATAACAGGAGACATTTACTCCCACAATAAGGGGAGAAAACTAGCCACACATATTGGTAAATGTATATGATGAGAATTGAACTCTCACCACTGAAGTAGGAGTGAGATACACTAACCACTTTAGCTATTAGTGGATGTGCTAAATCGTCAAAATCTTGTTATTCAAATTTTGTAGAGTAATTGCTCTTTTCAATGGTAATTTGTTGTTCTAGTATGTTCCACTAGCTAATAATTAAATCAAGTAATTAATAGTAATCTACTCCCATAAAGAAGATTCCAATATTCCATCATAAAGGTCAAAAAAAAAAAAAAATTTCATATCAAAACACATTTTCTTTGGTAGCAACAAGAGTTTGAACATTAAACTACAAACACATTATTCAAACTCATTTTCTACACCCAACACTTATTGTACTGCCATAGACAAAAGGAAAATGCAAATGAAGCATACTTTTAACTTTCATGTTCAGAAACATGACATTATTTCATGTCTACTAAAGAAATTGCCAGAAGGCCCTCCCTGTGGCAGTAGAGCCAACCTAACTGGACTTTGGGCTCCTTCACCAGCAGTCAACTCACCAAAATTGTAAGTTATATCAGTTTTGACAAGACCTGGACAAACACAATTGACCAAAAATTGTGGGAAATTAATTCATAAATACCTAGAATAAATGCAATGTTTTAGTCTAGGTATTTATGAGATATTTATATTCTCTTGGTTCTTAATGAGTTCCTATTATTAAATCTAGTAAATATCATCCTAGGTTGTAATTAGGATTACAAATATTGACTTAGATGTCACGCGCTTTGCATATGATCTAAGAGAGAAGCAATACAACTTGAGCAAGATGTCATTGCCTTATTATGAATATCTTCATCATGTTTGTTTGAATTTAATTTTTATTATTGTTCGTGAATTGAAGGATTATTTAGTGGTGTATAGGAGGTCCTAATTATTGTTCTCACACAAATTTTTCACAAAGTATTCTTCACTGCAATTTTATTAATAGATTAGTTAATTTTCAATTTTCAAATCATTCTCAAAACCCCCCATTGTGTTGGTGTGTATATGGAATCCCTTTTGGGAATTCAAAAGAGTCTTTCTTTTCCATTCTAGTTAGGATTAGAGTTTAAGTGAGTCTAGGTTTAGATAATTTATTTTAATTTTAATTTAAGATTTTAGTAAGTAACTAATTCTCTATGAGATCGACCCGTGCTAGTCTGCTATACTATCGATTTAATTTATACACTTGTAAGGTTTATTATTTTTTGTTGTGAAAACCGACCATTAGGGGTTTTTTGCCCTAGGTGATTCATCCTTGGGGTTACTACCCTTTTATAAATGTTTGGGTTACTTGGTGCAGGTTTTGTGTCGGGGAATAGTGGTTGTTCTATTGTGGTCGATTTTTTAGCGGGAGAATCCTGTGCTGAGGCTCGGGAGCAGCGAACCTTCGGATCTCTAGATCCCGGGCTTTGTGCCTTTAACACGAAATAATTCCCCTTTTGATATTAACACCATCTATTCGGAGTCTCTTTTATATGAAAGTTTGAATGAAAAGAATTATTTTAATACCTTGTAACCTTCACTTTTTATTTATCAATAAAATTCATAATCAAGCATAAAAAAAAAAAGAAAAAAAAAGAAAAGTAGAAGTCAATTTATCTCATAGAAAAATTTATATAATTAGGGTTTATTATAGGTTTCCTTTTTTATAAAAAAATAAAATAAAATAAAATGTTAAATATAATTGCACGTAAGATGAGTGTAATTAATGGATGGGTATACATAGTATTTATTTAATTTTTAATTAAAATATATGGTTATTTGTGTTGGGATATTTTTATAATTAAAATTTTTAATAAAATATGAATATACAAATCATATTTTTAGATGATAACATCGACATCTATTAAAAGTATATAAATTATTATAATTTCTCTCTTTAAGGTGCAAGTTGCACTCGGATCCAAGATCTTAGACTTTAGTTTTAAAAATTTATATTTGATAATGGAACGCTGAAACTACCTGAAATTCGTTAAATTATACTCAAAATTAAAGTTTGTAAAAAATTACATTTAATGTTAGGAGAGTTTAGTTTGAATTTCTGTACACTTTGAATACGAGTATAATTCAATAAACTTTAACTAGGTATAATATTATTTGCTCTTTATAATATATTATTGGCAATCTGTTGTACTGTACTTAGATAATTACTATAAATATTAGTTTTCTAATTGTTTTCAATTGATGTGGGTAATTAGTACTTGGAGAATTCAATTCAAGAAACGAAAAAGAAAAATGTATTTGGAGGATCAGATGAGATTGATTCAGTAGTTTGTCCCTCATACTTATAACTTTGAGGTTGTGAGTTCGAGTCGTGTCTCCCTCCTAAAATTTTAAATTACTTGTAATTATTAAAAAAAATACAATAAAAAAAAATACTTGGAGAATTATATATTAATAGGGCGACGTTGAGCCACCTGTGCTTTCTTTTTTCCAATGTAGAGAAAAGGAATAATTTATGAAATTTTGAGTAGTAATGACCAGAGTCACATTCCAACGAAATAAAATTCCAAGTTCCAACCTTTCTCTTTGGCAATTTCCAAAGCTATGTCAATGGCAGTTAGGACAAATTACAGTTTACTACTTTAGATATTTCTAATTATAAATATAATTAACTTTTTAAAAAATTAACTACAGATTCCCCTATTATTAGTGTTAACCGTTAAAAAAGACAGTTAACTGTAAAAAATATATAAATTTTAAAACAAATTTACATTCCACCTACCTAAAGTATTTTTAGTTACTGACAGAATCAACTTTTAGAAAAATTAACGGCAGACCCCATACCGTTAGATTTGACCATTAAAAAAAAAAAACAGTTGATCGTGAAAATATGTAAAAAGATAAATTTGTCCATAGTTAAAAAAAAAAAACTAAAATAGAATATAAATAAATATTTTCCAATCTCCACCATCCATTCATGAAAATATTTAAAACTTTTTAAAAAATGAATAAAATTAAATCTAAGATATCCACCGTCTATTTGGAGATTATCTAAAAAAAAATTTTAGAAAAAAATTAAGGATCTGGTGGACATGGGTGGGAGAGAGAAGCTTCAGCCTCCCCCTTTGTGCGAACCTTTGTGAACCCATTGTAAACCTGCTATGGTGGATCCACCATAGATCTCATCATTCACTCTTCCTTCCTTTTCTTTTCTTTTTTATAAATTTCCACCGTCCATTTAAAGATGGATGGTAGAGATTTTAATTTTTTTAATTTTAATTTTTTTTAATATAAATCTCCAATGTCCAGAGATCTTAACTGTGTTTTTTTTTAAAAAAAATTATAAAAATAAGATAAAATAACCAAAATACCTTTAATATTGTTGACTTTGACTAATATTGATCAACGTTGACTAACGGTAGGGCGGTCTGCAGTCAATTTTCCTAAAAGTAGATTCCACTTGTAATTAAAAATATCTCAGGTAAATGTGCTGTTATTTATTTATTTATTTATTTTAAATTTTATATGTTTTTAACGATCAACTGTATTTATTGACAGTCAACGCTAACGACCGGTGAGTCTGCAAACAATTTTCCAAAAAGTTAATTCCATCTATAAGTAGGAATACCTTAGATAGGTGAGCTGTAATTTAAAATATCTTGGTGTTGCTGCACCAGACGAAGGACGTGGCGGTGAAATGGAGATTTGAGCCGCGAGAATCCGCGCGCCGAGCATACTTATCGAAGAAAAGCCTAGAAACTCAATTGAAATTTGGAGAAATTTGAGGCTGAATTTTGTTAGGTGAAATGGAGATTATAAATTTAAAGAAACACACATTTCAAGGAACATTTATATAGGTTATAAATGGCTAGCAGTTGTAAAACTTGATGAGAAAGTAGATGACTCCAGGTTTTTGAGTGAATGAATTTGTTCTCCTTTCAAAAAAAAAAAAAAAAATTATATATTTTCCTCACATTGCTGGCAGCATTTTTATTTTTGGCAAAACCTTATCTCCATTTCAAGTTGGGCACACAATTTTTGAAAGTTATTTTGTTCACTTGAATATAAAAATTTGTAAGGTTTGAAATTTGAATAGTAGAAATCTAACAAAATCAACCGAAAATTCGAGATAACTCAAAGTTGGTAATTAATCAAATGATCGGTGTCTATGAAGTTAATTATAGAAAACCAGATAATATCCGCATTGCTCACAAATATTTATTTTTGACTTTAAAAATTTCTTATAATTTAATTCATAATAATTTTCACATTGAACCCCCAAATGTCTGTATTTTTTAGTTACATCGAGATTCTTAGAACTTTTTCTTGTTATTCTAATTTTGTAGAGTAATTGCTCTTTTCAACAGTAATTTGTTGTTCAAATATGTTCCACTAGCTAATAATTAAATCAAGTAATTAATCAACAACAGTAGTCTTCCCCCATAAAGAAGATTCCATTATTCCATCATAAAGGTAAAAAAAATAAAAAAATTTCATATCAAAACACATTTTCTTTGGTGGCAGCAAGAGTTTGATCATTAAACTACAAACACATAATTCAATCTCAGTTTCTACACCCAACACTTATTGTGCTACCATAGACAAAGGGAAATGCAAATGAAGCATACTTTTTAACTTTCATGTTCAGAAACATGACATTATTTCATGTCTACTAAAGAAATTGCCAGAAGGCCCTCCCTGTGGCAGTAGAGCCAACCTAACTGGACTTTGGGCTCCTTCACCAGCAGTTAACTCACCAAAATTGTAAGTTATATCAGTTTTGACAAGACCTGGACAAACACAATTGACCAAAAATTGTGGGTGCTTCTTAGCCAAAATCCTTGTATAAGCATTGAGAAATGCTTTTGAGAGAATGTAACCAGATTTCTTTGCAGGCCAGCCTTCTTTCTTCAACAATCCTTCTTTGAAATCCTTGAGAAGCTTGTTCAATAACTCGTCGATTCTTTCTTCTGTAAGGTTTTCAACATCATTCAACTCTTGTTTAACCCCTTCATTTGGTATGTTCTGGGTTCAGATACATGACAAGAAAATCAACTTCAGTTGTAAAAATGTTATACATTCTTTTTCTAAAGTCAATTCCTCAGCAATCAATCAATCGTTAGATTCATCTTCTTATACTTAATCATTTGCTTACGTGCCTCTCACTAACTTTAATAAATTAGTGTACATAAAACTCTTGAATATATACATAGAGAACAAATAACACTGAACCAATCTAAGGTTTGTTGACTTACACTCGAAATTAAAGTTTACAGAAACTCACATTGAAATCCTTTATCTTTAAGTTTGAGTGTTAAAAAGTAGGCTCGAGCCTCCTCGGGTTCGTGATCCATGGTAGATTTATAGTAAATCCACAATGGATGTCTCGCTTCTTCTTCTACTTTTTCTTTTTTTTTAATAGTCAGTCTTACTTTTTAGAGATCAAATATAGCATCAGAGAAGTTTAGTGTGAATATTTATAAACTTAAATTTGAGTGTAATTTAACAAACCTCATATAGCTAGGTTGAGTGTTATCTACTAATAGGAGCTTATCTTCAACAATCCATACGAAGATGAAACATTAACAATCCTTGGTGAATCGGATAATTGAAGAAGGGGAACAAATGCATCAACCATTCTTTTTGCATCATAGTAGTTTGTATCCAGACATTCTTTCGTGGCTTTGAATGTTTCCCTTATAACATCATCTGCCTTTGGCTTCAATATTCATCAGCAAAACCATCAGTTTAAGTAAGTACACACAAACTGCAAACCAAAACATGTTATAATAACAAGTTTGTACTTACAGGAACACGATCAAGTTTGTTGGCGCTTTTGTATGCATGCAAGTCTATTATAATCCCAAGAATTCCTGCATTGTTAACCTGTAAACCATTGATCAAATTTTTTTCTCATCATATATCCCAAGAAACTTGTGTTGTGGTGGTATTAATTTAGGTGTTATTTACATAATTCTAGTTAGTTGATATAGTGGGGATTGCTCACTTATTTTTCTGTTAATTCTTATAATCAAGAGGGCTGATAAATAGACATGGAAGCGTAGAATAAAGAGAGGAAAAATTACAACTATTGTCTCTCTCTAATCTTCTTCTTCTTCTACATTTCTTCCAAATAAAAATTGTCCTAATGGTGGTATCAAAGCCTGGTTGCTCTCAATGGGTACCCAGAACCAAACCAACATAGAGATCCGCAATGAGGTTTATGAAATCTTAGGACGCCATGAATCGAGCATCGACCAGGTCTATGCTACATTGCAAACTGTTCTCACTGAATTACAATCGCTTCGCAGCTCACAAAATCATTCACATCCTCTACTGACATTAATCCCTTTGCATCCACAGAGTCTTCACAACACATTAACCCTCCATCAGCCAGTCACTCTTACCTTTCCAATACCCACGGTTCTAATGACCGATATCACCACTTAAAACTTAATTTCCCCAAATTCAGCGATGAAGATCCATAAAGGCGGATTTTCAAAGCCAAGCAATATTTTGAGTTCAAAGAAGTGGCAGTCGAGCAGCAGGTTCAACTTGCGTCATTCCACCTAGAAGGCATAGCCCTTCAATGGCATAGGTAGTTGACCAAATTCAACGGTTCTGTGACTTGGGTGGAATTTACGAAGGCTTTATTGCTACGTTTTGGGCTGACTAACTATGAAGACCCCTCTGAAGCCCTCGTATGACTTAAGCAAACCACCATTGCATCAGCTTACCAGGAAGAGTTTGAAAAGCTCTCTTACAGGGTGGATGAGTTACCTGAAAATTTTTTAATAGGGTGTTTTGTTGCAGGTCTCAAGGATGATATCAGGTTGGATGTAAAAATTAAGCAACCATGCTTTCTAACAGATGCAATTGGCATTGCCCGACCGGTGGAGGAACTCAATGAGTTGCAGAAAAAAGGGGTCACAAATTTTAAGGGGTCTATTTTTGGAGCGCCACCAAAATCCTCATCAAACAGCCTAGTTGGAATATTGGGACCAGCCCCTAGACAGAAACCATCTTTAGGACCGAATGCCTTTAGAAAAATCACAAGTCAAGAGGCTCATGGGCGTCGTAAGAAGGGCCTTTGCTATTATTGCGACGAGCGATTCATTCTCTGTCACCACTGTCAACGCCCACAAATGTTAATGATAAAGGATATGGACGACATAAATGAAGAAACACAATAGGACCCTAATGAGCAATCACATGAATAATTAATACCTGAGATTTCTTTTTAAGCTATCGCAGGAACGACACATCCGTAGACCATTAGGCTCCAAGGGCCAATGAAGGGCAAAGAAGTTACTATTCTAGTTTGCGGGGAGAGCATTCACAACTTCGTTGATCAATCTTCGGTTAACAAATGTAGGCTAACCGTGAACCATGACCATACCTTTCAAGTAATGGTGGCAAACATGGAAAAAATTGAATGCTTGGGAGGTATTTGGGGCTGACATTAGAAGTCCAAGGGTACCAAGTCAATGATGATTTCTATGTATTGCCCATTGCCGCTTGCCCATTTTTATTGAGAGTCTAAAGGTTGGCTACTTTGGGGACCATATAGACAGATTATAGAGAGCTTACCATGACTTTTAAAGAGGGAGGAGTTGTTCGTATAAGAGTTGTTCATACTTTGCAGGGTATAAAAAAGATAAGAGGTGGAAGTTTTGCATGATAATGGAAGTCATTTTCTACAAGGTTCAATTCTTTTCCTACAGCTGCTATCCACGATCGAACATACACAAGAAAAGACCCACCAAACTAGTCTTGCACTTCTAGTTCAAGAATTCAATCAAGTCTTTGCATCCCCATCACATCTACCTCCAATTCGTTCTCATGATCATCAAATACCCTTACTGCTTAATCATGGTCCAATTAATGTAAGTTCGTATCAGTATCCTTACTATTAGAAGTTAGAAATAAAGAGGATGGTCCATGAACTCCTACAATCATGTTTGATTCGTCCAAGTCGAAGTCCGTTTTCATCGCCCGTACGTGTTGCTAGTTAAAACATTTGATGGAAGTTGGCGATTTTTTATCGATAACAGAGCCTTGAATGAAATTACATTGAAAGATAAGTTTCTCATTCCTGTAATTGATGAACTTTTAGATGAGCTTTATGGTTCTAATTTTTTTTCAAAGCTAGACTTGCGGTCAGGTTACCATTAGATAAGAGTTCAAGGAAAGGATATTCCGAAAATGGCATTCAAGACACATGAGGGACATTACGAGTTCGTCATAATTCCATTTGGACTAACCAACGCACCTGCTACTTTTTAGAGTTTGATAAATGGCATGTTCAAACCTTTTTTGCGTAAGTTTATCCTGGTCTTCTTTGATGATATTTTGATATACAATTGTTTCTGGCAGGACCACATCAAATGCCTTCAGATTGTCTTGGAAAGTTTTTAAAAAAAATGATTTGTACGCAAAATAAAGTAAATGCAGGTTTGTGGTCTCTCAGGTTGACTATTTGGGTCATATTATGACAGAAAAAAGGGGTGAAAGTTGATCCTACAAAAATTCAGTCCGTAAAGGAATGGCCGATTCTATCAAAATACTGTCAAAAATTTATCAGTGGCTTCGAAACAATTGCCGACCCTCTCACACGCCTACTTACTAAAGGCAGATTTCGATGGTCTCCAGAAGCTGATTAAGCATTCAATAAATTAAAAGAGATACTTTCATTTTCTCCCGTCTTACAGTTACCTGATTTTGCACAATCTTTTACTGTGCAAACTGATGCTTGTGGCTTCGGAATTGAGGCGATTCTTTCCTAAGAGGGTTGGCCAATAGCATTCTTTAGTAAGGCTTTAAAGGGTGTTGCATTAGCTCTCTCAACGTATGAAAAAAAATGTTGGTAATAGTGAAGCATATTCGCAAGTGAAGACAATATTTATTGGGACGTTCCTTTGCTGTCAAGACGGACCAGAAAATCTTGAAGTACCTTTTAGAGCAGAGGATCACCACACCCGCCCAAGCACAATGGCTTCTGATGGTTGCTTTTGAGCTTCTTCATTCTATCAAGAAACAAAAAAAAGGTAAAAAAGGGTATGCAGCTATTAAACTAGACATGAGTAAGGCTTACGACCGTGTGGAGTGGGGCTTCCTGGAGATCATCATGGAGAAACTAGGGTTTCCTAGTCATTTTAGAGCCCTTGTTATGGACTGTGTGTCGACCTTCAAACTTTCCTTCCTGTTAAATGGGAAGTCTGTGGGGGAAGTTAGTCCACAAAGAAGGTTAAGGCAAGGATGCCCTTTGTCTCCTTACCTCTTCCTTCTCTGTGCAGAAGCTCTATCTACTCTTATCAAAGACAACGAATCTAATGGGCAATCTCTGGGTATGAGATGCTGTCGCGGGAGCCCACTAGTTAGTCACTTGTTTTTTTGCAGATAATAGCATTGTTTTTTTGCAGGGCTTCAGTTCAGAATTGTGAAAAGTTGAAACAGATCCTAAAAATCTATGAGAAAGCCTCTGGCTAGCGGATTAATCTGTAAAAGTCCAACATCACCTTTAGCCCAAATGTGGAAGATGATCGCAGCGCCAGTATCTTGAATTGCCTAGGTCTAGTTAATGCCCAAGCTCATGATAAGTATCTTAGCCTTCCAACCATGGTGGGGAAAAATAAAAGGAAAACTTTTAGTGACATTAAGGAAAGGGTCCGGCGTAAAATCAGAGGGTGGAAAGGTAATCTCTTCTCGATGGGCGGGAAAGAAGTTCTTATCAAAGCAGTGGTGCAAGCTATTCCTATCTTCACTATGAGTATCTTTCAGTTGCCTTCTGCTTTTTGCAACTAGCTGTGCTCCATGATCATGGGCTTTTGGTGGGGTGCCACAAATGGCAATAAGAAAATTTGCTGGGTCTCTAGAGACAAGTTGTGTTCCCCGAAAATTTGTGGGGGGCTTGGTTTCAAAGATTTATCTCTTTTTAACCAAGCTCTTCTTGGTAAGCAGGCTTGGAGAATTGTTATGAATAAAGACTCGCTGGTGACTAGAGTTCTTAAGGCAAAGTATTTAAAGCAGGAGGATTTCTTATCTGTCTCGTTGAAACAAGGGAGTTCTCATCTCTGGAGGAGTTTGGTTTGGGGTAGGAGTCTTCTTCTTAAGGGCCTTCTTTGGAGGGTGGGTAATGGTAAAGATATCAGGGCTTTTTAAGACTCTTGGATACCAAGGGCGTCCACTTTCAGACCCTTCTCGAATGCCCCTTTGGAAGATCTCAAGGTTGCATCCCTTATTTCCCTTTCTTCTCATTCTTGGGATTTAGCTAAGCTTGATCAGGTTTTTATAGCAGCGGATAAGGATTCTATTTTAGAAATTCCTCTGAGTTTTGGTGAATGTAGAGATTCCTTAATATGGTATTTCGATAAGAATGGGGAGTATTCTGTGAAGAGTGGGTATAGAGTTGCAGCGCAGGAAAAACTCTCTCTTAAAGGTTCCTCCTCGTGTCCGGATTTGAAATGGTGGCTTGCACTTTGGAATCTCAACATTCCTCCAAAAATCAAAATCTTCATTTGGAGAGTTTTCACAATGCCATTCCGTCTCTCTGTAACCTCTGTTCTAGGAAGATTGTGGTTGATCTGTGTTGCCCTAGGTATGGTGATGCTCCCGAGCTCAGCCCATGCCCTCTTTTGGTGTAGCTCAGTGCTTGCCATTTGAGAGTCCACTGTATTCTGGGACATTCTTAATTTGCAGCACTATATTTCTTGTTTTGATTTGATCTTGTGGATTTTTGTTAGGGCTAAGAGAGCAGAATTCGAAGAGTTCTGCATGATCGTGTGGGGGGTTTGGTCTGAAAGGAATGCTATCTCTCATTCTAAATCCCCCAGGTTTAGTGCTGATTTGGTCTCTTGGTCGCTTTCTTTGCTTCGTGAATTTCAGGGCACCCAAAAGGTCTTTGGCTCTCCCCCCCAGCCTATCAGGCAGCCCTTGTTCTGCCTCATGGTCACCTCCTCCTGCAGGCTCCTTGAAGTTGAATACCGACGCAACAGTGAAGTCTGGTTTTTTTTGTGATGGGTTCTAATGCAATGGTGCGTGATAATCAGGGCAAGGTTGTTGCAGCTTCAGCTACGCCTCTCTTGGGGTTTTTTCCTGCTGAGCTTGACGAGTTGCTGGCGTTACGAGAGGGGTTGCTGCTGGCTAAGGAGCTGAGCCTGGTTATTGAGTGGGTTGAGTTAGATGCTGTTAATGTTGTGGCTAGGGTGTTTAGCTCTTTTCCTAGTTCTTTTATGGACCCTATTGTTAATGATGTCAAGGCTCTTTTTAGAGATGTGGGAGTTTCTAACTGTCATGTCATTCCTCGTTCAAGGAATGGAATGACACATTCTCTTGCCTCCTTAGCCTTTTCCTCTAAGGAGGAATTTTGTTGGTTCAATCCTGAACCAAGCTTTCTTGTTGGTCTTCTGTAATAGAAGTTTTGTTGCAATAAAAAAAAAAGATTCTTTTTTTTTAATTATGGATTCGCTTCACATGCGATTACTAAATTAATTATACTTATTTATTACAATTTTTTTTTGTGGTTCAGTTCTCTTATGTTCTGTATAGTGAATAAAAAGTACAAAACATGACTTATTATTTCAATTATTTTTTTTAATGATGGATTCGCTTCCCGTGCCACTATTAAATTAATTTTGGTGATCATGTTTCAAAGTAATTCACAAAATGATCAAATAAACACAAGAGTCCATCTTTATCTAGATCTCTATTAAATAAACAAAATGATCAACTCCATCTCCAGCGATAAGCGACCTCTATCGTTGGACCATCGATAAAAATCTAATCTCTATCTCTTGAGATCAAAGGGTCTCCATCATTGAAGACAAGTTAAGATCCTGTTCTTGAATGATTTAACATTAATTTCCTTTGTGTCTCCACATCAAATAAATTTGTGTAAAATTCATTTGAGGTAGTAATTGTTACTGTTTGAAAAGAGAGGTAAAAAACGGAGGAAAAATGGGAATTGCATCTCCAATAGTTGAGAATGCTATATAAAACCATAAAAATAAAAAGGGAAAAATAATGGATGAAACTAGACAAATTAGTGGCTCATCAAGTTTTGACCAAAATATAATTTGAATCAAAATATATGGGTAAATAATGGGATTAAAATAAGAGTCGAGTAAAATTCGGGTATTTTACGGACCAGGTTTATTCCTGCACGAGATGCCCATACAATACTTGCCATTATAACCTATATATGTTCATTGAAATGCGTGTGTTTTCAATTTATAATCTCCATTTAACCTAACAAAATCCAGCCTCAAATTTTTTCAAATTTCAATTGAATTTCTAGGCTTTTCTTCAATAGAAATGCTCGGCGGATTCTCGGGGCTCAAATCTCCATTTCACCAACATAAGTTTCGTGTGGTGCAGCACATGCTATTAGTCAGGGGACCTGACCCTCCTATAATTTTTGAGAGAAAAATTTATATATATAAAAAAAAAATTATATAAAGTAATAAATCATGAATCCTGTATCAGTCTCTCCCAATTTTTATATTCTCGTTTTGCTCTATTATCAGCAGAAAAACAGCTGCATGTCTCACATGCATGTTGATATTAAATTGTCAACTTATGCTATCTATACCAAATGACAATTGCAGTGTAATACCAGCAAGCGTGGGAGACATGTGGCAGTTTTTTTTGTTGAAAATGGAAAACTTGTTATCATAAAATCAAATTTAATACCAAATAAAATTTTAAGGTAAAAAAAATAAATAACAAACTTATATAAATATAATTTATTATAAAAATATTCGAAATATCATAACAATTATACATTAATTAATATAATTAAATCACAATTATTCATGTGTTTATTTATAAATTTATAAATATTTAATATTTTCATAATCTTGTCAGGTTGTGCAAATTCTGAAGAGCAATGCAGCACAACATGCAGCACAACAATCAGCAGATAATGCAGCAAAGCTATCAGTAAATGCAACATTACAACTCGGAGTATAACACAAGCAACAGCTGCTGATGTTCATAGTATTTCAGCAGTTGGTGATGTGCACACAAGAGTGCCACACGGCTACAAAGCACAAGCACCTGGTTGAGTCCAGTTTATAACAAACTTGCCACTTGTATTTATTTGATAGGACCAGCTTAGCAGGGGCAGTTATTATTGTCACAAAAGTTTGTTAGGATCATCAAGGGCATTGTATATATAAATTTTATCAAGAAATGCATTTACAATTGCTACACAAATTGCTCTCATTTGCTTTTAGATTCTTTTTTCTCTAAGCTGCTATAGCTTCACAGCCCATACAATACTAGCCATTGTATATATATTCCTTGAAATTATTGTGTTTTAAATTTATAATCTCCATTTTACCTAATAAAATCCAGCCTCAAATTTCTCAAATTTCAATTGAATTTCTAGGCTTTTCTTCAATAGAAATGCTTGGCGGATTCTCGGGGCTCAAATCTCCATTTCACCAACATGAGTTTCATGTGGTGCAACACATACTATTAGTCAGGGGTCCTAGCCCTCCTATAATTTTTGAGAGAAAAATTTATATATAAAAATAAATTATATAAAGTAATAATCATGAATCTTGTATCAGACTCACCAAATTTTTATCTTCAAGTTCCGCTCTGCTATCAGCAAAAAAATAGCTACATGTCTCACACGCATACTGGTATTAAATTGTCAGCATATGCTATCTATACCAAATGACAATTTCAGTGTAATACCAGTATGCGTGGGAGACATGCGGCAAACTTGTTATTAGGGAAGGGTACGGTTTGAATCGGCACGATTTTGGACAAATTCGAGCAGACTCGAAATTTGCACGATTTTTTAAAAATCAAAACTAAACCAAATCAAATAGGAAGGTGTTACGCCTTTTTGTACCCGCAAATATACGGGGTCGGCACAAGTAACACAATGATGGGTTAATTATCATCTCTACAGGGATATTTAGGGGTTGAGTATTAAAATTAACTAAGCCTACTTCTATTTGGATAATCTGAAGGTTTGAAAAAGGTATAAAAGATAAAAATATAAAAACATAAACATAAAACAAACAACCAATATGAGAGATTAGTTAGGGTATTTTAATTCACCTAATCCATCCAATTGAATTTCATGAAAGCACATCATTGTGGTTTAATTATTCATGTTGATGACCGTATTTATCTAAATTATCCAAAGTCCCTTCTCGACGTAAATCGAAAATATTACTACATACACTAATATCATATCTCTCGATGGTATATCCAAGTGAATGAAAATGCATTAGTCACAATAAACACCCTATATGATCACACAAGTAAATTAACATATCTCTATCTAATTCTACTTGTGGTAGACATTACATCGAGCACGTTGTGGGCGTCTCCTCTCAGTCCTTAACATACAACCAATTTATCATCTAAATGTAGGCCTTCACATTCAAAAGTATTAAGCACAATAATACCACTCAACAACATAATAATCAACCACAAAGAATTAGACAATCAATTCATTCAATCTTCATAGAAAAAGATCCAACAAAACCCTAACTTAGATGTTTAGTCCATAATCAAAGATATACAACCAAACATGTTTTCTAATTAATAAAGAGAGTTACAAACAAGGAAATAAAGAAGGAGAGGGATAGAAAAAACTCTAGGTGCGATAAACTTTCGTCCTCCTCCGTTTGTGAGTTCTCCTACCTTCCACTTTCTCAAATCCAAGCTTGATGGTGAGATTTTGGCTCAAGGATTGAATCCAAATCCTCTTGTTTCTAAGGTGATCTTCTTCCCCTCCTTTGCCTTTTCTTCTCTCTCTTTTTCTCCTCTTGGTGGTCTGTTTTGAGCTCTAGTCAAGCTCTAGTCCGAATGCCCCTTTCTCTCAAGTTTTCCTTTTATAATAGGCTGTTTTTAACCTTCCCAGGCATACTCGTGACTTAGACTCACGACTTAGACAAGTCGTGAGTTAAGTCGCATGAGTCTCGGCCAAAAACTGCTGAAATTGGCTCTCGCGACTTGGTCGCGACTTGCAAGTTGTGATTCTGCGCACTGTTACGAAAAAGAGCATAACTTCCTCTAGAAAACTCAATATCATGAACCGTAAAATTTTCCAGAATGTAGACATCTTGACCTTTCCAGAAATATAAGGTTCTCGACCCAGTTCATTCTGTGAAATTTATGGCGAACTCTGAAACATGTCACGCGGTTTGAAAGTCGTGAGTCTGCGTACTGTTGCGAAAATGAGCATAACTTCCTCTAGAAAACTCGGAATCATGAACCGTAACATTTTTCGAAAGGCAGACATCTAGACCTGTCCAGAAATAAATCTCTCAACCCAGTTCATTATGTGAAATTTATGACGGACTCTGAAACATGACAGCTGTGCACTTCCAAATCTTCAATTACGCACAAACTCTTATTACCTGTACACTAGATAAAAACATTAAAAACAACCGATAATTACCCGAGAATGGAACACAAGTAGATGAAGAAAGGTACTAGTGAATGTCCATTTTTGATCAAGAAATGGAGCCAACAAATATCGCCAAACCTAACTTTTGCTCGTCCTTGAGCAAAATCGAAACAAAACAAAAATGTAAACAAAACGAAAGGAAAACAAAATAACAAATAACTAAAAACAAACAACTAGCCTAAACCACTTTCGTAGGTGACACGATGGCACTTAGCATGTGCCACAAGCCTTTAAACCCCTAGGTGTCCCTAGTGGACGAGTTATAGTCTCGTGAGGGTTTATCAGCTACGATACCCACAAACGCATCTCTGAACATTGAAGAACAATTCAATTTGCCATATGAAACTCAAGAATTTGGATCCTCTCCTCACCTAACCTTTGTTCCTCACCTTTTTGAAGCATGTGATTGGATGTTAGTAAAATAATAGTGAAAAGTAATCATATCCTAGCCACTTATTTATTATAATGCTTATGTGTCATGAGATTAAAATAATATGAGTACAGGTTAAGATAAAAGTTAGCAAATTCAATAGCTAAAAATTTGAAAGCATCCACTCATCAGAACTTTGCACCTCTTACCACACACATGCCAACACTTTAAGAATCTTAAAAGGAAAACAATCGTGTTCAAACAACCAGGATGGAATTCGCCTCAACTCTAAACCTCTCAGGATAATTCTCTCGAAAATCGTTCAGAACTTAGGCAACACACTCATCAAACACATGCGGAAGGAATTTATGCTCAAAGAAATACGAGTATACATCGCATGTGGAATCAATTTGAAAAATGCTATTTTGTCGCAAATACATCTCATTGAAGGAATTAAATATTATGAACAAGATATCAATATGAAAATTTCTACATTAAAGCTAGACTTCCCAAAAGATCAGCAGGTCTTAAATAAGGTTGTAATGGGGCTATTGGGTGATAGGTTAAGAAAGAAATGATAAAAAGGAATGCAAAAGCTTTTGATCAATTTAAGAGATTACATGAAATGTTTCAATACATCGATCATTCTCTTTTATTTTTCAATTCTTATGCCATAATGCTTTGCATGATTCCTTTTGTTTCTTCTTTTCTTTGTTTTTTCTTTTATATATATATATATATATATATATATATATATATATATATATATATATATATTAACAATCATAACAATAACAACATTTACCTTGGCATATTTTATATACACTTCATCCATACAATTATTCTCTTTTCTTTTCATTTTAAAATGATCCAAGCTAAAAGGGTAAGATTATTTCATATTCAGAGCTTGGTTTTGGATTTATGTAGGTGATGAAAGAAAAAACTTCTAAGTGTTTGGCTTCAAAATAGTTATTAGAGCACACACAAGGGTAGGATAAATATTTGGCTTTTTAGTGGTTCAACATGCATAGCCTACATCACATCTAACAGGGAGGACTAACAAAAATATAGGATAAACACATGATATCTTTGATATTGTTCAAACTATTCAATGCAAAACTTAAATGAGAAAATGATAAAGTTTCTCAGGGAACTTGGACGTTAGCCGGCGCACTTCAATATTCCCTACCAATTTTGGTGTTCCTTCCCATTGAAGTTGACATTTCCCTTTGGAGGAAGTTTGACTTGGCAAGGAACTTAAACATTGGGAGTAATCTATAAAGTTTCTCAGGAAACTTGGACGTTGGTCTGGTGCACTTAAACGTTCCGTACCAACTTTGGTGTTCCTTTCCGTTAAAGTTGACGTTTCCTTTTAGAGGAGGTTTGACTTGACAAGGATTTTAGATGTTGAGAGAAAATAATAAAGTTCCTCAGAGAACTAAAACGTTGGTCCGGTGCACTTGAACGTTCCCCACCAACTTTGGTGTTCCTTCCCGTTGAAGTTGACGTTTCCCTTTGAGGAAGTTTGACTTGGCAGGGAACTTGGACGATGGGAGAAAATGATAAAGTTCCTAAGGAAACTTGGACGTAGGCCGATACACTTCAACATTCCCCACCAACTTTGGTTTTCCTTCCCGTTGAAGTTCATTTTTCTTTTTGGAGGAAGTTTGACTTGGCAAGGAACTTGAACATTGGGAGAAATCGATAAAGTTCCTCAGGGAACTTAAACGTTGGTCTGGTGCACTTGAATGTTCCCGCCCAACTTTGGTGTTCCTTCCTATTAAAGTTGACGTTTCCCTTCGGAGAAAGTTTGACTTGGCAAGGAAGATGAACGTTAAGAGAAAACGATAAAGTTCCTCGGGGAACTTAGACATTGGTCAGGTGCACTTGAATGTTCCCCACCAACTTTGGTGTTCCTTCTCGTTGAAGTTGACGTTTCCCTTTGAGGAATTTTGACTTGGCAAGAAACATGGACATTGAGAGAAAATGATAAAGTTTCTCAGGGAACTTAGACGTTGGTTGGTGCAATTCAATGTTCCCCACCAACTTTGGTGTTCCTTCCTGTTGGTTGAAGTTGACGTTTCCCTTTGGAGTACGTTTGACTTGGTAAGGAACTTGAACATTGGGAGAAAACGATAAAGTTTCTTAAGGAACTTGGATATTGGTCTGGTGCACTTGAACGTTCCCTACCAACTTTGGTGTTCCTTCCCGTTGATGTTGACGTTTTCTTTTGGAGAAAGTTTGACTTGGTAAGAAACTTGGACATTGGGAGAAAAGTTTAAAGTTCCTCAGGGAACTTGGACATTGGCCATTGTACTTTAATGTTCCCTACCAAATTTGGTGTTCCTTCCCGTTGAAGTTGATGTTTCCCTTTGACGAAGTTTGACTTGGCAAAGAACTTAGACATTGGGAGAAAACAATAAAGTTCCTTAGGGAACTTGGACTTTGGTCCAATGCACTTGAACATTCCCCACCAACTTTGGTGTTCCTTTCTGACGAAGTTGACGTTTCCTTTTGAAGAAGTTTGACTTGGTAAGGAACTTGGACGTTGAGAGAAAATGATAAAGTTCCTCAGTGAACTTGGACGTTGGCCGGTGCACTTCAATGTTCCTTACCAAATTCGGTGTTCCTTCCCATTGAAGTTGACGTTTCCCTTTGGAGGAAGTTTGTCTTGGCAAGAAACTTAAACATTAGGAGAAATATATAAAGTTCCTCAAGAAACTTGGACGTTGCTCCGGTGCACTTAAACGTTTCGTACCAACTTTCGTGTTCCTTCCCGTTGAAATTGACGTTTCCTTTTGAAAGAAGTTTGACTTGGCAAGGAGCTTAGATGTTGAGAGAAAACAATAAAGTTCCTCAGGGACCTTAGACGTTGGTCCAGTGCACTTGAACGGTCCCTACCAACTTTGGTGTTCCTTCCCGTTGAAGTTGGCGTTTCCTTTTGAGAAAGTTTGACTTGGCAAGGAACTTGGACGTTGAGAGAAAATGATAAAGTTCCTCAGGGAACTTGAACGTTGGCTGATGCACTTTGACATTCCCTACCAACTTCGGTCTTTCTTCCTGTTGAAGTTGACGTTTCCATTTGGAGGATGTTTGAATGGCAAGGAACTTAAACATTGGGATAAATAGACAAAGTTGTCGGTCCGTTGCACTTGAACGTTCCCCACCAACTTTGGTGTTCCTTCTCGTTAATGTTGACGTTTCCCTTCGGAGGAAGTTTGACTTGGCAAGGAACTTGAACGTTAGGAGAAAAAGATAAAGTTTCTTAGGGAACTTGGATATTGGTCTGGTGAACTTGAATGTTCCCCACCAACTTTAGTGTTCCTTCCCGTTGAAGTTAACGTTTCCTTTTAGAGAAAGTTTGACTTGGTAAGAAACTTGGACATTGGGAGAAAACTTTAAAGTTCCTTAGGGATCTCGGACGTTGGCCATTGTACTTTAACGTTCCCTACCAATTTTGGTGTTCATTCCCGTTGAAGTTGACGTTTCCCTTTGAGGAAGTTTGACTTGGCAAAGAACTTGGACGTTGGGAGAAAACGATAAAGTGCCTTAGGGAACTTAGACTTTGGTCCGATGCACTTAAACATTCCCCACCAACTTTGGTGTTCTTTTCTGATAAAGTTGATGTTTCCCTTTGAAGCAATTTGATTTGGTAAGGAACTTAGACGTTGCGAGAAAATGATAAGGTTCCTCAGCGAACTTGGACATTGGCCGGTGCACTTCAATGTTCCTTACCAAATTCGGTGTTCCTTCCCGTTGAAGTTGGCGTTTCCCTTTAGAGAAAGTTTGACTTGGCAAGGAACTTAAACATTGGGAGAAATCTATAAAGTTCCTCAGGAAACTTATACGTTGGTCCGGTGCACTTAAACGTTTCGCACCAACTTTCGTGTTCCTTCCTGTTGAAGTTGACGTTTCCTTTTGGAGGAAGTTTGACTTGGCAAGGAGCTTGAATGTTGAGAGAAAATAATAAAGTTCCTCAGGGACCTTAGACGTTGGTCCAGTACACTTGAACTGTAACATCCCGGATTACGGGTGATGAATTTTTGATATATATGAAATATGTGAAAAATAAATTTTTACTATTTGAGGGGGTGTAAAAGTAATTAAATGTATGTTTATTTTATGATTTCCAGTGGACCGGATTGAATAGTGAAAAATGAAAAAAATGAAAAATTGGAAAACTTGACCAGAGAGCATCGCGACCACAGGTCGCGACAGCTCGCTCGCGGTGAAAAACGCAAAATCTGGCAGTGAGTACCGCGACCAGTCACCGCGACCAGTCACCGCGACCACAAGTCGCGATGGCTTGCTCGTGATGAAAATGGCAAAACCTGGCAGTGAGCACCGCGACCACAGGTCGCGATGGACTGCTCGCGATGAAATTATCAAAAATTGGCAGTGAGCAGCGCGAGCTCTCGCGCGACCAAGGCGCGCTCGCGATGAAGGCGGTGCGCGCACTCCAGTGAGTGTCGCGACCTGGTGCCGCGACCACAGGTCGCGATGGCGAAAAAAATATAAAAAAAATAGAAGCTTCTCGCAGAAGCGAGAAAACAAAACAGAGAGAGAAAGAACCGAGAAAAAGAGAGAAAAGGAGAGAAAAGAGAGAAGAAAAAGAAGAAGAAGAAGAGAGAAGAAGAAGAAAGAAAAGAAAAGAAAAAGAGGAAGAAGTGGAAAGGAAAGGAAAGGAAAGACGAACTCGTAGAACCAACGAAAAACACGGATTCGAGGTTGGTGTACGTTGTTTTTCGAAATCGTTACGACAAGCATTTCGTTATCGTTTACGTTTTTGTTTTCGTTACGTTTCTCGTTTTCGTTTAGATTTCGATTTTGTTGATTGTTTCCGATTTCGATTTCGTTAATTGTTTTCGATTTTGATTTTGTTAAATGTTTTCGATTTCGAATTTCGATGTGTAAAAATTGATGATTGATATACTTATGGTTGATTTCGGAAAGATTTTATACGAGATCGCATTTGTTTGTGTTTCGAATATTTTCGATTTCGTTTTAAACAGTTGATTTAGACTTGTATGTGAATATTGTTCATATTTCTTGAAGTTTATTATGTGATTTATATGACTATTGAATGATTATCGATTATTGAGTAATTATTGCGAATTTGATACCAAAACGGCCCTAGGATACGTAGACATAGAAATGGATATAGGAGGTTGGTATACCAGCTGGGTTTTATTGAGCAGTACTGCGCCGATATTGATTGATTGATATTGATGATATTGATGTACCTCCTCTTGGATTCGTCCAGAGGCTGGGAGATACGTACCTCCTCCGGATTCGTCCTGGGGGTTGGGAGTTAATGTACCTTCCCAAGGATTCGTTCCTGGGATAGGGAGCTATGTACCTCTCTAGGTTCCGTACCCACGGTCCTAGAGTTGGGAGACACGTACCTCCTCAGAATTCGTTCTGGGGGTTGGGAGCTTGACCCATATTCCAGTCCGTATATGTTTAGTATTCTAGCGGGCCAGAATTGATTGGAATTGAAAAGTGTATTGAATGCTTTTTATTGATCGAAAATTATATATATATTGACCTCATTATTGAAGTTCAAGTGCTTGAAATTTTTATATACTTTGATTCTGCAATTTAATTGTTTTGAACATGATTTGAATTGATATATATATATATATATTGTGAATTGTTATTATTAAAAGTTATATATGTTTCCATATTGAGATTTTAGTACACCCACTAAGCTTTATGCTTAGCGCGTTAGTTTTGTGTCTAACGCGTAGGTACCAGGAATCCGGACGAAGATAAAGACTGAAGGAAGAAAGAGTTGCAAGCCGAGTCACAGGATTTGTACAGTTGGGTAGCTATACTTTTGTTATGTGTATATATTCTGAAAGCATGCATATACAGGGAAATTGTAAATACGTTTTGTAAAATGTTTTGTAATTAATTATTTTATGATTACTGTCTTTTATTATTAAATAGTAAAGTCTGTTTTGTTTTATTTTATAAATTGTGATGAAAGATTTTGATAAGTCGCACTAAACGGCAGAGTGCGCAACTGTTTGAAGTGATATAGAAGTGTTGTTATTGAGAATTGTTTTTGAATTGAATTGTGTTAAACCAGGTTTTGGAAAGTCCGAAAAACAAACGGTACTCTGCCGAATTTTCGTAAAAAGTTTAATTATTGTTATGGGCTCACACTGATTTTAAAATGAAAAATGAAGTTTTGAAAGAATGTGAAAGTCCGAGTAGCGCGCCCCGTGACGGTCCGGTCGGATCGGGTCGCGGGGGGGGGGGGGGGGGGGGGGGGGGGGGGGGGGGGGGGGGGGGTGCTACATGAACGGTCCCTACCAACTTTGGTGTTCCTTCCCGTTGAAGTTGACGCTTCCCTTTGAGGAAGTTTGACTTTGCAAGGAACTTAGATGTTGGGAGAAAATGATAAAGTTCTTCAGGGAACTTGAACGTTGGCTGATGCATTTCAACATTCCCCACCAACTTTGGTCTTTCTTCCTGTTGAAGTTGATATTTCCCTTTGGTGGAAGTTCGAGTGGTAAGGATCTTGAACATTAGGAGAAATCGATAAAGTTCCTCAGGGAACTTAGACGTTGGTCCGGTGCACTTGAACGTTCCTCACCAACTTTGGTGTTCCTTTCCGTTAAAGTTGACGTTTCTCTTCGAAGGAAGTTTGACTTGGCAAGGAACATGAAAGTTGAGAGAAAACGATAAAGTTCCTCGAGGAACTTAGACTTTAGTCTGGTGCCCTTGAACTTTCCCCACCAACTTTGGTGTTCCTTCCTGTTGAAGTTGACGTTTCCCTTTGGAGGAAGTTTGACTTGGCAAGGAACTTGGACATTGGGAGAAAACGATAAAGTTCCTTATGAAACTTGGACGTTGGTCCGTTGCATTTGAAAGTTCCCCACAAACTTTGGTCTTCCTTCCCGTTGTAGTTGACGTTTCTCTTTGAAAGAAGTTTGACTTAGCAAGGAACTTGAACATGGGGAGAAAACAATAAAATTCCTCAGGGAACTTGGACTTTGGTCCGGTGCACTTGATCGTTCCCCACCAACTTTGGTATTCCTTCCAGTTGAAGTTGACGTTTCTTTTTGGAGAAAGTTTAACTTGGCAAGGAACTTGGACGTTGGAAGAAAACCTTAAAGTTCCTAAGGGAACTTGGACGTTGGTCTAATGCACTTGGACGTTCCAACTTTGGTGTTCCTTCCCGTTGAAGTTGACATTTCCCTTTGGAGGAAGTTTGACTTGGCAAGGAACTTGGACGTTGGGAGAAAACGATAAAGTTTCTTAGGGAACTTGGATGTTGGTCCGGTGCACTTGAACGTTCCCCACCAAATTTCATCTTCGTTCCCGTTGAAATTGACGTTAAGGTTTGTTCGGAGTTTCTCTTATGGGAACAAATATTTTCGCAATCTTATGTTATTCCGAAAATATCAGTTCGCGTTCGACAATGTTTATATCTTTTATCCATGACATTTAATTTTGAAAAAATACAACCTGGCCTTTCAAGAACTATGAGAATAGTTTTGTCTTAATTTAAGGCATTTTTGTTATCAATTGTGCCAATATACTTAATACCCCTGTCATTTAACTTTAGTCGTGATGAAGTATGGATCGCGTACATATCATATCGCAGCTATTGTACATTCGTGACCAGGTATGCTGTTGTTTGTCTTTCGAAAACCACTATTATCTTGATCCTATGTCCCTGCGAGAACATCCGTTCGCGTTCGATGATATTTATATCTTTTATCATGATGACATTCAATTTTGAAAAATATAATCTGGCCCGTCAACCACTATCAGAACATTGTTTTTCTGAATATAAGTCGTTTTTGTTATCAATTGATCTATAATGAATGCCGCAATATACTTAATACCCCTAGCATTTAACTTTAGTTGCGAAGAAATGTAGTTCGCATAAAAATCATATCGCAACGATTGTACGTTCGCGAGCAGGTATTATGTTGTTTGTCTTTTGGGAATTAATATTATCACGGTCATATGTACATGTGAGAATATCCATTTGCGGCTTTTGATATTTCTATCTTTTATCCATGATATTTAATTTTAAAAAATACGACCTGGCCTTCAACCACCATCAGAATATTTTTATTTGAAGTATGTAAGGCATTTTTGTTATTATCAATTGTGCTATTATGAATGCTGCAATATACTTAATACCCCTGGCATTTAACTTTTGTCACGGAGAAGTATAGACAGCGTACAAATCATATCGCAGTATTTGTATATTAACGAGTAGGTATTTTATTGTTTGTCTTTTGGGAATAATTTATGAAAGTTTCAGTGGTAGTGACCAAATAAAATAAAATTCCAAGTTTCTACATAAAATAAAAAAAAAAAAAAAATTCCAATGTCCAACCATTCTCTTAGGCGATTTCCAAAGCAATGTCAACATCAGATAATTCAGCTGGGGCTTAAATAAATTCACAAGAAAAGCATATGGAGATTCCACCACAAGCTGAAGTACCTCAATTTGATCTACCATTCTTAATGTCAATAATGATGATTATTTTGATCATAATAATTATAGAGTAAATAATACCTACCTCTCCTAAGGTTTACTCAATTACAAGCGGAGTTAATTTTTGGATTTATTGATAAGAATCTTCCCTTCCGTTAGTCAGCTTTTGTGTATTGATAAAGATCTCCCCTCCCACTAGTTAAGTTTTGAATTTTTTTTTTTACAAAAACCTCTCCTAATCAAGTGTTATATTTGACCAAATTTTACTAAGAATATAGAAGGTGTTTGTAATAAATGATAAAGTTGACTCCGCTTGTAGCCGGTAAAACCTCAGGGGAGGTCAATGCAATTAACTCATAATAATAATTAGATGGTGTAATGGCATTGCCATTGCTTATTAGTTGGTTAATTTGATTTACTAACTAGTGAGACACTCATCATAAAAATTTATATATAAGTTGTGATACAGAGTACTAGGGAATATACTTTTTCGAGTAATAGTAAATTTATGCTTAATTCTCAACATGTTATATTCCATATATAAAATTATGAATATATTTAGAAGTTGCGACTTTGGTAAAAAAAAATTCTCAATACTTTGTGTTTAATAAATGTTAAGAAACCAAACGATAAACAGTATTAATAAGCTCTAAAACATTCTATTACATGATCAGTACATTGACATTAGAACCTTTATTTATATATATATATATATATATATATATCATGTTCTTACCATTCGACTCAAAAGTTTAAAACATAGAACTAAGAGATCGCACTAAGAGTTCGATCTCTTTATTCAAATTTATTTCTAAAGTTCCAAATATGCTGAACATGGTCAATAAGCTTTAGCCTTGTGAAATATTCTGAATAAAAGCATCAAGATCAGCGTCAGATGATCCACCTTTTTTCACTGAACTTCTTTTGCTCTCTTAACCAACTCTTCCCTTTCACTGCTATCAACATCCATCAATGTCTGTATAGTCTTGGCTATTTCTTCTCTTGTCACCAATGTTTTGTCTCCCATCTCCTTTTTCAACCTCAATCCAACCTTCAAGTCTTCCACAGCTTGCTTACCCTGTGTTATTTGATCCCCAAACAAAGGAAAAGTAAGTAGTGGAACGCCTGCAAAGCCAGCTTCAAGAATCGAATTCCAACCACAATGTGTCAAAAATCCACCAACTGAAGAATGGCTCAACACTTTCAATTGGTGACACCAAGGCACCACCAATCCCAGATCACGACAGTCTTCTTGAAGTCGATAAGCATCATCGCGCGCCACCCATAAGAATCGAACACCACTGATTTTGAGTCCAGTGACCATTTCATCCATTTGCGCACTTGAAATTGAAAATAAGCTTCCCATTGAAATGTACAAGACTGAACTTGTTGGTTGTGAATTTAGCCATTCTATATAGTGAGGCTCTTGATCATTACCATTTGTAGAGGATTCGCAATCTAGTTCATAGTAAGGTATCAAAGGACCAACTGAGTAGGCAGGGTACTCTAATTTTTCTTTGAAAACATCGCAGACTTGTGATTCTAGCTCATACACGGTTCCAAACAGAAGATATTTTACTTTTGATGAGGGAAATTCGTAAGGCCAACGCTGTAAGGTGAGTACTTGATCGTTTTTAAGGAAAACACGAGGAAGATCAACTATACGTATAGAAGAAATTCCTGGGATGAAGTCCACAACATCGTTTCCATTTTCTACATATACACATTTAGTGACATAATAAGTAACTCAAGAATGATATATAAACCAAACTGCAAGTGTATATATATATGTACCTTCCATATTCACTGGGATCCCTTTATCGAAGAGATGAGCGTGATACAAGATGGTAAATGTAGTTGCCGATGGAGCCCAAAACAGTGCTACCGGAATATTCCTGTTATATCCGGCTTCAATTACAAATGGTAGTAGAATATCAGTTATGATGGTAGTCACGGGAGGGTCGAGCCGATCAAGAATCTGCTCAAAGGGAGCTGCCATAAGCTTAACAGCTCTAAAGAAGGTGACGACATCAGCAGCTTGAAGTTGTGCTGATGGTATGACATCGTTGGATATGGTTGCGAACCTTATGTTGGGTGGAAAAACTTCAGAGGCGATGGTGCGATGCCACTCCTCAGTAAGAACAAATGTTACGAGAATGTCATCTTTTTTCGAAGCTAGAAGTTTGCTGAGAATCAGCAGTGGATTGATATGTCCTCGAGCAGGATAAGGCATGGCCACTACGTGACACACTTTGGTTGCTGCTTGCATGGCGTTGGTATTCATAGAAACTTTCTAGTGAAGATCAAGTTGTATGTGCATTTTGTGACACTTAACAAGCGGTTTATTATATAGCATGAGAAGAAGGTTGTGCATGTTCTACGTGTCTCCTTGGCATTTATTTAATTTGCAGAGGGTAGCTACAAAAATCTCGATAAATTAAAAGTCGTTTACACAACTTTCAATGATAGAGGTAGAATGTTTGTTCACGATGGGCCAGAAGTGTCTTTACATTTTTTTTTTTTATTTTATATATAATTTTATTTTAGAACTAATTGCATGGATATTCCCTAAAATTTTACCAACTATAAGCGGAGTCAACTTTATTATTTATTAACAAACACCTCCGATAAAATATAATTGAGCAAACCTAAAAAAGGGTTGTCAATAAACCTAAAAGTTGACTCCGCCTGTAATTAAGCAAACCTTAGGGAAAGTAAACGTTATTTACTCTTTAGTTTAAGCTTTATATTTCTATTTTTAACTTTTATAACCACTAAATTATTATAAATACATCAATTTAATTTATATGACAAAAATTGTAGTAGTAAAACGTAAATAAAATTTAAAATTGACTGTTTTATCCTAATAATGAGATACTGATGCTAACTTAACTATATTTATACCTAGTAATTGGCTTTTTTTTTAAAAAGAAAAATTATAAAATAATATAAAAAATAATAAATATTTTTTATTCAAAAAAATATTACTGGAGGAAAGGAAGAGGAAGACAGCTTCTTCCATGGAGGTAACCTATTTTTTTTTTTTAAGTTTTTTTAAAAATTTTTTTACATTTATAATTTTATAAAATAATAAATATGAGAATAATTTTGATAAAAAAATTTAGAATAAAATACACACAACCTATCTAAAGTTTGCCATTTTACATCCCTATATAATTTTATGGTCACTTCACATAAATCTCCTCGATGTTGATAAACTCCAGTTAGTTTTAACGGTTAACTTCTAAATTTACATGTAAAAACCAAAATACCCCTTATTAATGTCAAATGCAAATAATTACAATTTTTTCCAAGGAAAAGGACAATAATAATAATAATATTTTTTTAACAAAATAATAAAAAAAAAAATGGATCTCCACTATCTATCAGCATGGAGATTCCACCATCCATAAGCATGAGCATGAATATTAAAAAAAAATTAATTTTTTTGTGGAAAAAGTTGGTGGAGATCCCATATGAGGTCTCCACCAACTCATGGAGCACGGAGATTGAATCTCCATCGAGATGGGGATGGAGAATTGGTCTCTATGAAGACGAGATCTCTATCAAGACCAGGTCTCCACCAACCTTATGGAGCATGGAGATTGAATCTCCATCGAGATGGGGATGGAGAATTGGCCTCTATGGAGACCAGGTCTGGTCTCCATTGTTGGAGACCTCATCTTCATTGATCTTGTCTCTATGGAGATCATTGACTAAAATTTTAATGGTTATAAAAACTAAAAATATAAATAAAAGAATTAAAATAAAAAATTATATATAAAATTTGAAAAAAAAAAATCGCTCGATAAAACAGCTACTTCTAGCAGGAGTGGGCCTAACATGCTTCATACCAAATATGTAGAATTCTGAGCAGGAGTGGGCCGAGTGGTCTAACATGCCTCATACCAAACAAATATGTAGAATTGCGATTCTCGTGGGTTCCAGACCCGATGAAATGTCAATTATGTTAGATAAAGCACTGGAAAAAATTATAACATCTAATAAAATTACACACACGTGTATATATAATAATAATAATAATAATAATAATTATAGTCAAAAGCCATGACTTGCGGGAAGCTAAGAGCATCTCCAATGCTATTATGCATTTAGAGAAAATTGAGTGCCACATAGAATTTATATTGAAAAAGTTAAGAAAACTTTCTCCAATACAATTATCTAATTTTAATATTGATATGATATGGTAAAAAAAAAGTTAGAGAATATCAAGTAGAATTTCTAATTGTAGATATCCTCCTTGATATGCTGATTAGGATTTCTAACTTTTCCCACCAATAAAATTTTAGTATTTTGTTAATGCCATGACTTGCGGGAAGGTGAGAATACTGTCTGGTCATTATTTATGGTTATATTTTTATGGCCTATTTGTTGCAGTTTTATATATAAAATTACACTGATCTCCTCTCCCGTTCAGTTTGTATACATATATATATATATATATATATATATATAATTTTCATCCACGAATCGGGAGATTGATAACAAGTTTAACTAAAAAATATCAGAGCATTGATTAAAAAAAAAAAAACAAGTGTTAACCAAAAGTCAATATTGATTATAGTAATTAACATAGATATTTATATTCTTAAAAGTCAATAAAAAATTTTTATAATGAAAATGTATAAAAGTATATTTATGTAAAGTCCATAAAAATTAATATAAATTTATAAACTCTATGAAAATTAATCAAAGTTTTGTTTAAATACAACCCGTAAAGATTTTTTGGGAATGTGGCAGCAACAGTTAGGTGGATGATGCAAATAGAATCTTATTTTAACCAATAAAAAACACAAAATAAGATTCTTTTTTTTTTTTTTTAATGATGGGTTCGCTTCACATGCCATTACTAAATTAATTATACTTATTTATTACAATATTTTTTGTGATCTAGTTCTCTCATGTTCCATATAGTAAATAAAAAATACAGAACATGACTCATTATTTCAATTTATTTTTTTTTAGTGATGGATTCGTTTCACATGCCCCTACTAAATAAATTATACTTATTTATTACAATTTTTTTTGTGGTCCAGTTCTCTCATGTTCTATATAGTGAATAAAAAATACAAAACATGACTAATTATTTCAATTTTTTTTTTATAATGATGGATTCGCTTCATATGCCACTATTAAATTAATTTTGACCAAAATAAAAAGGGAAAAATAACGGATAAAACTAAACAAATCAGTGGCTCATCAAATTTTGACCAAAATATATGGGTAAATAATGTGACTAAAATAAGAGTCAAGTAAAATTCGGGCATTTTACGGACCAGGTTTATTCCTGCACGAGATGCCCGTACAATACTTGCTATTATAACCTATATATGTTCCTTGAAATGCGTGTATTTTAAATTTATAATCTCTATTTCACCTAACAAAATCCAGCCTCAAATTTCTCCAAATTTCAATTGAATTTCTAGGCTTTTCTTCAATAGAAATGCTCGGCGGATTCTCAGAGCTCAAATCTCCATTTCACCAACATGGGTTTCGTGTGGTGCAGCACATGCTATTAGTCAGGGGACTTGGCCCTCCTATAATTTTTGAGAGAAAAATTTATATATAAAAATAAATTATATAAAGTAATAAATCATGAATCCTGTATCAGTCTCTCCCAATTTTTATATTCTCGTTCCGCTCTTCTATTAGTAGAAAAATAGCTGCATGTCTCACACGCATACCGGTATTAAATTGTCAACATACGCTATATATACCAAATGACAATTTCAGTGTAATACCAGTATGCGTGGGGGACATGCGGCAGTTTTTTTGTTGAAAATGAAAAACTTGTTATTATAAAATCAAATTTAATACCAAATAAATTTTTAAGGTAAAAAAATAAATAACAAACTTATATAAATATAATTTATTATAAAAATATTCGAAATATCATAACAATTTTACATTAATTAATATAATTAAATCACAATTATTCATGTGTTTATTTATAAATTTATAAATATTTAATATTTTCATAATCTTGTCATGTTGTGCAAATTCTGAAGAGCAATGCAGCACAACAATCAACAGATAATGCAGCAAAGCTATCAGTAAATGCAACATTACAACTCAGGAGTATAACACAAGCAACAGCTGCTGATGTTCATAATATTTCAACAGTTGGTGTTGTGCACACTGTGAAAGTAATAAAGCAAGCTAATGGTACAGCTGTTGATGACAGTTCTCAAACAACACAAGCACCTGCTCATAACTCAACTTCTCATGCAAAGGTGAGCGAACAGACTGCAGTTGATTCTGAGAGTGCTCGAGCAACCTATCATGCTGGACTGGCACATGTTGAAGAATCTGGAGCAGCTGATGATCAACATGATCATATCTGGCATAGGCGAACGAAGAAACAAAGTCATGGAGAGGACATGTCAGCAGGATAGCTGTACTCTGTTTTACATGCACATGAGTTAGATAGAATTGTAGAAATTGTAATGTTATCAATGTAGAAGATGGAGTTAGTTAAGAGTAACCGAATTCAGTTACAAGATAGTTGAGCAATGTGTATAAATTACATTGCCTTCATTTCTTAGAAGATTGACGAAATACATATCAGATTTTCATAGCTTTTCTCCTCTGTTTTTGCTCAACATTTCTGTTAGAGTTTTGTTTACAGTTTGTTATCAAACTTCACACACACAAAGTGCCACACGACTACAAAGCACAAGCACCTGGTTGAGTCCATTTTATAACAAACTTGCTACTTGTATTTATTTGATAGGACCAACTCATCAGGGGCAGTTATTATTGTCACAAAAGTTTGTTAGGATCATCAAGGGCATTGTATATATAGTGTTGTACCTCATCAATAAATTTTATCAAGAAATTGCTACACAAATTGTTCTCATTTGCTTTTAGATTATATTTTCTCTAAGCTGCTATCGCTTCACAGCCCATACAATACTAGCCATTGTATATATATTTCTTGAAATGCGTGTGTTTTAAATTTATAATCTCCATTTCACCTAACAAAATTCAGCCTCAAATTTCAATTGAATTTTTAGGCTTTTCTGCAATAGAAATGCTCGGCGGATTCTCGGGGCTCAAATCTCTATTTCACCAACATGAGTTTCGTGTGGTGTAGCACATGCTATTAGTCAGGACCTTGCCCTCCTATAATTTTTTAGAGAAAAATTTATATATAAAAATAAATTATATAAAGTAATAAATCATGAATCTTGTATCAATCTCACCAAATTTTTATCTTCAAGTTCTGCTATGCTATCAGCAGAAAAACAGCTGCATGTCTCACACGCATACTAGTATTAAATTGTCAACATATGCTATCTATACCAAATGTTTCAGTGTAATACCAGTATGTGTGGGAGACATGCGGCAGTTTTTTTGTTGAAAATGGAAAACTTGTTATTAGGGGTGGGTATGGTTCGAATCGGCACGGTTTTGGACAAACTCGAACATACTCAAAATTTGTACGGTTTTTTAAAAATCAAAACTGAACCAAACCGAATAGGAGGGCAAACTCAAACTGAACCGAACCAAAAAAATACGGTTCTAAATCAAGTTTTACATGCTATCAAAAATTATCAAACCTTACAGTAAAATCAAATGGTAAGTTTACAAATTGGTAAGAATTGATCATGGAAAAGAATAATACCACATCTGCAAAAACAGTTTCCAGCTCCTTCAAAAACTTTTCTCTGCGCTGATCATACACGGCTGCAGTCTGGAAAATCGAAAAAAAACCATTGCATATAAAGTTCTAGGCCTATATAAACTACAAAGAATCAGCGATGACAATTGAGAAATGGTACAATTTAGTCAAGTATCCAACAAAACTGTGATTAACCAGTTTGGCCATAGTGCTTATAACGAGAGGAGAGCATACAGTTCTTTGCCGAGGCATATCATAGTCTTCAGCTCAAAACAAGTTATTTTACTGGTCTGTCCAGGCTTAGCAACCATGAGTTATGAATTCACTAAAAGTAGGAAAAAATCATAGCACAAAGAAGTTGCTTATTGACGAAAAATATGAGCAAATAAATTCTGCCCAGGCATGCATAATTTATCCCAACTTTCCTCAAGTCAATCTGTCAATACATCCCTCATCAAAATCAAACGTATATTTTATGGATAGACAAATCAAAGAAATCAACAGAAATAAAACACAAATCAAACTAAAATCAACAAAAATTCACATGAAACACAAATCAAGTAATCAAGTAACCAAAGATATTACCGGACTGGGCGAGGAAGAGTGACGGTGAGGGGCGGCGGCACTGCTAGGTGAGGAAGAGCGGTGGTGCTAGGTGAACAGCGACAGACTAAGAATTGAACACCACTAATTTTGAGTCCAGCAACCATTTCATCCATTTGTGCACTTGAAAATAAACTTCCCATTGAAATGTACAAGACAGAACTTACTGGTTGTGAATTTAGCCATTCTATATAGTGAGGAACTTGATCATTACCATTTGTAGAGGATTTGCAATCTAGTTCCTAGTACGGTATCAAAGGACCAACTGAGTAGACAGGGTACTCTAATTTTGCTTTGAAAACGTCGCAGACTTGTGATTCTAGCTCATACACGGTTCCAAACAGAAGATATTTTACTTTTGATGAGGGAAATTCGTAAGGCCAACGCTGTAAGGTGAGTACTTGATCGTTGTTCAGAAAAACACGATGCAGATCAGCTACACGTATAGAAGAAATTTCTGGGATGAAGTCCACAACATCGTTTGCATTTTCTACATATACACATTTAGTGGCATAATAAGTAACTCAAGAATGATATATAAACCAAACTGTAAGTATGTATGTATATATATATATATATATATATGTAATTTCCATATTCACTGGGATCCTTTTATCGAAGAGATGAGCATGATACAAGATGGTAAATGTAGTTGCCGATGGAGCCCAAAACAGTGCTACCGGAATACTCCTGTTATATCCGGCTTCGATTACAAATGGTAGTAGAATATCAGCTATGAAGGTAGTCACGGGAGGGTCGAGCCGATCAAGAATTTGCTCAAAGGGAGCTGCCATAAGCTTAACAGCTCTAAAGAAGGTGACGACATCAGCAGCTTGAAGTTGTGCTGATGGTATGACATTGTTAGATATGGTTGCGAACCTTATGTTGGGTGGAAAAACTTCAGAGGCGATGGTGCGATGCCACTCCTCAGTAAGAACAAATGTTATGAGAATGTCATCTTTTTTCGAAGTTAGAAGTTTGCTGAGAATCAGCAGTGGATTGATGCGTCCTCGAGCAGGATAAGGCATGGCCACTACGTGACACACTTTGGTTGCTGCTTGCATGCTGTTGGTATTCAAAGATTCTATAGCTAATTAATAGAAACATTCTAGTGAAGATCAAGTCGTGTGCATTTTGTGACACTCAACAAGTGGTTTATTATATAGCATGCATGAGAAGAAGCAATTGATTAGTAATGGTGGTTGTGCATGTTCTGCGTGTCTGCTTGGCATTTATTTAATTTGCAGGGGTAGCTAGAAAAATCTCGATAATTTTTTTTTTTTTTTTTTTTTGATTGCAAACAAAACTTCTATTACAGAAGACCAACCAGAAAGCTAGGTTCAGGATTGAACCAACAAAATTCCTCCTTAGAGGAAAAGGCTAGGGAAGCAAGAGAATGTGCCATTCCATTCCCTGAACGAGGAATGGCATGACAGGTGGAAACTCCCACAGCCCTAAAAAGAGCCTTAACATCAGAAATAATAGGATCCATAACAGAACAAGGAAGAGAATTAGACACCCTAGCCACAACATTGACAGCATCTAACTCAACCCACTCAACAATCAGGTTGAACTCCTTCGCCAGCAGTAACCCCTCACGCAAAGCCAGCAGCTCGCCAAGCTCAGCGGGAAAAAACCCCAAGAGGGGCTTAGCAGAAGCTGCAACAACCTTGCCCTGAGAATCACGCACCACTGCACCCGAACCCATCACAGAACAACCAGGCTTCACTGCTGCATCGGAATTCAACTTCAGGGAGCCTGCGGGGGGAGGCGACCACGGGGAAGAGCAAGGCTGCCTGGGGGGCTGGAGAGGAGAGCCAAAGACCTTCTGGGTACCCTGAAATTCATGAAGCAAAGAGAGAGACCAAGAAACCAAATCAGCACTAAACCTGGGGGATTTAGAATGACAGACAGCATTCCTATCAGACCAAACCCCCACAGGATCATGCAGAACTCCTCAAGCTCTGCTCTCTTAGCCCTAACAAAAACCCACAATATCAAATCAAAACAAGAAATATGGCACTGCAAATTGAGAATGTCCTAGAAAACAGAGGACTCCCAAATAGGGCGCACGGAGCTGCACCAAAAAAGGGCATGTGCAGAACTCTCGGGAGCATCACCGCATCTAGAGCAACACGGGTCAACCACAATCTTCCTAGAGCAAAGATTACACAGAGACGGAATGGCGTTGTGGCAAACTCTCCATATGAAAATTTTTACTTTGGGGGGGATGTTGAGATTCCAAAGAGCAAGCCACCATTTCGAATCCGGACACGAGGAAGAACCTTTGAGGGAGAGTTTTTCCTGCGCTGCAACTCTATACCCACTCTTCACAGAATACTCCCCATTCTTATTAAAATGCCAGATTAAGGAATCATTACAATCACCCAAACTCAAAGGAATTTCCAGAATAGAATCCCTATCCGCTGCCACAAAGACCTGATCAATCTTAGCCAAGTCCCAAGAATGGGATGCTGGGGAGATGAGAGATGCGACCATGAGATCATCCACAGGGGCATTCGAGAAGGGTCTGAAGGTGGACTCCCTTGGTATCCAAGGGTCCTGAAAAGCTCTGATATTCAAACCATTACCTACCCTCCAACGTAGGCCCTTAATAAGAAGACCCCTGCCCCAAACCAAACTCCTCCAGAGATGAGAACTCCCCTGTTTCAGCGACACAGATAAGAACTCCTCCTGCCTGAAATACTTAGCCTTCAGAACTCTAGAAACCAACGAGTCTTTATTCATCACAATTCTCCAAGCCTGCTTGCCCAGAAGAGCTTGGTTAAAAAGAGATAAATCTTTAAACCCAAGCCCCCCACAAATTTTCGGAGAACACAACTAATCTCTAGAGACCCAGCAAATTTTCTTATTACCATCTGAGGCACCCCACCAAAAGCCTATAATCATAGAACACAGCTAATTACACAGAACATAAGGCAGCTGGAAAATACTCATTGTGAAGGTAGGGATAGCTTGTGCCACTGTTTTAATGAGAACCTCTTTCCCGCCCATCGAGAAGAGATTGCCCTTCCACCCTCTGATCTTACGCCATACCCTCTCCTTAATGTCACTGAATGTTTTCCTTTTATTTTTCCCCACCATGGTTGGAAGGCCAAGATATTTGTCATGAGCTTAGGCATTAACTAGACCCAGACAATTCAAGATACTAGCACGGCAGACATCTTCCACATTTGAACTAAAAGTGATGTTGGACTTTTGCAAATTAATCCGCTGACCAGAGGCATTCTCATAGACATTTAGGATCTGTTTCAACTTCTCACAGTTCTGAACTGAAGCCCTGCAAAAAACAATACTGTCATCTGCAAAAAACAAATGACTCACTAATGGGCTCCCGCGACAACATCTCATGCCCAGAGATTGCCCATTAGATTCGTTGCCTTTGATAAGAGAAGATAAAACTTCTGCACAGAGAAGGAAGAGATAAGGGGACAAAGGGCATCCCTGCCTTAACCCTCTTTGCGGAGTGACTTCCCCCACAGACTTCCCATTTATCAGGAAGGAAAGTTTGGAGGTCGACACACAATCCATAACAAGGGCTCTAAAATGCTCATGGAACCTAAGTTTCTCCATAATGATCTCCAGGAAGCCCCACTCCACACGGTCGTAGGCCTTACTCATGTCCAGTTTAATAGCTGCATACCCTCTTTTACCCTTTCTCTGTTTCTTGATAGAGTGGAGAAGCTCAAAAGCAACCATAATGTTATCAAAAATTAACCGCCCTGGTACAAAAGCACTCTGCTCCGAAGATATAATGTGGGGCAGAATTTCTTTCAACCTATTCGCCATAACCTTGGAAACAGTCTTATAAATAACACTGCAAAGGCTGATGGGCCTAAAATCGATCATACGCTCTGGGTTTTTAACCTTAGGGATCAGGACAACATTAGTGGCATTAAACTCCTTGATTGAACATCCACCATTAAGAACATTAAGACATACACTAGAAACATCCTCTCCAACCACATTCCAGAATTTCTGAAAGAAGAGAGCATGGAAGCCATCGGGACCAGGGGCCTTATTTGGACCCATTTCAAAAACTGCAGCACGCACCTCTGCTCGGGTGAAAGCCTCTCCAAGTCTGCCTGCCATATGGGCATTAACTTTATGCTCAAGAAAGGAGGAGGCAGCAGAGAAATCGGAGGATGATGGCTGGATAGACTTGAACAAATCTGAGAAATAATCCAAAACCACATTAGACATGCCCTGCTCGGATTCCCTACGGATCCCTCTACCATCCACCAGCGAGCTAATCATATTCTTCTTCTTTCTGGCTGTCGCTCTTCTGTGAAAAAATTTAGAGTTCTTGTCCCCTGCAAGTAGCCAATCAACCCTCGACCGCTGTTTCCAATATAATTCCTCCTTGGAAAGGAGGCTTTCCAATTCGCGTTCCCTAAGCTTGATATCATTTAGAACCTGTTCAGATTGCTGCCTATCATAGAGAAGATTGAGCTCACCTCTTTTCCTATCAATGGCTTTCCTCAAAGATCCGAACTTGACCTTACTCCAGTTTTCCAGCCGATCAGCACACACAACCAGCTTATCTCTTAAGCCTCTACCAGAATTATCACTGACAAACCCTCCCCAGGCCGAGCAAATCACAGAATAGCACTCTTCATCTTTAAGCCAGAAAGGCTCAAATTTGAACTTCCGAACTCTATCGCCACTGAGGTTGGGACCGCCATGCTCAAACTTGGCCGAAATCGGCCTATGATCAGAAAACATAAAACCTAAATGCTCAACTTTAATCCCCGAAAACAAATTAACCCAAGGACTGGTAGCAAAAAAGCGATCCAATCTTTCTTGAACATTTCTAGCACCCCCCCTTTTATTATTCCAGGTAAACAAGGGCCCTGAAAAACCCAAATCAACAAAATCACATAACTCAACAATACTACGAAAATTAAACATACCCGGACCATATCGTTCATTCCCGCCAGACTTCTCCTCCATATGAAGGAGTTCGTTGAAGTCACCGCCACACAACCAAGGAAGTCTGTTGACTGCCTTCAGACGACAGAGGAGCTCCCACGAATCGGTTCTATGGTTAGGGACAGGACACCCATAGAACCCAGTGAACCTCCATTTGAGGTTATTCTCCATTTTAATCACCACATCAATATGGCCCCTGGAGAAGGACAATACTGAAACATCCCACATATCGTTCCACATTAACATCAGTCCTCCACTCTTGCCCACACAATCCACATGCAAACCCCCAGAAAAACCCAACTGAGTCTTAATCTTTGCCGCCCACTCACCTTTTAACCTAGTTTCAGAAAGGAAAACTAGATTAGGGGATTGTTTCCGGATAACCTTCCGGAGTGCCAAGAACGCCCGAGGACTCCCCAATCCTCGAACATTCCAACAAATTATACTCATGGCCCCCGGCGGGCCTGCTCCGCAGACTCCGCCGAAAATTCAGTCTCTAGCAGTTTCTGTTTCTTCCCAGCCAGGTTCTCCCCATCAACTTCAACACCTTTACGCTTTCCACCAGGATCTATGACAATCGCTTCAGAAGGGGGTATACCAGTATAAACACCAGAAAACTTCTGATTAAGGGATCTCTTAACTGGCTTTCGACCCCTCCTGGCATAATGCCTAGCTAGTAACATCTTCTGGATTGGGCTTGGACAGCCTGGAATGAGCCTCTGTAAAGGACTCCCCCGAATTAGTCTTTTCCATTTCTTAGAGATAGGCTTACCAGGGGAGGACCCAAACATAACTGCATCTCCTTCATCACATAAATTTGACCCCACTATTTCCTCATCCATTCTTGCCACCGCCTCTGAGTGACCATCTTCAGTCGGTGCCACTACAAGGACTTCCCTAGATGGGTGAGCTACTGTCTGGATATCCTGAATCAAAAGACCACCCTTTTGTCTCACTGCACAATTCAGGGCTGATGAGGGAGCCACAATATCCCGATTAGATTTACCTTCATATTTGTCAGAAGATGTTGGAACAGAAATAACAATTCTTCTGGCACCCTCTGCATCTGTTCCGACAACATCCTCAATGTCTTCATGGACCTTCGGTTTTGCTGCTGATGTCTCCTCCCCCCGTTGCCTAGACTTTGAACGATCTAGAGGAGATGCTCTAAGCCACACCCCAAATTTTGGCTCAACCCCCTCCAGAATACTCTTCCTCACCTCACTGTTATGACACTCCCTGACAGAATGACCGATAAACCCACAACCATAGCAGAAATCTGGAAGTCTCTCATATTTAATCAAAGCCGTAATCAAAGTCTCAAAATTCTCCAGCCTCATCCGGATACCCCTTTTCAGAGGTTTAGTAATGTCAATTCTAACTTTAATTCTCAAAAATTTACCCCACAGATCTTTTGAATCCATCGGGAACTCAACAATGGTACCAACTTCCTCTGCAATTAATCTTGCCACTTTACAATTCATACACGCCAGAGGAATATTGTAAATGTGAATCCAGAATTCCGAGAATTGGAATCGAAGTTGAGAAATGGCACCAGGCCCCACCGGTTTCTCGAGAACAATAAGATTTTTGTCAAAATGCCAGGGACCCCTGGACCAGACCATCGCTTTATCCTCAAGGGATTGGAAATGGAAGACAAACACATTATCACCTACCATTTCAATTTCTAAGCGGCCCACAGTACCCCAGATCTGTTCAATAGTGCCACGGAAGGCCTCTCGGTTTACCTTTCGACGAGAAAGGATCTTCCCTACCAAGCAGTGCTCAACGCTTCTAATGCCATCAGCTTGAACATCCCCTGCTATGTCTAAGACTGGACCATCCTCCTCTGATAAGGACAGGGCCTCGCAAAGCCTCAAAATTTCATCCGTAGCCATTAAAATTACTTCTGCAGCTACAACACCACTGGCCTCCACTACCAGAACCGCTCCTACTCAATACACAGAGTCAGATCCACAGAGTGGCTCCCATAACAGAGCCGAAAAAATCCCAGAACCTGAGAAATCACAGACTGCCAATTTTGACCGCCTAATCTGAATGAATCACAAAAAAAGCAACTGAACCCAGTCCAACTGCACCACCTAATTCCTGCCCAGATTCGCACTGCCCAATTTCCATCTACTCTGAAAAAGTATCAGAACCCGAACAGAGCCACCAAAAACACCCAAATAAAATAAGATCTGGGTAAAAAAATCAAAACTCCAACAACATGACAAGCAGCACCTACAACAATAAAATCAACTCAACCAAGCAACCACACCCATTAAATCAACTCAACCGAGACAAGGACAAGGCAACTCTTCCCACACACAACCAAGGCCGCAACAAACAAGGCCACTACACTTCAAGAACCACCAGACCCCGTACTGCCCAGATCGGCCTCACTGGTCCCTGGTTTAGGCCCCCTCCACCACAGCCCGCACAGCTCACCAGATCGCTGAGAGGCCGCTCCACCCCACTGCAATCAAGCCCGATCGCTGCAGCTCCAAGATCGAGCACAACAGCAGCTCCAACCCACCCGAACCGAAGACTTCAGCACCACCGCTCACTGCTGGAAGTAGATCGAGGAGGAAGACCCCGATCCGATCCCCCTGGTAGCAGATCACAAGCACTGCGCACACCAACAGCTCCACAAGCTTCAGGCAACTGATCGAAAGAGGTACCAGCAGCCCGAACGCACCCCAGCTCTGCCCCGAGCACAACCCACACAGGAGAGGGAGAGAAGGGGAGATCGAGGAAGAAAACTCTAAGTCCCCATACCAGCCAAGTCGTCTCTGAACAATAAGAACAGAGGAGGAGCAAGGAGAAGTGATGGAGTCTTAGATCAAAACTGTCTTCAAAGAGAAGAAGAGTCTACCCGAAGGATGGCTACTTTCACGCTTCTTGTTTCTTCAGAGAAGGAACGAGAGGAAAAGATTTTCGTAAAACTCTATTTTGTTGTATTTAATTAAAGATAACCTAATAAAAAAAAAATCTCGATAAATTAAAAGTCGTTCACTCAACTTTCAATGATAGAGGTAGAAAGTTTAATCAGGATGGGCCACAAGTGCCATTAAATATTTTTTATTCAAATTTTATACATAATTATAATTTTATTTTAATATTTATATTTATATTTTTAATTTTTATAACCACTAAATTATTATAAATATATCAATTTAGTTTATATAATAAAAATTATAATAGTGAAACGTAAATAAAATTTAAAATTAACTGTTTTATCTTAATAATGAGATATTGATATTAAAAGACCTATTTACCTTCCTACTTCTAATACATTATTAACTATATTTATCCCTAGTGATCGGCTTTTTTTTTTAAATATATCTAATTAAATAATATAAAAAATAATAAATATTTTTTATTTGAAAAAAATCATTACTGGAGGAAAGGAAGAGGAAGAGGAAGACAGCTCTTTCTATGGAGGCAACCTATTTTTTTTTAAGTTTTTTTTTTATATATTTTTAATTTTATAAAATAATAAATATGAGAATAATTTTGATAAAAAAATTTAGAATAAAATACACACAACCTACCTAAAGTTTGCCCTTTCATTTTCCTATACAATTTTTTAGTCACTTCACACAAATCTCCTCAGTGTTGATAAACTCTAATTAATTTTAACGGTTATCTTCTAAAATTGCATGTAAAGACCAAAATACCCCTTATTAATGTCAAATGAATATAATTATAATTTTGTCCAAGGAAAAGGACAATAATAATAATAACAACAATAATAATAATAATAAAGGCAAATTGCAATAGAGTATCCTAACGTTTGGTTATATTGTAATAAAATCGTACTTTTTTCTTAAACTACAACCAAGTACTTCGGATAATTATTAATTTAGTCTCTAAAATATTTATAATATCACTTTTTGATCTAGTTTTACTTTTTTTAACTCACATGGTCCCTACCTTTTCCAAAATATATCAATTTAGTCCTTATGACTACAATTTTGACAATCAAACCTGATATAAAGTATAAATTGACCATTTTAACATTTTTTATTAAATTAAAGACGATTTTTACTATCCAACTTTTTACATTTGATCTATTTTACCTTTTTGGATAGTCGAATAAAAAATTGATGTGTTATAAAAACTCAAATTATTTTTTAAAACACACTTTAAAATAATTGAATAAAAAATAAATATTATAAATTCATTAAAAATTTAAAATAATTATAAAAATTTAAAAAATTTAAAAATAATATCATTTATTAAAAATAAAAATAAAATTCAAGGTTGAATACTTATAAAATTTAAATTTTAGTTAAAAAAATAAAATATTAAAATATTATATATACATATTTTATACTATATTATATAGTATATATACATTATATATAAAATAAAATTAGAATATATATATTATTATATTATAAAAATAAAAATATAATAATAAAACTATAATATATATATAAATTTATTTTTTGTGTGCGTGTGTGTGTATATATATATTAAATTATTAAATTTTGAGTTTTATAAGTATTCAATCTTGAATTTATTTTATTTTTAATAAATGATATTACTTTTAATATTTTTCTAATTTTTATAATATTTTTATATTTATTTTTTATTTTAATAATTTTATTATTTAATAATTTTTAAGTATTTAAAAAAAATAAATTTTTATAATATATATCAATTTCTTATTAGACTATCCAAATAGATAAAGTTGTTTAAAAATTAAAGGGTAAAAGCGTTATTATAATTTAATAAAAAAGATAATATGGTTAATTTATACTTTATGTGAGGTTTAACCGTCAAAATTTTAGTCATAAGGACTAAATTGATATATTTTGAAAAAGGTGGGGATCATATGAGTTAGAAAAGTAAAAATAGATCAAAAAGTAATATTTTCAAATACATTAGGGGCCCAAATAATAATTATCCGAGGTACTTGGTTGTAATTTAAGGAAAAATGCAATTTCATTACAATATGACCAAACATCTGGGTATTCCATCGCAATTTGCCCTAATAATAATAATAATTTTTTAACAATTTTTTTTAAAAAAGTAAATGGATCTTCATTGTCCATGAGCATGGATAGTTGATGGAGATCCCATCTGAGGTCTCCACCAACCTCATAGATCATGGAGATTTGATCTCCATCGAGATGGAGATGGAGAACTGGTCTTTATGAAGACGAGATCTCCATCGAGACCAGACCAGGCCTCTATGGAGACCAGGTCTGGTCTCCATTGATGGAGACCTCGTCTCCATCGATCCCGTCTCTATGAAAATCATTGATGGAGACCAGGTTTTCATATAGAGACAAGGTCTTCATCGTCTCAATGGAGACGTTCTCCATCTTTGGAGATCAAGGTGGAGATCCTACCTCTACCTTTATTTTCATTTTTTAATGTATATTTAGATTTAAAAAAATTATATATCTGATCTCTATCGTCCATCGATCTAAGATCTAAAATTATAGTTTTATCTTAATTTTTTTTAAAAAATAAAAATAAAGTAAAAAAACTAAAATACTCTTTTAATTGTTAAAACTATATGGGGTTGATTAACAGTGATGAAGTTTTATATCAATTAACCATAAAGTTATATATGGAAGTGAAAAGACAAACCTCAAGTACGTTGTGTGTAATTTGTTTAATTTGTTTAATTATTTTATTTAAATTTTCAATTTTAATTATTATCTTTTTTTTTTACTTTTAGTTTTTAAATTTTAATAACAATTACTTGTGATTTCATTTACAATTTATAGTAAAAATTTTATCATATAAATTAAATTGATATATTTATAAAAATTTAATTGTTATAAAAACTAAAAATATAAATATAAAAAAAATTATATATAAAATTTGAAAAAACAAATTCAAAGACACTTGTCGCTTGAAAAAACAGGTACGGCTAGCAGGAGTGGAGAAGCAACTCAAGCTCTTTGTAACATGGATCTGCTGAAACAGGGATCTGCTGAGAGAGACGTTTAAGGGTTTAGAAATTATTTTAGTATGCGCGATGTATAAGTTCAAACTATTATGTGATATCATGACACCAATAATCAATCTTATAAAGAAAATATACTTTTATATAATATAATATGACATCAATAATCAATCCCATAAAAAAAATAATTTATATAATATGATATCAATTGCACTTTTATATAATAATATGAGGTGAATCAGATGTATAAGTTCACTTGTACTCTAATTGATTTCAAAAAAAAAAAGTTATCTAATTGAAAATGAAAATACATAAAATATATAGCGGTCTTCTGTGTGCAGCCTATAGCAGCGACCCCCTAGTCGCGTGAGTCCATGGTTGCACTGATCGATCACTGCTCATATGATGCTGAGTCTGATTCACTCTTTATATCCCAACAATTTCTCAGTTGAAGATTGAAGCAGAGGGTTACCTCCGTCTTTAACGTTTAGTGGCTACGGTGAGCTCAACCAACTGTCTTTATCCTTGAAGACCCACTGAAGTTGCGCACAATTCTAATTTCTCTGTAGTCACCGACTTGGTTAACATGTCAGTCAGATTCTTGCTTCCTTGTATCTTTACAAGTATTAGCACTTTATTATCGAGTAACGACTTGATAAAATGGTAACAGAGGTCTATGTGCTTGATCATCGAATGAAATGTCAAGTTCTTGGCTAGATGTATTGCATTCTGACTGTCACTGTTCAACACATTCATTATATGTTTGAACCCAAGTTTTGCTAATAAGCCTTGCAGCCAGATCATTTGATTGCTAGCTTCTGTTACAACCACATATTCTGCTTCAGTTATAGACAATATGACAATCTTTTGCAATTGAGATACCCAACTGATGGCCGTTAATCCCAATGTGAATACGTACCCCCTGTAGTTCTCCTCATGTGATCTACGTTATCAGTGAAGTGAGCATTTACGTAGCCTGTATCTTCGAGTCATCTTAAAACACATGCATTTGTTAATTGTACATTGTAAGTACTTTAGTATCCACTTCACTGCCTCCTAGTGTTACTTTCTTGGGTCTGGTACACCTCCCACTGCATGAGCAATATCTGGTTTTTGTATACCATTGTGTACATCATGCTTCCAATGGCTGAAGCATATGGGACCTTGTCTATAAAGTTCTTCTTTTCGTTTGTTTCTGGATATTACTGTTTGGACAACCTGAAATGGTTAGCAAAAGCTGTTCTGACAGGCTTAGCATAATTCATGCTGAACCTCTACAATACCTTATTGATATATTTTGCCTGAGATAACTCCATAATACCTCTTTACCTGTCCATACTAATCCTTATTCCCATAATCTGTTATGCTTCACCCAAATCCTGTTGGGATTTATGCCCTAAAGCTTGTAATTGTAAATGGTTAAAGACAATAATAAGAATTATTCAGATTATCATTCAAGTTTATAAAAGTTTTATATTCAGTAATACATCCGTATTGTGCAAGAACATCCTAGATTGTAAGATGTAATCTCATAATGAGTATATGATGGTCATATACAGAGAGAATTCATTTTGAGACGTGCAATCTAAAGAGTCCGTAGAGAGCGAACAAAGTTGGGTACTTTGTTTGTGATTGATCTACTGCTGCGGTCCATTCTGTAAAGTACGGTGGTCTTATCCTAGACCGCTCATGTAGTTGATATGAGAATGGAGGCACCTTAGATGATGAGATCATATAGGACTGGGCCACGATTTATATGAATCTCTCATCAAGATCCGTTAATAGATGAGATTCATATATAATCGATAAACGATGGCTATTTATAGGTGATCTTAATCCTGAGTGTCTTATCGACTCCTTCAGATTGGATCGTGGCTTATGATTTACCATGAGTGAGGTTGATGAGTATCTCGACCAATACCTCCGTACCTTGGAGTTACGATTTGGCTTATGGCTGGGAAGGTTTGAACACAATAGTGAAATCCACTCCTTCTTGATTGAAATAGATGAGTAGTTCCCTTAAGGGTTGATTCGGGGCTTGAATGATTATGAGCGCTCTCCTTCTTCCGTGAGGAAGACAGGATTTAATTGTTCATTAGAGAATCAATGGTACTTAAAGGAAAAGATATTTCTACAGGGGTATAATGGACTTTATGACCCAGCTCCAGTTATGAACTATTTGTGGAAGAGCACACTATATGCAATTAGCTATATCAATGGACACTGAGACTTCAGATTGTATAAACACATCTACAGTTCTGAGAGTGCAGCCTCGGGTTTTTAGTGGAATAACTCCAAGGTTTTAATTAATATTACTAAGTATTATTGGAGCTCAAAAATGTGGGTCCATTAGGTCCCATTGCTAGCCCTTATGGTTGTTGGTAACAAGGGTCGCGGTAGATTAATTGGATAGTCCAATTAATAGTGTTACGAAAGTAATGCGATTTAAATAAAAGAGAATAATTAAATAATGTGATTATTTAATTAATTAAATTTTTAATAAAATAATAGAAATTAATAATTATAAATTATAAATTCTATTTATTAAATATGAGGTCATGTGATTAAATAATGACTAGAACAAAATAATTAAAATAATTAGATTATTTTAATAGTCCAAAAGTTCATAGGTTCAAGTCTTTAAAGAGACTAAAAATAAATAGGATTTAGAATCCTATTTTGACTTGGTCAAACTAAAACCCTAAAGGACTACTATATAAGTGTTATATAGTTAGGAAAAAACCTAACCTAACACACAAATGAAAAAGAAAGAGAATTTGGCCACCAAAGAGAGAAGAAAAGAGAAAAAAGAGTTTTTTCTGACCGGCGTTCTTTTCACGTAACCTCCATCTCCTGCCGTGATGTGCCCACACACACGTTGTTAGACCGCGGGTCATAGCTCGGAAGATCTGGTGGTAAATCGAGGAATTAGAAAACAAAAATCAAGAAAAATGTATGTAGTTTCTAAAGTCTTTTTCTGCGTATATACAAGAACGAGTTCTTGATTGAAAAAGGTTTTCAATATAAGAAAAAAATTTTGAAACCCAATTCCGCATGTTATACGATAATCAAAATCTTTTCTAAAACTCCCTTCAAATCCTTCATCTCGAATTCGATGGACAATGCTTTCTTTCAATTGTTAATTTTCCTTAAATCTGTACTAGCTACTAACATGTCATCAACATAAAGTAGCAAAATAATATAACTGGATTTAACCTTTTTGAAGTAGCAGCAATGATCAGTGTTGCATCTGAAGAAATCATTCTTCTACAAGAAGTTTTCAAATTTCTTCTACCATGAATATGAGAAGCTTTTCTGTAGAATGGATAACTGAGGATTAGAAATCGAAGACCTATGGCAACATTCTTTTCTTCTACTTTTCTTTAGTTTAAACTCTTCGTTTTAATTTATTGTTTTTGTCTAGCTAGTTTTCTAGTTAGTTAGGGCTCTCTTGAAGCCTAAACATGATTTCGATTCCATAGATAAGTGTTAATGATGTTTTATTTTTCTCTTATATGATGATTTTGGTTTTTTCCATAAGAATTGTTTATTCTATTATCTTGTTTCTTTTGATTGGCCATCCTAGGAGCATATTTTAGGATTCTATGAATAGAGTTGGAATGCCATACTAACATGTTCTTATATGCAACAATTAATTAACTACGACCTAATTAAGGGAAATTAATTAATGAATACCTAGAATAAATGCCATGTTTTAGTATTTATGAGATATTCATATTTTCTTGGTTCTTAATGGATTCCTATTATTAAATCTAGTAAATGTTATGCTAGGTTGTAATTAGGAATGCAAATATTGACGTAGATGTCATGCACTTTGCATACGATCTAAGAGAGAAACAATACAACTTGAGCAAGATGTCATTGTCTTATTGTGGATATCTTCATCATGTTTGTTTGAATTTAATCTTCATTATTGTATGTGAATTGAAGGATTATTTAGTGGTGTATAGGAGGTCCTAACTATTGTTCTCATACAAATTTTTCTCAAAGTATTCTTCGCTGCAATTTTTATTAATAGATTAGTTAATTTTCAATTTTCAAATCATTCTCAAAACCCCCATTGTGTTGGTGTGTATGTGGAATCACTTTTGGGAATTCAAAAGAGACTTTCTTTTTCATTCTAGCTAGGATTAAAGTTTTAGTAAGTATAGGTTTAGATAGTTTATTTTAATTTAAATTCAAGATTTTAGTAAGTAACTAATTCTGTAACATCCCGGATTTCGGATAATTAATTTTTACGCTTTGATAAAATGATTGGAAAAGTCGCATCGAACGGAAGGATGCACAAATGATTGAACATTGTGCTATGAAGTGTATACACCTTGAGGTAAATGCATTGATTTCGTAAATCAGGTTTTGGGTTGTTAGAAAAACAGAGGAAACTCTGGCAAAAATTTCATAAGTTATTTGATTACAAACTCTTCAAAAAACCAAAATAAAACTGTTAATTGCATACAACAACACAGCTAACTGAAATTGTACAATAATAAAACTTTTCAAATGCATACATACAACAAAACATTGATTTTAAAATAGTACAATAATGTGAATTATATTGTTCATTTCCTGCAATTCTCCGAATCAAAATGCAATTAAATACAACAAAACAGAATATCATAAATAAATCAACATCATATCTTGCATATCCTCATCACCCGGATGGTTCCGCTACTTTAGGATTCTTGCATGTTTGGCTGTTGTGGCCGTAGCGCCAACAATTTCTACACCTTCTGCGTACAACCTCTTCTCCAATCGAAGGTATACGTTGTTTCTTTGATCGACCTGGTGGGCGTCGGGCAACTGGTGGAAGAACAATTGTATTTGCAATGTCCGCTGCGACCAACCAGTCACCTTGATGGCCTACTGGATGAATCTCACCACTGTATGCTGAAAGCAGATAAGCAGTCGAGTAGTAGGGTGAGGTGAATGTTGTGTAATGCAATCCTCTATATTTCATGGCAGCTAAAGCATGTGCACATGGAATCTGATCAAGATCGAATTCCCTACAACTGCATGTACGGTTTTCTAAATCAACAATGCCATTCTGTTTTCCATCGTGCACCTCAAACTGGTACAATGCAATTGGGGACACCTTCATATGTTGCGCAGATTCATCACTAACCCCAATAAGTGCCTCAACCCTTTTTGTCAACTGTGTATCGTAAGAAGCAGCCACTGTACGTCGATCATAAAACCAACGTTGCATCATATCTCGAATACGGTCAATCATAGCAACAATGGGTAACTCTCAAAAATCTTTCACTGCATTATTCATCGACTCAGCAATATTAGTAGTCATAATGTTGTAATTAAAAGTGATGCCTCATACCAGGGTTTAGGTTGTGTATTGATGCGGGAAGGAAAGGTGGTTGCATATGCGTCCAAACAGTTGAAAAATCATGAGCTGAACTATCCGATTCATGATCTGGAACTTGCAGCCATAGTCTTCGCTTTGAAAATCTGGAGACATTACTTGTATGGTGAGAAATGTTATATATACACAGATCACAAGAGTCTGAAATATCTGCCTACCCAGAGAGAGCTCAATCTGAGACAAAGACGGTGGATGGAGTTGATTAAAGATTATGATTGTGTAATTGACTACCATCCAGGAAAGGCGAATGTAGTCGCAGATGCATTGAGCAGAAAAGCATTGTTTGCTTTGAAGGCCATGAATGTGCAATTGCAGTTGAATCCAGATAATGCATTGGTAGCTGAGTTGATATGCAGACCCAGTCTGATTCAGTAGATTGCAGAAAAACAGAAGCAGGATGCTAGAATTCAGATGATATATGAACAGATCCTAGAAGGGAAGCATCCGGACTTCTCGATCAGAGCTGATGGTATTGTGTGTTTCAGAGACAGGATTTGCATTCCAGATGATGAAGAATTGAGAAAGATAATCCTGACAGAGGCACACAGTAGTTCGTATGCGATGCACTCAGGTAGCACAAAAATGTACAAAGACTTGAAAACTCAGTACTGGTGGTTTGGTATGAAAAAGGATGTGGTAGAATTTGTGAATAGATGCATGACTTGTCAACAAGTGAAAGCTGAACACCAGGTTCCATCAGGATTGTTACAACCAATAGCAATACCTGAATGGAAATGGGACCGTATTACAATGGACTTTGTCACTGGATTGCCACTCACCCGGAGTAAACACGATGCAGTATGGGTTATAGTGGATCGGTTGACGAAGTCAGCACACTTTCTACCTGTCAGAACTGACTATTCCCTGGATCGACTGGCAGAATTGTATATCAGAGAAATAGTCAGATTGCATGGAGTGCCTGCATCCATAATATCAGATAGAGACCCGAGGTTTACATCCAAATTCTGGAAGAAGTTTCAAGAAGCCTTGGGTACTCGACTGAGTTTCAGTACAGCCTTCCATCCGTAGACAGACGGACAATCAGAAAGGGTAATTCAGGTGCTTGAAGATATGCTCAGGAGTTGTGTCATTGATTTTGAAGGAAGTTGGGCGGATCATCTCCCATTGATTGAATTCGCCTACAACAACAGTTACCAGACGAGCATAGCTACGGCACCGTATGAGGCACTGTATGGAAGGAAATGGAGGACTCCAGTATGCTGGACAGAGTTAGGAGAGGACAGATTAGTAGGCCCAGACTTGATCAGACAAACTGAGGAGAAGGTGAAGATTATCAAGGATCGATTGAAAGTTGCTTCTGACCGACAGAAATCCTATGCAGATTTGAAAAGAAAAGAGATCGAATATGACATCGGTGAGAAAGTGTTTATGAAAGTATCTCCTTGGAAGAAAGTGCTTCGATTTGGCAGAAAAGGTAAGTTGAGTCCTAGGTTTATTGGGCCATACGAAATCATTGAACATGTGGGATCAGTAGCCTATAGACTGGCTTTACCTCCAGAATTAGAAAAGATTCATAATGTTTTCCATGTTTCTATGCTGAGGAGATACAGATCTGATCCTTCCCACATAATTCAGGCCGAAAGTATTGAGATCCGACTAGACCTGACTTATGAGGAGGAACCAGTGCAGATTCTTGATCGGGAGATTAAAGAGCTAAAAAATAAAAGAGTGCCACTGGTGAAAGTCCTCTGGAGGAATCATAACGTAGAAGAGGCTACCTGGGAAAGCGAGGAAATTATGCGACAGCAATATCCACAACTGTTTCATTGAGGTAAATTTCGAGGACGAAATTTCTTAAGAAGGGAAGAATTGTAACATCCCGGATTTCGGATAATTAATTTTATATATGTGAATATAAATTTTATGATTGGAGGGGGTGTAAATGTAATTAAAAGTAGATATATTTTTATGATTTCCAGGTGGACCAGATGGAACGATCCAAAAATGATGCAAGAAAAAGGAAAACCGAGGCAGTGAGCATCGCGATCTGGTCACCGCGACCATAGATCGCGATGACCTGCTCGCGGTGGAAAATGTGAATTTTTGGCAGTGAGCATCGCGACCAGTCACCGCGACCACAGATCGCGATGAAGTACTCGCGATGAAAATGTCAAATTTTGGCAGTGAGCAATGCGACCACCAGCGCGACCATGGTACCGCGAGGTGTGCTCGCGATGAAGGCAGTGGAAACGTTCCAGTGAGTACCGCGACCACAGGTCGCGACGACCGAAAAATATAAAAAAAAAATTGGCTTATCGCAGAAGCCACAGAAAATTAAACAGAAAAAAAGAGAGAGGCAGAGACCGAGAAAGAAGAAGAAAAAAAGAAGAGAAAGAGAGAAAGAAGAAGAAAGAAAGAAGAGAAAGAAGAAAGAAGAAGAAGAGGAAGAAGAAGAGAAGAGGAAGGAAAGAAAAAAGGAAAGTGTAGGAGAAAGAGAAAGGGAAAGGAAAAGAAAATTGTAGAAACGCGATTTGTCGAAAGAAAAACGGTATCCAGGTTGGTGTACCTTCGTTTTCGAAACCTTTACAAAAAGTATTAAGTATTTTTAGTTGAATCTGTAATTAATTTAAAGATTTTTCTATTTTTATGTGTTTATATTATTTTATGGAAATGATTTTATTGTTGATTGTATCTTGATTATTACGATTCCGCTGAAAAATTACTTGTTTTCGATTCTTGCATAAATATTGTTAATTTTCCCATGAAAAATCTATGTTATTGAAATCGAATGTTTCTGTTGATTTGTAACTATAGTGAATATTTGAAAAATAGTTTATCGAAACGGCCCTAGGATACTTAGACATAGAAATGGATATAGGAGGTTGGTATACCAGCTAGGTTTAGTGAGCAGTACTGCACCGCTATTGATATGCTATTGATGACTATTATGTACCTCCTCATGGATTCGTCCAGGGGCAGGGAGACACGTACCTCCTCACGGATTCGTCTTGGGGTAGGGAGACACGTACCTTCCTAAGGATTCGTTCCTAGGATAGGGAGTTATGTACCTCTCTAGGTTCCGTACCCTCGGTCCTAGAGTAGGGAGATACGTACCACTCTTAGGATTCGTCCTAGGGTGGGAGTTATGTTCGATCGACAGTTACTGTGGTCGGACGACCCATATTCCAGTCCTGACTTATGTTAAGTATTCTAGAGGGCCAGAATTGAATTGAAATAAGTGATATGTTTATAAGTGTTTTCGAAATCGATTTGACATGGTCATTTTAGTATATATATAAAACTGTTTGTAATTGAAATGAGAAATATATTGAGTATAATTATTGATTTAGTTGAGTTTACTAATTTGAGTTCATATGTCTTTAATTAGTAATGTTTTCCTTATATTTGTATTGTGATATTTATTTTATGGTATGGCAAGTTATGTTATGATTTTAATATTCGAGTTTAGTGTACACCCACTAAGCTATATGCTTAGCGCGTTAGTTTTGTTTCTAACGCGTAGGTACCAGGGAGACTGAAGAGGCAAAGGACTGAAGAGAAGTTTCCTGCAGACAGAAGAGTAGAATCACATTTCAGGGGTAGATATTTATGTTGATGTGTATTATGATTGATATGCATGCATATACAGAGAGTTTGTAAATATGTTTTGTAATTAATTATTTTATGATTTTTGTCTTTCATTTTCAGAATGTTTGTAAATATTGACTTCTGAATCGTTTTAGTATATAAACTGTTGTTTGAAAGTCGCACTAAATGGCAGAGTGCGCAATTGAGTAAAAATGAGATTGAAGTTTTATTGAATTTGTATTTGATTTGAGTTGTGGAAAAACAGGTTTTGGGAACTCCGAAAAACAGGGAAACTCTGCCGAATTTTTGTAAAAAGTTTATTTCGAGGGGCTCACTCGAAAATGGTTTTAAAATTTTAACTATGTGATTTTCCAATGTTTTGCAAAATTGATTCGATGGGCTCACTAGAAAAGTCTTTTTGAATTATAAATTGATATGATTTTTAAATGGTTTGAAATTATAAAATAAATTTAGAAAGTTTTGAAAACCCGGTAACACTCCTTGAATCGATCCGGTCGGGTCGGTTCAGGGGGTGTTACAAATTCTCTATGGGATTGACCCTTGCTAGTCTGCTATACTATCGATTTAATTTATACACTTGCAAGGTTTATTATTTTTTGTTGTGAAAACTGACCATTAGGAGTTTTTTTCCTAAGCAATTGGATTACTAAAAAGTCTTCTTTGTGCCCTAGGTGATTCATCCTTGGGGTTACTACCCTTTTCTAAACGTTTGGGTTACTTGATGCAGGTTTTGTTTCGGGGAGCAGTGGTTGTTCTATTGTGGTCAATTTTTTGGCAGGAGAATCCTGTGCTGAGGCTCGGGAGCAGCGGACCTTCGGATCTCTAGATCCCGGGCTTTGTGCCTTTAACACGTAATAATTCCCCTTTGAATACGTTGCCAATTTTGCCATTAACACCATATATTATGAGTCTCTTTTATATGAAAGTTTGAATGAAAAAGATTATTTTAATACCTTGTAACCTTTTATTTGTTGACAATTTCATCTTAACAAAAACAGACCAAGAAGCTCACATATAACAATATTTATTATAACATTATCCTCACATTTAAAACTGAAATATATGACCATTGAATATCGGTAACAAAGGTTTCTTCCAACCAAAAAAGGAAAAAAAAAAAAAAAAATTCATCGGTACCAAAGCTGCCTCAAAATTGGGGTTGCTGCATGTGAAATGGAGACAGGAGACCTGAAAATCCGTCGAGCATATTTATTGAAGAAAAGTCTACAAATTCATTTGAAATTTGGAGAAATTTGAGGGGTGATTTTGTTAGGTGAAATGGAGATTATAAATTTAATGCACACACATTTCAAGGAACATTTATATAGGCTATAATGGCTATAATATCTAGCATTTTTGTAAAACTTGATGAGGAGTATATATTTTCCTGACATTGCTGGCAGTATTTTGATTTTTGGCAGAAACTTACATCACAACAATTAAGTTGGGTACACATTTTTATAAGTTATTTTGTTCACTTGAGTTTAAAGATGGCAATTCTACCCGCGAATACATGCTCATGATGGGTGCGTATGTGCTATTCGAGTATACGGACGAGTATGAAACTTTTAGATATTTTTTATACTCTTTTTAATGATTATATTATTATTTAGTTAAAAATTACATAAATATTTTTTTATATTTAATTATTTTATAAATAAAAAATTCATTAATTAAGATCCGTCTATGTCTCACTTTTTTTTTTTAAAAAAAAAATTATACTTCATTTTTTATTTATCAATAAAATTTATAATTAAACATAAAAGAAAATAAAAAAAAAAGAAAAAAAAAGAAGTCAATTTTAAAATTTATAAAAATACATACCTTTACAATATCAAAATTATCTGATATTTTTTTTCATTATTTTATTATAGGATAATTATATATATATCATAGAAAAATTTATATAATTTTTTTTTTGACAATGGGAAAATAAAATAGAAACAAAACCCAAACTACAAAAGCGAATCAGACTGAATCAACTCCTCCACACACGAAGGAATATCTTCAACCCAAACCAAAAAATCAGAAACAGAAAGAACAAACTTAGCAAGCTTGTGTGCCACCTTATTACAGGTGCGAGAAGCAAAAAGAAAATGCGAAATAGAAAGCGAGAGCTTTAGTTGCAGAATATCAGCAATAACAATTCCAACATCAGAAAGAGGAGGGCTCTTAGCTAAGATCATAGAAACCATAGAAGAAGCATCCGATTCAACAACAACGGGCAGAATACCCAACTCAGAAGCGAGCTGCATGCCACGAAGGATAGCCATCGCCTCTACCACCTCAACCGAAACAACAAGAGGGCAGGATTGCGCCAAAGTGGCCATAACCTGGCTATGGCAATCGCGAATAATCACCCCAAGACCAACCTTTTTGCGTAAAGAGTCCACGGCCACATCCGAATTAGAAAAATTTATATAATTAGGGTTTGTTATAGGTTTCCTTTTTTATAAAAAAAATAAAATAAAATAAAATGTTAAATATAATTGCACGTAAGATGAGTGTAATTAATGGGTGGGTATCCATAGTATTTGTTTAATTTTTAATTAAAATATATGGTTATTTGTGTTGGGATATTTTTATAATTAAAATTTTTAATAAAATATGAATATGCAAATCATATTAATTTTTAGGTAGTAATATCGACATCTATTAAAAGTATATGAATTATTATAATTTCTCTCTCTTTAAGGTGCGAGTTGCACTCGGATCCAAAATCTCAGACTTTAGTTTTGAAAATTTATATTTGATAATGGAACGCTGAACCTACCTGAGATTATTTAAATTATACTCAAAATTAAAGTTTGTAAATAATCATACTTAATGTTAGGAGAGTTTAGTTTGAATTTCCGTAAATTATGAATGCGAGTATAATTCAACAAACTTTAGTTAGGTTCAATGTTGTTTGCTCTTTATAATATATGATTGCCAATCTGTTGTACGGATTTGCAGTGGTTTCATTAATTATACCAGGATCTGTCATTACGTTGATCTGTACTTAGATAATTACTATAAATATTGGTTTTCTAATTGTTTTCAATTGATGTGGGTAATTAGTACTTGGAGAATTCAATTCAAAAAACGAAAAAGAAAAATGGATTTGGAGGACCAGATGAGATTGATTCAGTAGTTTGCCCTTCATATTTATAACTTTGAGGTTGTGAGTTCCAGTCGTATTTCCCTCCCAAAATTTTAAATTAATTGTAATTGTTTAAAAAAATATAATAAAAAAAATACGTATTTGGAGAATTATATATTAATAGGGCAACGTTGAGCCACCTCTGCTTTCTTTTTTCCAAAGTAGAGAAAAGGAATCATTTATGAAATTTTGAGTAGTAATGACCAGAGTCACATTCCAACCAAATAAAATTCCAAGTTCCAACCTTTCTCTTTGGCAATTTCCAAAGCTATGTCAAAAGCAGTTTAGACAAATTACAGTTTACTACTTTAGATATTTCTAATTATAAATAGAATTAACTTTTTGAAAAATTAACTATAGATTCCCCTACTATTAGTGTTGACCGTTAAAAAAGACAGTTAACCATTAAAAATATATAGATTTTAAAACAAATTTACATTCCACCTACCTGAAGTATTTTTAGTTACTGACAGAATCAACTTTTAGAAAAATTAACTATAGACCCCATACCGTTAGAGTTGACCGTTAAAAAAAAAACAGTTGATCGTGAAAACATGTAAAAAGATAAATTTGTCCATAGGTAAAAAAAAATCTAAAATAGAATATAAATAAATATTTTCCAATCTCCACCATCCATTCATGAAAATATTTAAAACTTTTTAAAAAAATGAATAAAATTAAATCTAAGATATCCACAGTCCATTTAGAGATTATCTAAAAAAAAAAAAAAACTTTAGAAAAAAAAAATTAAGAATCTAGTGGCCATGGGAGGGAGAGAGAAGCTTCAGCCTCCCCCTTTGTGCGAACCCATCGTAAACCTGCTATGGTGGATCCATTATAGGTCTCATCATTCACTCTTCCTTCCTTTTCTTTTCTTTTTTTATAAATCTCCACCGTCCATTCAAAGATGGACGGTAGAGATCTTAATTTTTTTTAATATAAATCTCCACTGTCCAGAGATCTTAACTGTGTTTTTTTTTTAAAAAAAAAATTATAAAAAGAAGATGAAATAACCAAAATACCCTTAATATTATTGACTTTGACTAATATTGATCAACGTTGACTAATGGTAGGGCGGTCTGCAGTCAATTTTTCTAAAAGAAGATTCCACCTGTAATTTAAAATATTTCAGGTAAATGTGCTGTTATTTTTTTTAAAAAAAATTTATATGTTTTTAATGATCAACTGTATTTATCGACAGTTAACGCTAACGACCGGTGAGTTTGCAAATAATTTTTCAAAAAGTTAATCCCATCTATAAGTAGGAATACCTTAGATAGGTGAGTTGTAATTTGAAATATCTTAGTGTTGCTGCACCAGACGAAGGACGTGGTGGTGAAATGGAGATTTGAGCCCCGAGAATCCGCCGAGCATACTTATCGAAGAAAAGCCTAGAAACTCAATTGAAATTTGGAGAAATTTGAGGCTGAATTTTGTTAGGTGAAATGGAGATTATATATTTAAAGAAACACACATTTCAAGGAACATTTTTATAGGTTATAAATGGCTAGCAGTTGTAAAACTTGATGAGAAAGTATATATTTTCCTCACATTGCTGGCAGCATTTTTATTTTTGGCAAAAACTTATCTCCATTTCAAGTTGGGCACACAATTTTTGAAAGTTATTTTGTTCACTTGAATTTAAAAATTTGTAAGGTTTGAAATTTGAATCGTGGAAATCTAACAAAATCAACTGAAAGTTTGAGATAACTCGAAGTTGGTAATTAATTAAATGAACAGCATCTATGAAGTTAAAAAACTAGATAATATCCGCATTGCTCACAAATATTCATTTTTGACTTCAAAATTTTTTTATAATTTAATCCATAACAATTTTCACATTGAACCCCAAATGTCTGTATTTTTGAGTTACATCGAGATCCTTAGAACTTTTTCTTGTTATTCTAATTTTGCAGAGTAATTGCTCTTTTCAACAGTAATTTGTTGTTCTAATATGTTCCACTAGTTAATAATTAAATCAAGTAATTAATCAACAATAGTAATCTTCTCCCATAAAGAAGATTCCAATATTCCATCATAAAGGTAAAAAAAATAAAAAAAATTCATATCAAAGCACATTTTCTTTGGTAGCAACAAGAGTTTGAACATTAAACTACAAACACATAATTCAAACTCAGTTTCTACACCCAACACTTATTGTACTACCATAGACAAAGGAAAATGCAAATGAAGCATACTTTTAACTTTCATGTTCAGAAACATGACATTGTTTCATGTCTACTAAAGAAATTGCCAGAAGGCCCTCCCTGTGGCAGTAGAGCCAACCTAACTGGACTTTGGGCTCCTTCAGCAGCAGTTAACTCACCAAAATTGTAAGTTATATCAGTTTTGACAAGACCTGGACAGACACAATTGACCAAAAATTGTGGGTACTTTTTGGCCAAAATCCTTGTGTAAGCATTGAGAAATGCTTTTGAGAGAATGTAACCAGATTTCTTTGCAGGCCAGCCTTCTTTCTCCAACAATCCCTCTTTGAAATCCTTGAGAAGCTTGTTCAATAACTCGTCGATTCTTTCTTCTGTAAGGTTTTCAACATTTTTCAACTCTTGTTTAACCCCTTCATTTGGTATGTTCTGGGTTCAGTTGTAAAAATGTTATACATTCTTTTTCTAAAGTCAATTCCTCAACAATCAAACAATCAATCAATCAATCGTTAGATTCATCTTCTTCTTCTACTTATTCACTTATTCACGTGCCTCTCACTAACTTTAATAAATTAGTATACACAGAACTCTTGAATATATATATATATATATATATATATATATATATATATAACAATAAAACTGAACTAATCTAAATTTTGTTGAATTACACTCGGAATCAAAGTTTATAAAAACTCACACTGAACTCCCCTGACATTAAGTTTGACTGTTAAAAAGTAGTATCGAACCTTCTTGGGTTCGCAATCCATGGTGAATCCACAATGGATGTCTTGTCTTGCTTCTTCTTCTACTTTTTTTTTTTTTTTATTTATTTATTGATCATTCTTATTTTTTAGAGATCAAACTTAACACCAGTGTGGTATTTGTAAATTTTAATTTTGTGTGTAATTCAGTAAACTTTAAGTAAGTTAAGTATTATTTGTTCACTTGTATATATATATACACACGCATGCTTTAATTTATTTATACTTGGAATTATCTACTAACAGGAGCTTACCTTCAACAATCCAGACGAAGATGAAATATTAACAATCCTTGGCGAATCGGATAATTGAAGAAGGGGAACAAATGCATCAACCATTCTTTTTGCACCATAGTAGTTTGTATCCAGACACTCTTTCGTGGCTTCGAATGTTTCCCTTATAACATCATCTGCCTTTGGCTTCAATATTCATCAGCAAAATCATCAGTTTAAGTACACACAAACTGCAAACCAAACAAGTTATAATAACAAGTTTGAACTTACAGGAACACCATCAAGTTTGTTGGCGCTTTTGTATGCATGCAAGTCTATTATAATTCCAAGAATTCCTGCATTGTTCACCTGTAAATTGCCATTGATAAAGTATTTTCTCATTATATATCCCACCAAATTCACCAATAATTCATTGATATATGTGTGTGTATGTGTATATATATATATATATATATAATACCAAGATATCTAGCTTGCCGAATTGGGTTTTGATGAAATTGACAAGGGAAGCAATACTAGCAGGATCTGTGACATCAAGCTGATGAAAAACCACTTTGTCATCAGAGAGACCAGATGCTTTCAATTTCTCAACAGCGTCAAGTCCTTTCTTCTCATCTCTTGAAGTTAGAACCACCTTGATCCCTTCCGAAGCTAGCTGCCTCACTGTTTCAAAACCAATCCCTTTGTTTGACCCAGTAACAATTGCATACCTTTGATGAACTGCCTTTTCCATCAGTGTTTTTATGACTTGATCGAGAGATTAAGATGAGGTGCAAAACCGAAATAAATAGGACTACTGACAAAATTGATACAAATTCTGGAAATTTAACTCATGCGAATGATGAGTGTGTGTGTGTGTATATATATATATATATATTATATTTGGCCTATTGTTTTACCATGCTTTCATATCACAACCTGTAAAAAATTGATATTATATTTGGCATAAAACGATTAAAGGTGGTCTTTGCGTATCGCATGACAACATTTTAAAATAAAAAAAATAGTGGTGTATATATTGTTAAAAAGTCTTACAACATGGTATATATTGTTAAAAAGTCTTACAACATTGTAAGTTGGAAAAGTAAAGTTGTCTAGTACAAAGCAGAATACAGAGCTATAGTTGAAGGGATTCAGGAACTATTATGGCGGAAACGGCTTATGAGGGAGCTTGGTTTTCCACCTGAAGGAGCTATGAAGTTATATTGTAATAATCAGTTAACTATCAAGATTGCGGAAAATCCGATACAACATAACAAACTAAACATGTGAAGATGAATCGCAATTTCATATCCGATACATTGAATATGTTTGAAGAGAAAACAAACATATTCAATGTATGAACTCTACAAGGCAGCCAACATGTTTATATGAATGTAATTCTAGCAATAAGTAAATTATTATAACAACTAACACTCTTGATCCAACCTAGATTAGTACCAATCCACTAAATACATGTGAGATAGAGGTATAATTCATTCAAGTAAGACAAATGCACTCTAAATCACAACATAAACTTATCTAGGTATTAATTCAATTTCCTAATTCCCTTATCATGCATTAAACACAAAACCCACAAGCTTTCAACATACAATCAATATCTAACTCTCATTCAAGAACAAGAAAGAGATTTAAATGAAATGAAGCATAAAACAACTTCAACATACAAGAAAAACACTTACCATAAGTCTCTAGTTTGATTCTATGGACATACAAGAGAGATGGGTGAGTTTCGAGAGATTAGAGTTGAAAGAGAATGAAGAGAGGGAGCTCCTAGGGTTCTTCTTTCTGGTTTTTTGATGAAAAAAATGAAGTGGCATTTATATAGGAAGAGCCACGTGTCAGGTTGCCACACAAAACGAGTCGGGTGCAGTTTTCTACACTGACCTCTTTCCGGGTTTTAGCTATTATCTAGAGAAGCACCACCCAGAAAATTCTGAAAAATTTAAAGAAGAAAGTAGAAAGATATATGAACCATTTTCATGAAGAACACCATTTAAAATTCGGACAAGAAGGGTAACATATTAGACCACATACATGACACACAAAAACTGTCTCCCCTGTTTTTCCAGCACTGACCTATGTCCGGTTTCTATCTAATATCTAGCGAAGTGCAGCCCAGAAAATTCTGAAAAAATTACAGAAGTAAGTACACACATAGGCCAACAACGTTCGTGAAGAACACACTTTGAAATTTGGATAGGAAGGTGGAGATATAGGATCATCTATAGGATGCATCTGCAGAACATAACATATGAATGCAATATAATGAACTATGCACCGTATACCATGTCAATGATGAATGAGATGCCTAGAAACATAATAACTGATATGTTGTGAGTGTGTGAAATCCTAAAAACCTTTGTGAGTTTGAGAGTAACTTACCAAATGAATCGATGATCTTGATGCCTTCAACGAAAACTCCTAAACACAATTACAATCAAAGAGTATTTTGCACGAAATTAGCCAACCTAAAAAATACTCGACCTAACAATCTCCCCCTTTGGCTATTCCGTGACAAAACCTCAAACCTCACAAAAATACAAAATGATATCAAGTTTGAACTCATAAATACAACATCACAAAATTACAATGAATGATCTTAAAACTAAAAACTTGAATCTTGAGACCATTTCCGGGCAAGGTGAACCTGCAACAAAAGAAAGTACACTAACACAAAATAAAAGACGTTAGTATACACTGTGTGGTTCATATAAACGCCCATAGATAAACATAATCATTAACAACAGACAAAACGATGAACGATAAACGCATGTATGCATTAAAATTTATCCCCCTAAGGCTATTTCCATATGCACATAAAACAAAAAACACTAGCGTCCGCCCCTCAAATTCTCCCCCTGAATACTACACATCAATACAAACTTCTCCCCATTTTTATCATGGGAGAGGCAAAGGAAGAACACAATAGACAAAGATATGGGAAAACAGAAAAATATCGCACAAGAGACAAGAAAATACATGTACCAACTTCCCCTAAATGCCATACACAAGTAACATGGGAGTCATATCCTTAAGGAATCAATAATCACAAATTTACACCACAACAAATATCAAGTCCCATCTCAACTTAAAAAACACAAACACAATCATCACTTCATTAACATATTAACATTTTCCCACAATAAATGACCAATATACACACAAGCACATATATATAAATATATATCATCATGTCTTAAGAAAGTCGTAAAATTTCAAAAATAAGCTTTTGAAGGAAATATTTTGATATCAACTACAAAACAACTTTACATTATCATTCAACACAAGCTCGTCTCTCTCTCCCTTTTTTTTTTTTTTAGCTTTTCCTTCTTTTTTTATTTATTTTTTATTTCTACTTTAATTTTAATTTCCAAAAACATTGGCAGCTTTCATTGCACCTAAGGAGGTAGTCTTCTTCTCTAACTTTGATATAAAGATATTGTTTCAAGCACGTTGTAGAGGTAGCTTTCACTCTTCCAGAGGGCATAGCCATTTCCAACCCTTTGTTTACCAAGCCATTATTAATTCAATTATACATTTCTCAATAAGAAAACTATTTTCAAAAATATTTGAGAGCAATGAGAAATATTTTGACATTCAAAAACTGGATGAGCTTAATAGACACACAACATTCACACAATTGATACAAGTCCAAATATGGGCAATTTGTCAATTGCAACAAAGATCTGAAGGGTTAATGTCAGGAATTTAAGAGTAGATAAATGATACATTTTACATAAATAAGACACTAGTCCACTCTTAGACATGAACAACACGTGTTATAAATGACATGGCACAATTAATGAAGAGAGCATACACCAATGGATTTACTAAGTGATTGAACCTAGCATGATTCAAAGGTTTGATAAACAAATCAGCAAGTTGATTTTCTGTGGACACATGCTCTAAGGACACTACTTTGCTTTCGACTAATTCTCTAATGAAATGATGTCGAATGTCAATATGCTTAGTCATAGAGTGTTGAACAGGATTTTTGGAAATATTTATAGCACTGGTATTGTCACAATAAATTATCAAAGTACCTTGTTCTGAGCCATAATCCTCTAACATTTGTTTTATGCATAGAAGTTGCGTACAACCACTACCTGCTGCAATGTATTCTGCCTCTGCAGTTGACAAGGAGATAGAGTTTTGCTTTTTGCTATACCAGGACACAAGATTGTTTCCTAGATAAAAGCATCCTCCAGTTGTGCTTTTTCGATCATCACTGCATCCTGCCCAATCTGCATCACTAAAGCCAACCAGGTTAGGGTTAGTGTCAAAAGAGTACTAAATTCCAAAGTCCGAAGTTCCATTCACATATCGAATTATTCTTTTCACAGCTACGAGGTGTGACTCTTTCGGATATGATTGATACCTGGCACACAAATCAACACTCAAAGAAATATCAGGTCTGCTAGCAGTTAAATATATACAACAAACTTCCTATCATGCTTCTATACAGACTCTGATCAACACTTTTCCCATTTGAATCTTTACTCAATTTCAATGAAGTGCTCATGGGTGTGTTATAGTGTTTTGGCGATTCTAACACAAACCTTTTCACTAGGTTTTTAGTATATTTAGCTTGGGAAATGAAAATCTCATCACTCATTTGCTTAATTTGTAAACCTAGGAAATAAGTTAGCTCAATTACCATGCTCATCTCAAACTCACGAGTCATCACATTAACTGTTCACGAGCCATTTACTGTTCTCCTGTCGGCGCCCACATTTCGGTATTGTTCACTGCATACTATTCACGTATACGGTACTATTCACCATGCACTATTTATGTGTACAGTACTGTTCACATGGGACAAATCTTGGGCCTACTCCTATACCTCTTGGGCCTCTCCTGGGCCTGTTGTTTGGTTCCACTCATGGGCTACTCTATTTGAGCTTGTCTGTGCCTGCTCCCAGGGCCTGCTTTGAATCAACTCAGGATTCAAGCTTCACAATCCCAACATGGAGCAATACTAGCAGGATCTGTGACATCAAGCTGATGAAAAACCACTTTGTCATCGAAGAGACCGGATGCTTTCAATTTCTCAACTGCTTCAAGTCCTTTCTTTTCATCTCTTGAAGTTAGAACCACCTTGATCCCTTGTAAAGCTAGCTGCCTCACTGTTTCAAAACCAATCCGTTTGTTTGATCCTGTAATAATTGCATACCTTTGATGAACTGTCTTTTCCATCAGTGTTTTTATGACTTAATCGAGATATTAAGATGAGGTGCAAAACCGAAATAAATAGGACTGACAAAAATGATACAAATTCTGAAATTCAAGTCTTACAACATATCACATGATATTCAAAAAGATTATATTTGGCCTTTTGTTCTTCCATGCTTTTTCATATCACAACCAGTAAAAAATAGATATTATATTTGGCATTGAACGATTAAAGGTGGTCATTGCGTATCGCATGATAACATTTTAAAATAAAAAGAAATAGTGGTGTATATATTGTTAAAAAGTCTTACAACATACTAAGTTTTGGAAAAGTAAAAAATTGAAGGTTGGTTAGTTGGGATTAGGACCCTTTCCTAATTTAGGGGGAGTATTCAATTTAGATTTTTAAAGACTTTTATAAAATTAAAAAGTTTGGGGTATTCAATTTAAACTTTTGAAGAGTCTATAAAAATCATAGAGTATTCAATCTAGACTTTTTAAGAGTCTACGAAAGTCATAGGGTATTTAAAATGTCAATGACTTTCCTAGACTTTTAAAAATGCTAGACTTTTATTGACAATTCTTCACAAAAATGCTCAAAATTTCTCTTCCACTTCTCTGAAAGACTTTTAAAAACTTTCTAACAAATAATTATTGACAACTTTTATTATCACTTGCTACTGAGCATATTATTAAAAAAGAATTGTAATCACCATACAACCTATTATGCTCATGAAAAATGATTTACAAATTAAAAAATATTTCTAATAGGATAAAAAAAGATTGCTTAAAGTAAAAATAAGAAGAAAAAAAAGTATGAAATGATTATTTCTGAATATATATTATATCTTTTTGTTATTCAAGATTTTAAAGTACACTTTAACTATTTTGTTAGCACTTAACAAAGCTATAAAAATAAAATTCAATTTTGATATTGTCAAGATTAAAGATAAGTTAAAAATATATTTTTTATAAAATCTAAAATACATTGGTATTAGACAGGTGAAAAAGTAAGTCAAACATTATATATAATTATTCGTCCAATAAACAACTTAAATAATTTAATTATATTATGATACATATAAATTTTGAACATATTGATATAATGTATTTATTTACTTCTTTTCATCTTAACATATTCAGACGTTATTTTATTGATAATAATGTAGATTAATGAATTTTTTTTCTTCATTAAAGACATCAAGTATATGATGAGTAACAGATATTTTAAAAAAAAAACTTGGTATTTTGGTTATCTATTTGACTCTATTTTTTTTTTCTGTGTCATACATGTGTAGTCAAATTACTAACAATACCCATCAATGATTATTGCTAAATAAAAATTGAATGAGCTGGTAAAATTAAGTATTAGTTTATTTGTAATTTTAAAAGTTAATGAAAGCTATAAAAGTCTATAAAAGTTTATGAAAGTATTTTTAATAAAGTGATTAAAAGTCTATCAAAATCTATAAAATCATTTAAATGAAAGTCTCAAAAGTGTACAAAAGTCGTTCATAAATCTTATAAAGTCTATAAAAGTCATTAAAAATCCATGAACTCCATAAAAGTCATTTACTTAAAAAAAGTCATTAAAAGTCATACAAAATCTATAAATTGAATACACCCCCTAAGCTTTTTCTAAGTTTTTACACAAAATCATAACCATTAAATTAGTTATGTGCCACACATCTCCAGATGTGTAAAAACTTTTGGAAAAGGACAATATAACATAAAATCCTAACTATTAAATCCACATGTCTTCAGATATGTAAAAACTTAGAAAAACCTTAGATTAGGAGAGGATCCTAATCCGTTTCGTTGTGCAGTGTAGAAGCTGAATACAGAGCAATAGTTAAGGGATTTAGGAACTATTATGGCTTAAACGACTTATGAGGGAGCTTGGTTTTCCACCTGAAGGAGCTATGAAATTATTTTGTGTATAACCAGTCAACTATCAAGATTGCGGAGAATTCGTTACAACATGACGAGCTAAACATGTGAAGATTAATCACAATTTCATATATGAGAAATTTGAAGAGAAAATTGTTGAAGTTCCATACATGAAGACTAAGGGTAGGCGTTGGTTGGTTCGATTCGGTTTTGGTATGAACCGATAAAAACTAACAACTGATCGGTTTTTAATAAAATGAACCTAACCAACAAAAAATTTTCAAGTGAACCGAACCGAAACGGAGTTAATTGGACCAATTTGATTCGGTTCGGTTTGATCGGTTTGTGGGCCTATTGGGGTTTCTGTCGAGAGAATTAAAGAACATTTATAATAGAATATGCGTTAAAAAATGATATTAACTCAACCCTTTAATAACATTTAGTTTCAGTATTCCATGCATGTAGCCAAGTTTCTACCAATATTAAATTTTCAGATTTAAGAATTTAGAATCAGATTAAAGATTGGTAGTTGTTCGTTGGGTTGAAAAAGGGTAATTGAACATAAAAAATAAAAGAAAATTAATCATAAAAAGCATTGAACATGATAAACTTTTAATGAGTTTTGTGAACCCTTTTTAATGCCTCAGACTAGTAATTACAAAGCTATGATCTTAAAAAGTGTTTGTGGAATGTAACAAGCAGAAGCATGGGAATCGGGAAAGAATCCTGATCATAGAAGAATCAAGATTAAAGCACTTGGATTCTGGAAAAAAGCATATATATATATATAAATATATATATATTTATATACACTAGGGACGTAGCTAGGATCGTAAGTTAAGGTGTGCTAATATATATTATTCATACTCTTCAAATGTATTATATAAATAGTAAACACACAATTTTAATAAAAAGAAAAAACAAAAATAAAGTATCAAATAAACATACAATACAAAAATAAAGTACCAAATACTTTAAAATGTATCATCGTTCTCAAATTTAGTCCTTTTACTCTTGGAAGGTACTTTGAACTTGAAGTATAATTATTACTTGAAGTATTTGACCTACTTTAGAATTGACCATCATTTTTTTTTTGTTGAAATAATGAAAGATATTTTTTCTTTGCAATTTGACCTACAAAAATAATTAGAATAAAAATCACATTACATATTCATTAAATTATGAAGAGATATTTTTTGTTGAAATTATGAAGAGATATTTAATTAGTATAAATTTAAATGAACAACTAACTAATCTCACTAAATTAACTACTAATAAAAGTAAGTTAATACTAAATTAAATTAATTACTAATAAAAAAATTTAAATAAACAACGAACACAAATCCAGAAATCTGGATTTTATAGAACCCGGAAACTAGGTTCAAACTAGAACCCAGTTTCAAGGTTCGATTGTCTGGTTTGTGGGCTCGATTCGAATGCGAACCCAGATTCAGCAAATAATCAACGAACAATATTAAAATAATAAATAAATTAAAATAAACTACTTACTAGGACAAAGAGTTGTGAAGAGACAAAGAAATCTGGGTTGGTATTGTTACCAGAAGAGTTGTGAAGACTAAAGAGACAGAGAAATCTGGGTTGTGAAGAGACAAAGAAATATCAAATTGTTGTGAGTTCTGATGATAAGAAAAAAAAATTAAGGAATTGTGAATTGTTGTTGAAAGCGTAATCAGTAGCAAGGCTTCCAGCATCAGCAAGTCTGCAGGCAAGTCTGTAGCTACAGCCTCTGAATTTACCAAACATCAGCAACTTCCTTGCAATTCAAAGACACCTCCAACGTAGTCAAGAGAGCATCTACATATGATCAAGTGGCCATCTTGATCATTGGACATAGACTAATTAGTTGTCGGTTTATGATTAATTAAGTGAGGTGTTACATATGTTATTATTGTTAATTAGGCAGTTATTATTGTTTGGAATGTTAATTAGGATTCAATGGTTAGATCAAAGTTTAATAAATGTTGTTATTAATCAACAGCTATGATTGAGTCAAGATTTTGTATAAAAGGTGGCTAATAGCTTTTCAGTCATTTTATTAATAAAATCAGAAAAACACCATTGATGAATACGTCAAAGCTTCATGCTCTGTTTTGATGCTTCATGCTCTGTTTTGATGTTTGCTCACAGAGACTTTTCATCAAACACTTTTCTATTTCTATCAAATATTTTTTAGTTTGCAGAAAACAACTCTAAGCTCTCATTTTACATGGTATCAGAGCTTCCATGACTCACGTCAACACTTCTTCAAGTTCTTCAACTCTGCAATTTGATCCAAGCTTGCTGATGAATGGTGAACCTACCATGGATTTTTCGTCTTTGCGAAAACTCTGAACTTCAGTCTTCCGCTTAAATTAGATAAGTTGAACTATGTCAACTGGAAGGCTCAGGTGATCACTGCGATCAGAGCCTTGGAGCTTGAAGACTATATTACTAGCTCATGGACTCCACCGAAGCAGTACATAGAAGTCTTCAATGATAATGGAGTTGTAACAGTTATCAAAGTAAATCCCGCCTACAGATTCTGAAAGAAAGCTAACCAGTTGCTCCTTTGTTGGCTGCGATCTACACTCAATGAAGGTGTTATTGGTCAGGTAAACAAAACTAAAACTTCTCTTGAAGCTTGAGAGATTCTTGAGCGATTTTATGCTCAGCAATCAATGGTATGAGTCTTGTAGCTAAAACAACAATTACAAACCATCAAAAAAGGTTCTATGTCCATTTCTGATTTATGTCATGAAAATCAAAGCTGTAGAAGATGCCTTAGATACTGCTAGTCACACTACAACTGATGTTGATCTAGTCTTAAGTGTGCTTGGTGGTTTAAGTCGTGAATATGATCCCGTGGTAGTGTTAGTTTCTCATCAATCTAAGACTATGAGTCTTTAAGATGTTGAATATGCTCTTATGCTTTATGAGCAATGCATTGAGCAATTTAACACATCCAGTCAGATTGAGGTGAATGTAGCTTCAATGAATTTTGCTTCAAACTTTGATGGAAACAGAAATCGAAGAAGTGGTGGAACTCAATCTCGAGGCAACAATAGAGGTAGAAGAAGGAACAACAAATGTGGTAGATGGAATAACCAAAAGCTGCACTGTCAGCTTTGTCAAAAACCTGGGCACTAGCTTTGCAGTGCTATAAACGTTTTGATCAGACTTGGAATGGAAGTCCTAACACCAATCAATTTCAGCAACATTCTCAAGGACAAAATCAAGTGACACAGCATGTGCATCCTGCTTTAGCAAACTTTGTCCAGCAACCACAACAATTAGCTCAAGCTGATTTTACACAGCAACAACATTCAACATACTTTGCTTCTCCTGAGATTGTCAACGATCCCACTTGGTATGCAGATAGTGGAGCTACAAATTATGTAACTTCAGATCTTAACAATCTCTCCTTGAGCTCAGAATACAAAGGTACAAACAAGCTTGCTGTGGAAAATGGTAATCAACTCTCAATCTTGAATGTTGGTAAATCTACATGCCTCTCTCACTCTAATCCTGTTAAGCATATTACTTTAAATCAAATGCTACATGTGCCTAGCATCTCTAAAAACTTGTTGAGTGTTTCTAGACTGATAAAGGATAATAACTTGATTGCTGAATTCTATGGTGACCATTGTATGTTTAAGGACAAGACTTCAGGAACAATCTTGCTTCATGGAACCCTCAAGGATGGGCTTTACAATCTTAGTCTCACCACCAGTCCTGCACGTTTATCTTCCTCCTGTGCACCACAACATGCCTTTACATGCTCAGTTCCTTCCTCTTCTGGTATTCCTGCAAGTCATAGCAATCACTTTTCTTGCTTGCAGCCTAATGTTTCTGATTTGTCAACTATCTTTCATAACAATGTTGTCCATACAAATAAGTTTGATGTTGCTATAGCTGCTAAAAACAACTCAACTCTTTGGCATGCCAAACTTGGGCATCCATCACTTGTTGTTCTTCAAAATGTACTCAAATCTATGCATTTTTCTATGAATGTATCAGCTTCTTCCTTTTGTGATTCATGCAAATATGGAAAATTGCATAAACTACCTTTCGTTTCTCATGCTATTGTTGCCACTTCACCTATTGAGCTTATTCATTCATATATATGAGGACCTTCCCCTTATCTCTCCACAAATGGTTCTCGGTACTACATTGTGTTCATAGATGCATTTACAAGGTTTACTTGGTTTTATGCTCTTAAACAAAAATCTAACGCTTTGCCTACCTTTCTTATCTTCAAAAAACATGTTGAGCTTCAATTCAACAAGAAGATAAAATCCTTTCAAACTACTATGGGAGAGGAGTATAAATCCTTTATACCATTTCTTTAAAACAATGGTATTCAAGTTAGATTCTCTTATCCATACACCCACCAATAAAATGGAATTTCGGAGAGAAAACATAGACATATAGTGGAGACCGGGCTTACCCTTTTAGCTCATGCCAACATGCCTTTGAAGTTTTGGGAGGAAGCTTTTGGCACAACAGTCTTTTTGATCAATAACCTTCCCTCGTCAGTCTTCAATCTTATCTCACCCTTTGAAAAATTGTTTCACAATAAACCAAACTATACATACCTCAAAACCTTTGGATGTTCTTGCTTTCCATACTTGAGATATTATTCCTCTCATAAGCTTGATTTTCATACTACAAAATGCTTATTCATTGGATATAACTCTATGCACAAAGGTTACAAATGTCTTGCACCATCGGGTAGAATATATATTTCTAGGCATGCTGAATTCAATGAATTAGAGTTTCATTTTTTCTCTTTGTTTCCTACCTCTACCAATCAGTCATACACTACTCCAAGTCTTCCTCTTTCCATTCTCTTACCTATATCTGGCTCTTGTTCTACTCCTCGTGTTCCTTATTGAAACATTGTCTCCTTAGTCCAAGTTGAATCAGCAGCAGCTCCTTGTGTTCCTCATAGCAACTTTGTTCCTTCAGTCCAAGATGAATCAGTAACTGCTACTGCTCCAACTCATTTATCTCTAGCTGCTGCTCCTGTTAACTATTCCAATATTGTTATTGATCTGGGTAATGAGAACACAATTAAGCCTTCAAACTTGTATCAGCAGCCTGTTACTTCTATTCACCCAATGCAGACAAGATCAAAATTAGGTGTACTCAAGCCTAAGGTTTTTACGTCTGTGCAAACAACACTTCCTTCAGCTGAACCAAGATCAGTCACAGCAGTATTATCTGATCCCAAATGGACTCAAGCCATGGTTGAAGAGTATACTGCTCTTCTCAATAACAGAACTTGGGTCTTGTTTCTTTTCTCTCCTTCCATGAATGTTGTAGGGTGCAAATGGGTGTATAGAACAAAGTACAAACCTGATGGGACTGTTCTTAAGTACAAGGCGCGGCTTATGGCCAAAGGATTTCACCAAACCCCTAGCCTTGATTACTTTGATACCTACAACCCTATTGTTAAAGCAAGCACCATTAGAGTTGCCTTTACTCTAGCTGTTCATTTGGGTTGGGACATTCAACAAATGGACATCAACAATGCCTTCTTGAATGGTGAACTCAAGAGCAGGTCTTTATACATCAGACTAAGGGTTTTGAGAGCTCCAAGTTTCCTACTCATGTATGCAAGCTTCAAAAGGCACTCTATGGTCTCAAGCAAGCACCTAGAGCTTTGTTCTTTAAGCTGAAAATTGCTCTTTTGCAGTGGGGTTTCATAAATTCTAAATCTGATGTCTCATTGTTTTTCAAGCATGATGGTTCTCATCTCATTTTGCTTTTGGTATACGTTGATAACATCTTGATTACAGGGACTAGTAATCAGCTCACTCAGCAGGTTATGAAGGAGCTACACTCATGTTTTGCACTCAAAACATTGGGTTTTGTCAACTACTTTCTAAGCTGTGAAGCCTACAGAAATGGTACTGGTTTGTTTCTCACGCAAACAAAATACATCAATGATCTTCTTGCCGAGACAAACATGACTACCAGCGAACCTTGTCCTACTCTTATCTCAACTGGCACCAAGTTATCTCTCTATGTTGGCAATCATTTTTTAGATCCTACTCTCTATCGTAGCATCCTTGGTGCTCTTCAATACTTGACTCACACAAGACCAAATATTAACTTCATTGTAAATAAGCTTAGTCAATTTATTGTTGCCATAGATGTGCACTGGTAGGCGTGCAAGAGAGTCTTGCAATATCTTAAGGGAACAGCCTCTCTTGGTCTTGTTTACACTGCCTCTCCTGCTCTTAAACTTCAAACTTTTTGTGATGCTGATTGGGCAAGTTCTATTGATGATAGGAAGTCCACAAGTGGGTACTGTGTGTTCCTTGGCAACAATCTCATCACTTGGAGCTCCAAAAAGTAAACTGTGGTGGCTCGGTCCTACACAGAAGCAGAATACATATCACTTGCTTCAGCCTCAACAGAAGTGATTTGGCTTCACTCCTTGCTTGTTGAAATTGGTTTTTCTTTTCCTTCTTATCCTGTTGTATGGTGTGACAACACTAGTGCTAAAGCTCTTGCTCTCAATCCAGTATTTCATGCTATGACCAAGCATATTGAAGTGGATGTTCACTTTGTTAAGGACAAAATTGCTGCAGGTTGTCTTGAGGTCAGATACATCCCTACAGCGGATCAATTGGCTGATGTTCTTACAAAACCTTTGACTACATATCGTTTCTGGTTTCTTTGTTCCAAGTTGAATGTGGTTCATTCCCTACAGTTCAGCTTGAAGGGGGATAAAAGCGTAATTAGCAGCAAGGCTTCCAGCATCAGCACCAACATCAACAAGTTTGCAGGCAAGTCTGTAGCTGCAGCCTCTGAACTTACCAAACATCAGCAGCTTCCTTGCAATTCAAAGACACCTCCAACACAGTCAAGAGAGAAACTGCACATGATCAAGTGGCCATCTTGATCATTGGACAAAGACTAATTAGTTGCCGGTTTATGATTAATTAAGTGAGGTGTCACATATGTTATTATTGTTAATTAGGCAGTTATTATTGTGTGGAAAGTTAGTTAGGATTCAATGGTTGAGATCAAAGTTTGATAAAGGTTGTTATTAATCAACAGCTAGGATTGAGTCAAGATTTTGTATAAAAGGTGGCTGATAGCTTTTCAGTCATTTTATTAATAAAATCAGAAAAAACACCATTGATGAATACGTCAAAGGTTCATGCTCTGTTTTGATGCTTCATGCTCTGTTTTGATGTTTGCTCACAGAGACTTTTCATCAAACACTTTTCTATTTCTATCAAATATTTTTTAGTTTGCAGAAAAAAAACTCTAAGCTCTCATTTTACAGTTGTGAATTGCGAGTTGTGAAAAATAAGAGTTGTGCAGAGAAAGAAAAAAATTATAAGAGCTGCTTAGTTTGTTTCTGATCTAGAGCTATGAGTTAACGATGTTGTAAATTGGATTCTCTAAAAATAAAAATATTAATTAAACCGAGTTAATAATGTTGTAAATTGAACCTTCAAAAAATAAAAATATTAAATGGGTTGAGTTTTTAATGAGCTAAAATATAAATATGGATGGATAAATATTATGGGTATAATGATATACTATTCATTTTTTTTTTTGACAGGGTATGCTTCAGAATCCCCTAGCCCTAATGTAGATTCCTCCCCATATACATACATATATATATATATATATATATATATATATATATATATATATATATATGGCAAATTATAATAGAGTACCCTAACGTTTGACTATATTATAATGAATTCGCGAGTTTAGCCGTAATTATATATTAGTACTCTACTGTTAGTTGATTCAGTCAAAAGTAATAGTTTGACCAAGAATTTTGTTTGAAATGACAAAACTACCCCTGGTTAAAAAATAAAAAAAATAAAAAAATAATTTTTTAAAAATGGATCTCCACCATCCATCAATTTTGATGGATGATGGAGATCATATTGGAAAAGAAATTTAAAAAAAAGAAAAAAAAAGTAGAGATCCAATCTCTAAATTGAATATCCACCTAACAAGAAAACCAAGAACCAATATATATATATATATATATATATATATATATATATATATTTATTTATTTATTTATTTATATTTATGGAACATAATAGGCTTCATTGAAGATGGAGTCGGAAGATGGCGTGCTGCTCCATCAATGGGAGTAGATTGATGGACCATATATGTTGCATTTTTTTTTTTTTTAGTTCTTGGTGGGATAAAGATCCTTGGATCTCCACCATCCATTAATATTTATGGATAGTGGAGATCCAATTTGGAGATTGGATCACCATCCCACTAAGAACAAAATTTCTTTTATTTTTCTCTTTTTTTAAACTGTTCTTTTTTGTAATTGTTTTTTTAAAATTTTTTCTATCAATATGATCCCCACCATCCATCAAGATTGATAGATGGTGGAGATTCATTTCATTTTTTTAATTTTTTTTAATATTTTATTTTTAAAAAAATATTAAGGCAAAAATGACCATATTACCCTTTGACTACTGGTTGACCGTTAACTCTAACTGTTAACCAATTAGTTAAGGGTACTAATGTGTAATTAAGAGTAAACTTATTATTTTGTTACAATATGGCCAAACGTCAAGGTACTCTATTGTAATATATATATATATATATATATATGTATAACCTAAAATAAAAGATTCATTTGTAAGTTTACAAATCCATAAATTTTATATATTATTCATTTTAAACACATCAATATTTCATCCTTTTAATTATATTCTAACATTTCTTATGTAAATCAAATGTACTTCTCAGTGAATTAGATCAAACACAAAACTAACAAAATAACAAACTAATAAACAATTATATATTTTTTAATATATATATATATATATATATATATATCGGTTTTCCGTTCCGTTTTACAAAAATCAAACCGGACCGAATCGATTGGAATGTATGAACCTGCCAAAACTGGTTGGACCGGTTCGGTTCATCGATGTGGTTCGATTTTTTTCATTTTTTTTCCCACCCCTACTGAATACTACAAAACAACTGGCTAATATTCTGACCAAGGCTTTTTCCAGTCAAGCCTTCAATTACACACTTGTCAAGCTGAGCATGAGTGATATCCATGCTTCACCTTGAGTGGGAGTGTTGGCTCGAGCGTAAGAAATAAGGAATATTTTAAAAGTAGGGGTAAAATGATATTTTTTTCTAACCTCAGGGGTAAATAATAATATTTTTTTATCGAATTAATAATTAATTATCATTTTATCCTTGAGAGTTAATGGTTAAATTAAAGTTTTTTAATTAGAGGAGAAAAATGGTGAATATTTTAAAGAGCAAGGTAAAAAATAGTGAATATTTTAAGACAGTGGAAAAAATGATAAATATTTTAAAAGTAAGGGATAATACAATGTATTTTTAAACCTCACGGAAGAAAATAATAATATCTTAACTGATAATATGACCATTGAACATCGGTAACAAAGCTGCCTCAAAATTGGGGTTGTTGCACATTTATTGAAATGGAGACTTGAGACCCGAAAATCTGTTGAGCACATTTATTGAAGAAAAGCATAGAAATTCAACTGAAAATCCACGGACCCCTTTGAGTGTCTGGGTTGGGGTTGGGTTGGGGACCTGGGGTAGAATTTGTTTTTTTAAAAAAATAATATATAAAAATTAAATTTAATATTTAACTTAAATATAAAAAAATAAATTGTATATAGTAATAAATCTTGGATCTGGGGTAGAATTTATTTTTTTTTTTAAAATAATATATAAAAATTAAATTTAATATTTAACTTAAATGTAAAAAAATAAATTGTATATAGTAATAAATCTTGGATCCTCACTCTGGTCTCCTCAATTTTTAATTTTAGTCTTCTCATTCCACCCCTACTATCAGCAGAAAAACAGTCGCAGTCTCACACACATACTAGTATTAAATTGTTAGCACATGCTATTTATACCAAATGACAATTCCATTATAATACCAGTATGCGTATAAGACATGCGACTATTTGCTGCTGAAACTGAAAACTTGTTATTATAAAATCAAATTTAATATCAAATAAATTTTAAATGTAAAAAAATATATAACAAATTTATATAAATATAATTTATTATAAAAATATTTGAAATATCATAACAATTATACCTAAATTAATTTAATCAAATTACAATTATTGATGTGTTTATTTATAAATATTTAATATCTTCATATTCTTGTCAAATAAAATTAGATTATAACAATAACAATATGACAAATTAATAAATTACTAACCTTCAGATATCTGACGGGAACTTTGCATCAAGGCCTTCATTTCAAGCCTGCTGCTGCATCAAATCTGCTATGTCAATTGAAGCGTACATTGATGCTGATTGATGTAGCAGTATAGATGACAAAAGATCAACTAGTGGGAGCTGTGTTTTCTTTGCTGGCAATCTGGTTTGCTGGGGCTCTAGAAAGCAATGAGTTGTTGCTAGGTCTAGTACTGAGGCTAAGTATAGACTCACAACTGAAGTTTTATGGTTAAAGTCCTTGTTTCAAGAACTTGGTTTTCCTATTGCTGGCCCTGCAGTAGTATGGTGTGAAAATATTGGAGCAAACTCTTTAGATAAAATCCTTTCACATTCGGACTAAGCATATTGACATTGTCACTCATTTTATTCGAGAGAAAGTAGTTGATGGTATTATTGAACCTAGGACTGTGCCTACTGAGTGTCAAGTTGCCGATATATTCGTAAAAGGTATCACTTGTGATAGATTTTGATATGGTTAAAATATACTTAGCAAGGGATGCGGCTGTTGTATGGAGTGTGCATGCATGACTGTTGATTAGAGTGCACGAGTTAGGTGAGTTAACTCAGTACATTGTTTTTCCTTGGGTTGAATGTAGTGGAAAATCAAGGGACCTTGACCAAGTCTTGAATAAGTTCATGACCTACAACATAGGGAAACTTGTATTGTGGTGGTATTAATTTAGGTGTTATTTCTATAATTCCAGTTAGTTGATATAATGGGGATTGCCCACTTATTTTTCTGTTAATTCTTATAATTAAGATGGCTAATAAATAGACATGGAAGCGTTGAATAAAGGGAGGAAAAATTACAACTATTGTCTCTCTCTAATCTTCTTCTTCTTTTATATTTCTTCCAAACAAAAATTTTCCTAACAGTGGTATTAGAGCCTGGTTGCTATCAATGGGCACTTGGAACCAAACCAACGCAGAGTTCCGCAATGAGGTATACGAAATCTTAGAACGCCATGAATCGAGCGTCTATCAGGTCTATGCTACATTACAAACTATGCTCATCGAATTACAATCGCTTCGCATCTCACAAAATCATTCGCAGCCCCTACCTGACATTAATCCCTTCATATCCACAGAGTCTTCACAACACATTAACCCTCCATCAGCTAGTCACTCTCACCCTTCTAATACTATAGTTCCAATGACCGAAATCACCATCTAAAACTTAATTTCCCCAAGTTCAGCGATGAAGATCCACAAGGGTGGATTTTTAAAGCCAAGCAATATTTTGAGTTCAAAGAAGTGGCAGCCGAGTAGCAGGTTCAACTTGCGTCATTCCATCTAGAGGGGATCATAGCCCTTCATTGGCATAGATGGCTGGCCAAATTCAAGTGTCCTGTGACTTGGGTGGAATTTACGAAGGCTTTATTGCTACGTTTTGGGCTGACTGACTATAAAGACCCCTCTGAAGCCCTCATACGATTTAAGCAAACCACCACTGTATCTACTTACGAGGAAGTGTTCGAAAAGCTATCTTACAGGGTGGATGAGTTACTTGAAAATTTTTTAATAGGGTGTTTTGTTATAGGTCTCAACGATAATATTAGGTTGGACGTAAAAATTAAGCAACCACGCTCTCTAGCAGATGCAATTAGCGTTGCCTGACTGGTGGAGGAACACAATGGATTGCAGAAAAAAAGGGTCACAAATTTTAGAGGGTTTATTTTTGTAGGACCACCAAAATCCTCATCAAACAGCCTAGCTGGAATATTGGGATCAGCCCCTGGACCGAAACCATCTTCAAGACCGATTTAGAAAAATCACAAGTTAAGAGGCTCGCAGGCACCGTGAGAAGGGCCTTTGCTATTATTATGACGAGCGATTCATTCCAGGTCATCGCTGTCAACGCCCACAAATGTTCATGATAGAGGATATGGACGACATAAATGAAGAAACACAATAGGACCCTAATGAGCAATCATTTGAATAATTAATACTTGAGATTTCTTTTAAAGCTATCGCAAGAACGACATATCCGCAGATCATTAGGCTCCAAGGGCGAATGAAGAGCAAGGAAGTTACTATTCTAGTCAACGGGGGGAGCACTCACAACTTCATTGATCAATCTTTGGTTAACAAATGTAGGCTAACCGTGAACCATGATCATAACTTTCAAGTAATGGTGGCAAACATAAAAAAAATTGAATGCTTGAGTAGGTGTTTGGTGCTGACATTAGAAGTCTAAGGGTACCAAGTCAAGGATGATTTCTATATGTTGCCCATTGCCGCTTGCCCACTTGTCTTGAGAGTCTAGTGGTTGGCTACTTTGGGGTCAGTAGAGACATATTACAGAGAGTTTACCATGACTTTTAAAGAGGAAGGAGTTGTTCGTACTTTACAGGGTGTAAAAACGATAAGACGTGGAAGTTTTGCATGATAATGAAAGTCATTTTCTGCAAGGTTCAATTCTTTTCCTACAACTGCTATCCACGACCGAACATACATAAGAAAAGACCCACCAAACTGGTCTTGCACTTCTACTTTAAGAATTCAATCAAGTCTTTGCATCCCCGTCACATCTACCTCCAATTTGTTCTCATGATCATCAAATACCCTTACTGCTGAATCACGGTCCAATTAATGTAAGGCCGTATTAGTATCCATACTATCAGAAGTCAGAAATATAGAGGATGGTCCATGAACTCCTACAATCGGGTTTGATTCGCCCAAGTCAAAGTCCGTTTTCATCGCCCATACGTGTTTCTAGTTAAAAAATTTGATGGAAGTTGGCGATTTTGTATTTATAATAGAGCCTTGAACGAAATTACAATGAAAGATAAGTTTTCTATTCCTGTAATTGATGAACTTTTAGATGAGCTTTGTGGTTCTTATTTTTTTTTCAAAGCTAAACTTGCGGTCAGGTTATCATCAGATAAGAGTTCAAGAAGAGGATATTCCGAAAATGGCATTCAAGACACAAGGGACATTATGAGTTCGTTGTAATGCCATTTGGGCTAACCAACGCACCTGCTACTTTTCAAAGTTTGATGAAGGGCATTTTCAAACCTTTTTTGCGTAAATTTATCTTGGTCTTCTTTGATGATATTTTGATATACAATCGTTCTTGGCAGGACCACAGCAAACACCTTCTGATTGTCTTGGAAATTTTTTTTAAAAATGATTTGTACGCAAAATAAAGTAAATGCAGGTTTGGGGTCTCTCAGGTTGACTATTTAGGGCATATTATAATAGAAAAAAGGGTGAAAATTGATCAAACAAAAATTCAGTCCGTAAAGAAATGGCCGATTCCTACAACAAAAAAAGGAGTTCGCGGTTTTTTGGGGCTAGCAGAATACTATCGAAAATTTATCAATGGCTTCGGAACAATTGCCGCCCCTCTCACACGCCTACTTACTAAAGACAGGTTTCGATAGTCTCCAGAAGCTGACCAAGCCTTCAATAAATTAAAAGAGACACTTTCATTTTCTCCCGTTTTACGGTTACCTGATTTCGTACAACCCTTTACTATGCAAACTGATGCTTGTAGCTTAGGAATTGAGGCGATTCTCTCCCAAGAGGGTCGGCCAATAGCATTCTTTAGTGAGGCTTTGAAGGGTGTTGCATTAGCTTTCTCAACGCATGAAAAAGAAATGTTGGCGATAGTGAAGGCGATTCGCAAGTGAAGACCATATTTATTGGGACATTCCTTTGCTGTTAAGATGGACTAAAAAAACTTGAAGTACCTTTTAGAGCAGAGGATCACCGCACCCGCCCAAGCACGATAGCTTCCGAAACTCCTGGGTTATGATTATAAAATTGAATACCAACGTGGATAGGAGAACCGTGGGGCAGATGTGTTATCACGCAAGGTTGAATTTAATTTGATGGCAGTTTCAATGCTTTGTGCAGATTGGTGGACCATGCTCAAAGAAGAAATCAACAAGGACTCTTTTTATTTTAAGTTGTCCAACATGAATTCTAATGGAACCAAAACATTGTATTTGCAATGTGATGAGATATGGTTTTACAAGAGAAAAATCTATCTGAGTTTTACTTGCTCTCTACTACCTAGCATATTAGTAGAAAATCATTCTTCACCAACAAGAGGACACTTCGGTTATCAAAAGACATTGGCTCGCATTCAACGAACATTCACTTGGCCTAGTCTCCACAAATCGATGAAAGAATTTTTGAAGAGGTGTGCGATGTGCCAACGGTTCAAAACTGATTCCTGAGTCCAGCGAGGTTGTTACAGCCGCTGTCCATAACTTCCAAGGTGTGGACAGCTTTGTCCATGGATTTCGTCAAAGAATTACCTTCCTCGCTAGGCTACACGGTAATCCTAGTTGTGGTGGATCGATTGTCCAAATATTGTCATTTTATCCCTCTTAAACACTCCTTCACAGCAGCTTCTATAGCTAAGGCATTTGTTTCCAATGTAGTGAAATTGTATGGATTTGCATAGTCCGTAGTAAGTGGCCGTGACAGGATATTCACTAGCTCTTTTTGGAGGAATCTCTTTAAATTACAAGGAACTGAACTGAAGATGAGCTCCAGTTATCATCCCTAAATCGACGGCTAAACAGAGGTGGTCAATCAGGAATTGGAACAATATTTGAGGTGCTATACAGGGGACTAACCAAAGAACTAGATCGATTGGTTACCATGGGCTGAATTAAGTTACAACACCAGTTTTCATTCAGCCACAAAAACAACTCCATTTGAAATAGTCTACAGCGTGCCCCCTCTTGGTTTGCTTCTTTATGTGCTAAGAACAACATAAGTTCAGACTGTGGAGGAGCTCCTTCGTGATCGAACTACAGTCATCCGAGAGCTCAAGCGCAATCTCACCTTGGCACAAGAGTGCATGGAAAAGCAATCAGATCATGGACGTCGAGAGGTGCAGTTCTAGGTGGGTGATTTTGTATACTTGAAACTTCACCCATATAGGCAAACTTCGGTTGCTTTTCGCAGCTCCATGAAGCTTTCACCAAGGTATTTTGGACCGTTTGAGATCCTAGAAAAAATATGGCAGGCCTACCGATTAGCTTTAACAAATGAGGTGCAAATACATGATGTGGTGCATGTTAGTCTCTTGAGGAAACACCTTGGTGACCGACCAACACCTCTGCAGTCTCTACCTCCTATTTCAGATGAGTCCACTATTCTATTCATGCCTTAAAGTGTATTGGACCGTCATATTATGAAGAAGGAACGATACCAACCGAGGACGAAAATTGTGGTAAAATGGTCAGGAGCATCAGTAGCGGATGCAACTTATGAAAATTTGAGACGTTTTTCTCGCACTTATCCTACTTTTATCCTTGCGGACAAGGATACTCTAAGGAGGGTGGAATGATACGGTTAAAATATACTTGGCAAGGGACGTGGCTGTTGTATGGAGTGTGCATGCATAGCTATTGATTGGAGTGCATGAGTTAGGTGAGTCAACTTAGTACATGGATTTTGCGTGGGTTGAATGCAGAGGAAAATCAGGGGACCTTGACCAAGTCTTGAATGTGTGTTTTTCAGCAAATAAGTTCATGGCCTACAACAAAGGGAAACTTATGTTGTGGTGGCATTAATTTAAGTGTTATTTCTATAATTTCAGTTAGTTGATATAGTGGGGATTACCCACTTAGTTTTTTGTTAATTCTTGTAATCAAGATGGTTGATAAATAGCCATGGAAGCGTTGAATAAAGGAGGAAAAATTACAAATATTGTCTCTCTCTAATCTTCTTCTTCTTCTTCTTTTTGTACATTTCTTTCTACAAAAATTATCCTAACAGATTCAAGTTCCTATGTTCCAAACTAAACTTGTGGACTCTCCTCAGTTTATTTTGAGGGGAGATGTGAAGGATAATGCTGCTATCACTCAGCAACTTGAACTCAAGACAACAACATAAGGTAATATCGTTTCTGTATCTCCATTTGATCATCATGTGCAGCAGGTATTGGTTACTTTGAGTAGGTCAGCATCTGATCATCATTGCATCATACATCAATATGATCAGAGGTTTGATGAGAGGCCAAGGAAGTGTAATATCAACTCAAGAAGTTAGTTACAAAAGGTGAAAGTTTTCAGGTTGTTAGAGTTTTTTATAATGACACTGCTATATGTATTGCTGGAGTTTGTTATGAGAAGGGTCATTGTCTGATTTTAGTATAAATATCAGACTCATGTATTTTGTATATTCATCTAGAAAAATTCAATGAAGAATTGTTCTCTTCTCCATCTCTTGTTCATAGCTTCTTCAAGAAGCTAATAGTTTTCATTTAATCATTTCATCGAACAGTATGTTAGTTCCATCAAACACTTTTCAGTTCATTGTTTATCTTTTAAATATTTACTGACCAATGCGACTTATCATTGAGATACAAGTTGGAATATAGAGAGCGTGCCTAGCACATTTTAGTTTACCAATATTATGTGTTTCTAACTACATTTCAGTTTCAATTTTCCGACTATTAGGAAATTTGTGTGCTTAATTATCAATACATTATGCTCCATAAATTCGGAAAACCCAGAAATTGCGACTTTAATAAGTAAAATTATCAATACATTGTGCTTAATAAACGTTACAAAACCAAAACAGTGAACAATAGTATTAAACTCTAAAGCACTCCTTACAACTACATGAGTAGGTTGATAGTTGGACACTAAATACCATATTTTTGCCGTTCAACTCAGAAGTTTAAACTGATAGGTAAGCCGTAATACTAAGTTCCACAAAGTTCGATCTCTTTATTCAAATTTATTTCTAAGGTTCCAAATATCTTCAACATAGTCAATGAGCATGGCCTTGTAAAATATTCTGAATGAAAGCATCAAGAGCGGTGTGAGATGATCCACCTTTTTTCATTGCTGCTTGGCAAATTTGTCGGACTTCTTTTGCTCTTTTAACGAACTGTTTTCTTTCACTGCTATCAACATTCATCAATGTCTGTATAGTCTTGGCTATTTCTTCTCTTGTCACCAATGTTTTATCCCCCATCTCCTTTTTCAGCCTCAATCCAATCTTCAAGTCTTCCACAACTTGCTTACTCTGTGTAATTTGATCCCCAACAAAAGGAAAAGTAAGTACCGGAATACCTGTAAAGGTAATTTCAACAATCGAATTCCACCCACAATGTGTCAAAAATCCACCAACTGAAGAATGGTTCAACACTTTCAATTGGTGACACCAAGGCACTACCAATCCCAGATCACGACAGTCTTCTTGAAGTCGACAAGTATCCTCCCGCGCCACCCATAAGAATTGAACGCCACTAATTTTGAGTCCAGCAACCATTTCATCCATTTGTGCACTTGACATTGAAAATAAACTTCCCATTGAAATGTACAAGACAGAACTTGCTGGTTGTGAATCCAGCCATTCTATATAGTGATGCTCTTGGTCATAACCATTTGAAGAGGATTTGAAATCTAGTTCATTGTAAGGTATCAAAGGACCAACTGAGTAGACGGGGTACTCTAATTTTTCTTTGATAGCATCACAGACTTGTGATTCTAGCTCGTAGATTGTATTAAATAGTTGATATTTTACTTTAGATGAGGGAAACTTGGGAACCCAACGCATTAAAGTGAATACTTGATCATTTTTGGGGCAAATATAAGGAAGATCAGCTACACGTATAGAAGGAATTCCTGGGATGAAGTCCACGATAGTGTCCCCAACATTTTCTACATACACACATTTAATGTTGTAATAAGTAACTCATAATTCAGAACAATTAAATATAAATAAACACAACGATATATGTACCTTCCATATTCTTTGGGATCCCTTTCTCGAAGAGATCGTCACAGTGATGTAAGATAGTAAATGATGTTACCGACATAACCCAAAACAGTCCTACCGGAATATTCCTGCTGTATCCGGCTTCGACTGCCCATGCTAGTGCATTATCAGTTATGATGGTAGTCGCGGGCGGGTCGAGCTGATCAAGAATATGCTCAAAGGGAGCTGCCATATGCTTAACAGCACTAAAGAAGGCGCTTATATCAGCAGCTTGAAGTTTTGCTGATGGTAGGACATCGTTGGATATGGTTGCGAACCAGATGTTGGATGGAAAAACTTCAGAGGCGATGGTGCAATGCCACTCCTCAGTAAGAACAATTGTAATGAGAATGTCATTTTTTTCCGAAGCTAGAAGTTTGCTGAGAATCAGCACTGGATTGATGTGTCCACGAGCAGGATAAGGCATGAACACTACGTGACACACTTTGGTTGCTGCTGGCATGCTGTTTGTATCCATAATGGATTGGTGGTTGATATTCTAGCTAATTGAATCTTTCTACTAATTAAATAAAATGAAGATCAAGTTATGTGCTTTTTTTGTGACATTCAAGTGGTTTATTATATAGCATGAGAAGAAGCAATTGATTAATTATGCATGGTACAGCTGTTTGTGCATGTTCAACGTGTCTGTTATTTAATTGATTACTAATGGGGTTTGTATTAGGGTAAACAATGCTAGTCTTTTCCCCATTTTCTAAATTCCTTGGTCAAATGGCATATTGTTACCCTTCTTGCATAAATTATTATGCAAATTTAAAATAAGTAAATTACATCCTACTTATCTAAAGTTTATCTATTTATTTTCATATACAACTTTATGGTTGTTCTAGATGTGGCGATGATCCCGAGAGCTCTGCCCATGCCCTTTTTTGGTGCAGCTCTGTGCGTCCTATTTGGGAGTCCACTATTTTCTGGGCTGTCCTCAATTTGCAGCGCCATATTTCTTGTTTTGACTTGATTTTGTGGGTTTTTGTTAGGGCCAAGAGAGCAGAGTTCGAGGAGTTCTGTATGATCCTGTGGGGGGTTTGGTCTGATCGGAATACCGTGATTCATTCTAAATCCCCCAGGGTTAGTGCTGATTTGGTTTCTTGGTCTCTTTCCTTGCTTCGCGAATTTCAGGGCACCCAGAGGGTCTTTGGCTCTCCCCCCCAGCCTCCCAGGCAGCCTTGTTCTTCTCCGTGGTCGCCTCCTCCTGCAGGCTCCCTGAAGTTGAACACCGATGCAGCAGTGAAGCCTGGCTTTTCAGTGATGGGTTCTGGTGCTGTGGTGCGTGACTCTCAGGGCAAGGTTGTTGCAGCTTCTGCTAAGCCCCTCTTGGGGTTCTTTCCTGTTGAGCTTGGCGAGCTGCTGGCGTTGCGAGAGGGGTTGCTAGTGGCTAAGGAGTTGAGCCTGATTATTGAGTGGGTTGAGTTAGATGCTGCTAATGCTGTGGCTAGGATTTTTAATTCGTGTCCTAGTTCCTTTTTGGACCCTATTGTTTCTGATATCAAGGCTCTTTTTAGGGTTGTGGGAGTTTCCAACTGTCATGCCATTCCTCGTTCAAGGAATGGTATGGCACATTCTCTTGCTTCCATCGCCTTTTCCTCTAAGGAGGAGTTTTATTGGTTCAATCCTGAACCTAGTTTTCTTTTTGGTCTTCTGTAATAGAAGTTTTGTTGAAATCAAAAAAAAAAAAAAAAAAAACTTTATGGTTAATGTACACTCAGTCCTTCATCAACAAAAGTTTAATTTAACTGTTGAAAATATATTTTTTTACCTTTTCATTTATTATTTTAATTTTTTATAAAAATATATTTCAAAAATTTTAAAATAATAAATAATAATAATTTTAGACCTCTAGCGTCAATCTAATATAAAAAAAATTAAAACATGAAAAAATTTAATAAAACAAAATTAAAAATTAAAAATTGAAAGAAAAAACTAAATAAAAAAAAAATAAGGTGGAGACCACCTCTCCATCTGAAGACTTTCTCTGGATCTGGAGATCTGGTCCCTATTCATGGAGATCTTATTTCCATGAGGGGTGGATATAGATGAAGATTTGATCTCCATGAGGGGTGGAGATCCTAGATTCAATTCTACTTTATTATCTTTAATTGTATTTAGATGGATGATATTTTTTAAATTTATTTTTTAGATGGGTGGTGGAGATTGTTCTACTTTTTTAATTTTATTTTATATAAAATTTAATATTCAAAGTATTTTAAATATTTTAAATATTTATTAAATTCAACCGTTATATGGGTGTAATTTGCTCGTTTAAAAACATCAAGATGTGGATTAACACGAAACCATTGTTTAAAAGTGTTCTAGATCCTAATTTATAGCTGTAATTGTCAGAAATATTTAATGATTTTAATTTATTTATAAATTGCACAAATTATCGTGCAAAGTCAAAGATTAAGATGCGGATTTCAACCATTGAGGAAAACATTATATAATTTAAATTGGGTGCATAGAGTGTAAGGCATGCATAACCTAACACGAAATTAAAAGCTATTTCCAGGAAAACGCTGTATAATTTAATAGCAAGTTGAATTGAACTTTTAATCTCACACACAAATAGAAAGTTGAATTCAACTTTTAATCACACAACTTTTATGAAATTCAATCAATCACGCACACGCACGCATACATGCACATGCACACCCGCCCGCATGCATATAAACACATATATAAAATTATTTTGTTGAACTTAATCAATTTTTATGAAATTCAATAAATTTTAATTGAACCACACTGAATTGAATTGGCGGTTTTTAACGGGAACCGATGATTTCGGTTAAAAACCAGTTCTGGAACTAAAAATCGGAACCGGGACCTAAGGTCCCGGTTCCGGTTAGCTTAAAGCAAAGAACCGGAATTGTAGGTTAGTAACCGGCAGTTCAAGGAATCGCCTGGTTCCGACAGTTGCGGTTCTTGGGCGGTTTATATATATATATATATATATATATATATATATATATATATTTTTTTTTTTTAATTTTTAAAAATTTAAATTTTAAAAAGTAAAAAAAAAAAAAAAATTCAAATGTGGCCATTGGCCTAAGGCTGCTACCACCTGACATTGCCACCAAGGAGCCGTTGGCCGTCCGGCCAACGGCTCCTTGCTGTAAACTTACAATAAATACCCCTAAAAAATTATAGATAGACCCTTAAATTTTAAAAAAATATTATTTTTCTCCCCAACCCAAAAAACTATATAAACCCCATTTCTCTTCAATTCATTTACACCAATTTCTCTCAATCTCATTCTCTCATTCTCTTAATATTTCTCTCATTCTTTCAATTTTTTTCTAATTCTATCATTCAGTTATTCTCTCAATCTTGTTCTTATTTTTCAATACTGCAATTATTTTCATTATTTATTTAAATTGTATATATTACCATTATAAATTTATAATGGCATCACACTCAAGACCGTCTACTTCCGGAGGCTAAAGATTCATTTCCAGAAGGTCCGTTTTCGGTAGAGATATTGAGCAGGTACTGGATATAAATGCTGAAGAAGTGCAAAGCCACCGTGCCGCTATCCCAGAATTAAATTTCAACGATGCAAATTTTACTGAATACCTACAACAGAGAGAATTTGAGGAGGTGATATTTGATAATGATACTCCTCCTAATTTTACTCCTCAGTATTCTCATGCCCATCTCTCTGGGGCCCCTGGTCCCTCACGTGAAATACCCCGCCCCCCGCCCCCCCCTCCACCCCCACCAAATGAAACCGTACAAGGTCTACTGCCAGATTTGACAAAGTATAAATCTGAACCTTTTAAAGTTCATATAAGGAGGGTGGAGAAGGAATCGGATGAAGTTGTGGTGACTTGCAACTATTGCAACAAAGATTTTAAGTGGAACAAATTCGAAGTGTACGGGACGTACTGAAAGCACATCAACACCAAGCACCCAGTCGAAGCTCAGCATGAGCGTAGCCGAGGACAATACCAAATTTTCAGGTACACATCTCCTAACCATCCTTTATTTAAATATAGTGATGTAAATAATAGGGAACAATTAGCAAAAATGGTAACGACCGAACATCTTCCTTTTAGTTTTGGCGAAAAAACTGGTTTTTTAAAATATTATCATAATGCTTTAAATCCCGCTGCATGTAGAGTACCTAGGACCACAGTAAAATGTACCATGTGTGACATTTATATAAAAAAAAAAAGGTTAGTTAGATATTTTCAAAATTATATGGGTCGTATGTCTGTTTGTGCCAATATCTGGAGCGATCATTGGCAAAAACATTCATACTTAAGACTTACTTGCCATTATATTGACCAATCATGGGAGTTGCAACAACAAATTCTTGCATTTAGAGTTTTTGACGATACCCATACTGCCGATAATATTTACAAATTAATGAAAATTATTTTTGAAGAATATTGTATTGAAAGTAAAATTTTTGCAAAAAATATTACTGTCTTTCCACAATTAATTCAATTGTGTCAACTCTACTCTGGCGGCAGATTTTTTTATCAAAGATGTGTTTGCCATGTTTTAAATATATGTGTAGAACATAGCTTGCAAACACCTCAAGAATGGATTATACCAATTAGGGATGCCCTATACTATTTGTGGAAACATCCTAGCACTATGAAACAATGGGCTAAATATTGTAAATCTAATGGAAAACATCCAACTAGGTTTTCCCATAATGTTCCAACTCGTTGGAACTCTACATATATATTGCTTTGTAAAAAATATAACTATAGAGAATTATTAGTTAGATTTATGCAGCATAATGTTAGTAGCGTTAATTTGTATGCTCATCATTGAGATGTTTGTACTAAAATTTGCATGCTTTTAAAAGTTTTTCATTATGCAACTAACGCTTTATCTAGTATATATTATCCAACTTCACATTTATTTTTATGTGAAGCTATTAATATTGTAGATGCACTTAATGAATGTGCACAAATATCGGAACTAACTGCATGTGTTTGTGCAATGAGAGATAGATGATTAAATTATTATAGGGATATTCCTTCGATTTATACTGTTGCTTCAGTTTTTGATCTTTGGTGTAAATTTGATAGTTTATATGAATATTTAACACTTTATTATCAATCTCTAGGGCTACACAACGTAGATATTAGTGCTTTATATAATAATGTTAGGCAATTATTTTATTCAATGTATGATGAATACCGTTCTGTATACGGTCCCTCGCTGAATATTAATATTCAACAACCGAATGCAAGCGGAAGTAGTCATTCTCGTTCTCGCTTTCTCTCATTAAGGAAGTTAGGGTCAAGCGTGTTGTCCAAAAAATCAAGGGCACAGGAGAGTTCTTCGTCTTCATCAACCTATGTTTTAGAGGTTGATCTTTACATAAACACCTTTTTTGAATTTTTGGACAGCAAAGACTTTAACATCCTATATTGGTGGAGGGAGCACGAAACTAACTTTCCAATTTTGGCCCTCATTGCCAAGCAAAATTTTGGAACCCCTGTCTTAACCGTGGCAGTCAAACCGAAATTTAGTGCAGGTGGCAATGTTCTCGATGATAGACGGGTATTGTTCAGTTCTGACTCGATACAGATCCATGTCTGTGTTGACGACTGGATCAAGGCCTCATACCGGCAGCAAGAATTGGAAATAGTGTTTGACGATAATGACTTCTTCGATACCAACGACGATACACCGGCTACCGAAAGAACAAGCAACGATTGATCACCTCCGGAACATAACAAGTAAAAGAACTACATGGGCTTTGATTCCTCCTAGAGGATACACAAGCAGCTTAATTGAGGTAAAATTAAGTGCAAGCCCTAATTTCTTATTTATTTATTTAATTTTATAGTTTTATGATATTATCATAATTTTATTTCAATTTTATCGTTATTTTATTGCAATCTAGTAGCTACTTTTTAATTTTTTTTATATATGAGATATATCACATATGTGAGCTGATGTAGAGAAGAGATATTTTAAAGAGATGAAGAAGGGTAATTTTGTAAAATATAATTTTTACAAACTTACATTTTTTCATCTCTTTAAAATAATTCTTATCTACATCATCTCTCATCTCATATATTAAAAAATTTTAAAAAATAAATAACTATCATATAGACTCATATTTTATCTTTATTTAAATTAAGTGTAAGCCATAATTAACTAATTTCTTATTTATATATTTAAATTTCTTTTTAATTTTATAGATTTATGATATTATTATTATCGTAATAAATTTTTTCTTGAAGTTGAACAAATGAACCATTTTATTTATATATTTAAAATTTTTTATTAATTTATTTATAAATTTTAATTTTTTTTAAATTTTTTTTAATTTTTCAGGTTCCGGATCGGTTTGGAATCGGCGGTTCAACCGCCAGTTCCAAAAAACTGGGGAGGAATCGGAACCGGAGGTTCCTCCCCGATTCCAACCGGAATCGGGACTGGGACCTCCATGATCCCTGTTCCGGTTGGCCAAAAAAATGAATCGGAACCGCCGGTTCGGTTTAAATGGCCATGCCTACTCCCACCTCAGTGGTGAAGGGTTCGATTCCCACTATGTACATGTGTGGGTAGTTTTCTCCCCTTATTGTGGGAATAGTATTCTCCCGTTATGGGAGTAGATATCCGGGCCGCGTATTTAGTGATTAATCTTGACAGGTCCCTTCAATTGTTGATATTGTAATTATACCCCTTAAAAAAAAAAAAAAAAAAAAAAAACCTATTCCTCATCAGAGAGTAAAATTATCTAACAAATAGTTGATTTCGAGGGAATAAAATAAATGGCATGCAATACACATGGAAAGAGAGAGCGTGCTTGCAGGCAGTTCTATACTTCTATATAAGTTTGTTGGCAATTATATACTATTTCTCATCACAGAATATTGACTGTCGCTCAAACTCAGAATCATGAAGTTTGACGTTGAAGTAATTTCCAGGGAAATAATCAAACCAGCTACTTCAACTCCAGATCATCTTCACCATTTCAAATATTCCCTTGTTGATCAGCTTATTTCATCTAGTTTCTATACTCCTTTGATCTACTTCTACAGTCTTGATCACAAACTAAGCAACAATGAGAAATCCAGCCACCTCAAAACATCACTATCTCAGGTTTTAAACCATTTTTACCCTTTAGCTGGAGTTATCAAAGATAACTATGTAGACTGCAAGAATGGTGGTGTCCTTGTCTTGGAGGCTCAAGTAAACTGCCAACTCTCACAAATCCTCCAAAATCCACATCCTGGTAAGTTCAACGACAAATTCCTCCCTGACACCATTGGCAACAATTTAGTCCTCGCTATCCAAATTAATTTCTTTAACTGTGGAAGTATCGCCATTGGTGCGCGCCTTGCCCACAAGATTGCAGACGGTTTGTCATTTGTCACGTTTGTCAAGAACTGGGCTGAAACCGCTTGCCGTATTAATGACAATGTCTGTCCAAAATTTGTGGGTGCTTCTTTGTTTCCACCCATATTGAATAAGAGGAGCCCAAATGAATTTCCTATCGAAAACAACATTGTATTAAAGAGGTTTGTGTTTTCAAACTCTAACATATCTGCTCTCAAAGAAAAATATGTTATCACATCAAGCACAGAAAAAAGCAAAATATATCCAACACGTTTTGAGGCCTTAACATCCTTTATATTTAGTCGTTTTCTAGCTTCCAATAAGAAAAATACAGGGCCTAAAAAGAATTATGTGTTATCCGCTCCTATGAATTTACGTAAGAGGATGGATCCGCCACTCTCTGATGATTCTTTTGGTAATATATCAGGAAGTGCAATAACTATCATTTCCTCACATAATGATCCAGAGGAAGAGGGTTATGATCATGGCCTAGTCAATAAGTTGAGAGAAGCAATACACAAATTTGACAAGGATTTTGCGAAAAAACACAAAGAAGGTATCTTTGACTTGTATTCAAAGGAAGTGTTCGAAGATAAAACACTTGACATAGGAGAGTTAGTGTTTTTCAATTGTTCAAGTTTTTGCAGGTTTCCATTTTATGAAGCTGATTTTGGGTGGGGGAAGCCTATGTGGGTAACTTTTGGTGACTTGTCGGCAAGGAATTATACTATTTTAATGGACACCAGAAACGGAGATGGTATAGAAGCATGGATTCACTTAACAGAAGAACAAATGGCCAATTTTGAAACTGATAAACAACTGCTTACTTATGCTTCCTCAACCCCATGCCCCTAGCTAAAAATAGAGCATGCATCGATAAGTACTATCTGCAGTTATTTTACAGTGAACTTCAATAAATGGTTTTCTCAAGTTTCCTTGTTTAATTTATGCATTTGATTCTTGTTACGCTGGTGGTGATGTATTTTGCTTAATTTTAAAATAAGTTAGAAGTATTTGCCATGTCTCGAGCTTCATTTATATTTTTGCAGTTTGTGGATTACATTGTCTAGCGAGTTTGAATATTTGGTGTTTTTTTTTTTTTTTTTTACTATACAATGGAATTAGTTGATTTATATAGAGTAAGAAAACTCATTGAATATAAATGAGTGCTCAAATAAAATTTAAGACAAATGGTAATCTAGACAGGAATGTTAAGGATACAAATAATTAGCTCTTGAAGAGCTTTCAGCTCAGGAATATTATCATACTAGTGTAGCTTGTGGTTGTGAAAATACAATAGCTTGCACAAAAAACAAAGACTGTAAGGTATTTCACCAGGTGTTCGATGAAATCCTCAAAGAGAAAACTGAAGTTGCACAAGCAGCCATTAAGCTTGAAAGAGAAACTCTTTTATTGATCAATTCAACGTGTAGATCACAAATGAATTATAACCTATACACACACACACACACGTTTGATCAGCCAAGCTCAACTACTAACAGCTCTAACAAACTCTTGCAAGTGGTGCTGCCAGATCACCACTTTCCTAACAAACTAACTACCTGCTGTAACTTGCTGCAACTAACTTAACAGAATCTAACTACCTTGATCAAGCTGATGCACACTCCAAGTTGTAATGATTGTGATCAGCTTAATTAGGACTGATTATAGAGCTGAAGTAAGCTATATCAGAATGGTATGGTGAGTCTTCATACAACTTAGCATTCTTGATTGCGTCAGCAGCAGGGCATGCTTTGGTTAGACTTGAGCTATTGTTGCTGAAGCTTGAACCCAAGGAGCTTTCATTAGACAAGAGACAATGTTGAGCTTCTCTTACATTCCCTCTTAAGCTGAATTGTGGTGAAGCAACCAAATTAAGTTTGGAACACAGAAAGTTGAACCTATCTCTGGGCAGACCTTTAGTGAGCCAGTCTACAACTTGGAATTTAGTTAGGACATACCTTGGTTTTAAACTAGATGCTACCTTATCTCGGATGAAATGAGTGTCAATGTCAACATGCTTTGTTCGAGCATGGAACATCGGATTCTGAGCAAAAGCATTGACACTTTGATTATCACACCAGATAACAGTGCATATAGGAATGACAATGTGCAGCTCCTTGAATAATGACTGTAGCCACAACACCTCAGTAGTCAACTGTGCCATGGACCTATACTCTGGTTCAGCATTTGAACGAGCCACGACAGTTTGTTTGTGAAAAATCTAGAAGATACGATTCTCTGCAAGAAAAACACATATGCCACTTGTTGACCTCCTGTCATCAATGATGCGGGCCCAATCTACATCCGAGTAAGCTTATAAGTTCAACATAGCTGCTGGTTTGAACCATAAGCCCTTATGGATGGTGCCACAGAGATACCTCATAACCCTCTTGCAGGCGAACCAATGTGGTTGTTTAAGAGAGACCAAAAAATGACTCAACTTATTAACAATGTATGAAATGTCTGTCCTAGTATGGTTAGATATTGGAAAGCACCAATGATGCTTCTATACACTGTTAGGTCACGAAAAGCTCTCCATCATAAAAACTAAGTTTGGTGCCTGAGCTGGTAGGTGATTCACAAGCCTTGGAATCAATCATGTTAGTTTTCTTTAAGAGATCAAGTATATACTTTGATTGTGTAATATATAAACCTTGTGCATCTCTATGAGTCTCAAATCCAAGAAAATAACTAATGGATCCAAGAACTTTAAGAGCAAATTAAACTCTTATGTAATTGAGAGATAATCTGCTTGATCTGGGTAGCATCACCTCCTATGAGAGGATGTCATCAACATGGACTAAGAGTAAGATGGGTGCTATATATGCCTACATACTTGATGAAGATGGATACATCAGAAGTTGAATTATGGAACCCCATGTCAGCAGTGCAAATTTCAGCTTGTGAAACCAAGCTTTAGGAGCTTGCTTGACTAGTTTGCAAACATGATGAGGTTATTTGATGTCCACAAAGCCTTCAGATTGTCTCATGAAAACTTGCTCTTAAAGGTCTCTATTTAAGAATGTATTGTTGATGTCAACTTGTTGAATATCCCAATTATAGAATACTGCAAAGCTAAGGATGAATCTTATAGTTGAAGCTTTAACAACTGAACTGTAAGTGTCAAAGAAATCCAAGCTTGTAGTTTGATTGAATCCCTTTGCTACAAGTGCTTAAGGATGAAACCATCTAGTTTGAACTTTTCTCTAAACACCCACTTGCATTCCACAGCATTCATATCAGGTATGTATGGTACCAACTTCCATGTATGATTGGACTGCAGTGCTTGAAACTCAGCTTTTATAGTTGCAAGCCATTTAGGATTAGTCATAGCTTATTGAACTGACTTTGGTTATGTTTTATTGAACTGACTTTGGTTATGTTTCTGCAAGAAAACTATTAGGCAAGATACCGTTTGTAAGATATGATTTAGGCTTTAGAATACAATTCTTTGATCTTGTAATCATGAGATGTTGAGATCCTGCGGCTTTGGCCAGATTAATTGATTAGCCAAGCTCGACTACTAACAATTCTAACAAACTCTTGCAAGTGGTGCTGCTAGATCACCACTTTCCTAACAAACTAACAACCTACTGTAACTTGCTGCAACTAACTTAATAGACTCTAACTACCTTGATCAAGCTGATGCACACTCCAAGTTGTAGTGATTGTGATCAGCTTGATTAGGACTGATTATAGAGCTGAAGTAAGCTAAACCAGAATGGTATGGTGAGTCTCCATAAAACTTAGCATTCTTTATTGCGTCAGCAGTAGGGCATGTTTTGGTTAGACTTGAGCTATTGTTGCTGAAGCTTGAACCCGAGTAGCTTTCATTAGACAAGTGACAATGTTGAGCTTTTCTCACAGTGGTGAACAGCTACAACAGATTACTAACTTATAGATGAGTTAGTTATTTAATTGTTGCTTGTAACAGAATTTGTTGAGTTGTTCAATTGATTGGTTGGCCTCAATTCAAGGGAAGTCTGTTATGAAAACAGAGGATTATAACTCCTATAAATCTATGCATATAAACTCTGATGTAACCGTTTTCTATTCAATTAGAATTGAGTGTCATATTTTCCTCCATTATTGTTTCTTCATAGTTCTTTCTTGTGCTAGCTTGCTCTCTTAAGCCTTTTAACAAAAAATTTTTTTATCAAACACCTGAACGATAGCAAGATTTACATAGTAACGAGCTAGAATGGTTGTGAGTTCAATCTCAGGTTCTCAACCAAGTTGAGTTTACATCAATTTCGAAGGCAATCAACTTTAATCTTTTTGTGAAGCTAACTCGGGAAATTACATACACTGGAGAGCTTAGATCTTACCAGCTATAAGAGCTCTTGAGATGAAGAATAAATCAGTGGAGGTAAGATGTGTCCAAACAAGTTCATTGAGCTACCTTCTGCTAATGATCTTGTTAAAGAAATTATTGTTAATGAAGAATTTGTTGAGTGGAGAAGAGTAGATTAACTGCTCTTGTGTTGGTTAATGACCACAATTAGTGAAGGTTTAATAGGAGAAGTCACCGAGCATCGGACATTTCTCGAGTTTTAGGGACCTTGTTCCCTCGTGAGTCTTTTGCAAAAGTTCTACAGTTAAAACAACAGCTCCAAAATGCTAGAAAAGATTCCAGTACTATTAGTGAGCTCATTCTTAAAGTCAATGTTGGGAAAATTAACCTCCCCAAAACCTCCCTAGAAATATGCTAAATATCAGAAATTACAGAGAAATGAAATAGAAAATAATAACAATCACCACAACACAATAATTTACGTGGAAAACTCCAAAACCAGGAGAAAAACCACGGCCCTCAGAAAGAAATTCACTATGTGATAAATTATTACAATCACACAGACTATTCTCTCAAGACTACCACACCAATACACTCACACTCTCTCAAAGCATAAAATAATTCTCACCTCTCTACACTCTAAAATAAGATAAACAAGAAAGGAATTTAATTAGAATTAAATACAATGCTTTAAGTGTATTTAATTGGTGTAATTAGAAACTAAGGACTTGGTCTCCTTATATAGCCTTGAGAAGCCTTGACATTTTGCTATTTTTCCAATGTGGGATTCATATCCCTTTTCTTCTCTTTTACTTTCTTTATTTTGCCAAATTTCAACAAATCTCCACCTTGGCAAAATACAGGAAACCTCCGCCCTTCCGCCGCAACTTTCATGCAACCATTGTCTATACCGACAATCATAATTCTCAACCCAGAGAACTATCATACTCCACCATAAAAGTATACCACTTAGAATTAATCACCAATTCTAAGATTTTTACCTCGGCACATGTCGAACAAACTTGCTGAAATTTATGGTGCAACTCCCATGTTGGCTTTCCCGGAAGTTCTTCAACCATCGACATAATTCTACCACACACCTTGCATCAATGCCGCCAACCAATGCCCGTGTGCAAACTTATGGACCCACTAGTAGTGTCACATCCTTTTTCATAGCACCTAGTGATATGCTATAAGGATGTACATATCCTTCTCAAAGGATAAATTCAGTGTCTTCACAAGACACACTATTAGCTTGATTGTTGGAGCTACCTGCCGAACCTGCTCCACCGTTTTGACAATTTTTCTTAACGTGCCCAGATTGCCCACACGCCCAGCAAAATATTTTCTTCCTGGAGTTATTCTTCTTCCAATTGCTCCCATTGCTAGCTACCAATGCTGTGTCTTCTGATGAAGTACGACCTCCACCCTTCAGCCTTCTCTCCTCAGAAAGGAGTTTACCGGTAACTTCTGCAAAATTCAAAGTCTCCTTCCCATATACCAAAATAGGTTTCATATGTTCATAGGAAGATGGAAGAGACAATATAAGCCTTAATGCTTTATCTTCGTCTTCAATTTCAACTCCAATAGACTCCAGTTCAGAAACAATACCATTGAGAACACTCAGATGATCTGAGATTTTTGCACCTTCCTCCATACGCAGAGTATGAAACTGTTCTTTCAAGTACAACCGATTTGAGATGCCTTTTGCTTGATACAACCCTTCAAGTTTTTCCTAGAGTTCCTTGGCTGAATGTATTCCATGCACATTTGCAAGAACATTCTTGGCCAAACACAGACGAATCACACTTGCAGCTCTCAAATCCATTTCTTCCCAATCTTCATTGCTCATACTAGACTCACCTTTGCTGGAATCACCTTTGCCGGAATCTTTTAAAACAGAGCCTGATTTCTCCTTTAATACCTTGTGTAAACCGAATTGTATTAACACATCCTTGACTTGCACTTGCCACAAGCCAAAATTAATCTTTCCATCAAATTTCTCTACATCAAACTTCAAAGAAGAAAATTTAGACATTCTAACCGTATACTGAAATAGTGCCCGTAGTTCGTGAACAGCACTCCAGGTAAGTTCCCAGGAAAGAGAGGTGGGTCACAATGGACACACTTAAATACCAAGTCTTTCCTAGCCAGAACCTTCCTTAGACAAGCACTTCCACAATACTACCACACTTAACTCCAGCAACCAAGAACAATTTAGACCAAGAACAATTCTTTTCTGATGTGGAAGATCAGACAATGCTGCAACCACAGAGCATACTAAGAATTTTCTAAAACCTCTGACACCTTAGCAACCAATCTAGGCTCTGATACCACTTGTTGGGAAAATTAACCTCCCCAAAACCTCCCTAGAAATATGCTAAATATCAGAAATTACAGAGAAATGAAATAGAAAATAATAACAATCACCACAACACAATAATTTACGTGGAAAACTCCAAAACCAGGAGAAAAACCACGGCCCTCAGAAAGAAATTCACTATGTGATAAATTATTACAATCACACAGACTATTCTCTCAAGACTACCACACCAATACACTCACACTCTCTCAAAGCATAAAATAATTCTCACCTCTCTACACTCTAAAATAAGATAAACAAGAAAGGAATTTAATTAGAATTAAATACAATACTTTAAGTGTATTTAATTGGTGCAATTAGAAACTAAGGACTTGGTCTCCTTATATAGCCTTGAGAAGCCTTGACATTTTGCTATTTTTCCAATGTGGGATTCATATCCCTTTTCTTCTCTTTTGCTTTCTTTATTTTGCCAAATTTCAATAGTCAAGAATTATGGAAATGGTTTAAGATCTGCTAGACAAACTGTCACAGATAAGGATTTGATTCTCAATGTGTTAAATGGCTTAGGGCACGAGTATGATCCAATTTTTTTGGTACTCTCTCAATAACGGTCAACCATTTCTTTTCATAAGGCATAATGTGTGCTCATGACTCATGACCAACGTATTGAACATCTCAATACAGTGTCTCAAATAGAGGTCCTTGCTCCATCAACTAACTTTGCCATTGGTAATAATGGAAAAGGCAACAACAACGTACAACAACAATAGAGGTGGTTCTGCTAATAGAGAAGAGGTAATAACAATAACAACCCTCGTAAAAGAGGAAGAGGCATATGGAATAATAATTCTAGGCCTTCTTGTCAAATCTGTAATAGGTCTGGACACTCCACAATTCTATGTTATAATAAATATAATAGGTCCATTCAAGGTCAGCAACACAACAATTCATCAGGTAATAATGGAGGGAATTTTAGTGGCAATCATGGTGTTATGCAAGTGAATTCTCAAGGAGGATCTTATCAAGGAGGAAATAACAGACGAGGAGGTTTTAATCAAGGAAATTTTCAAAGGAATCAAGTAGTTTATCAAGCCAATTACTAAACTAATTTTTATCAAACATCAGCCTTTATTGAAACACCATAATTAGTCAATGTCCCTGCTTGGTATATTGATAGCAGGCTACAAGGCATGTGATTTCTGATTTAGGTAATTATTGATGCCAAAAAATTGACTTATTAACCAAGAGGAATTGTTGAGAGGAAAGGGGGAATTTCCCTGCTTAAGTCAGTCTCTAGAGAAAGAGCACGTCCCAAGCTCCGGAGACAGGTTTTAGAGGGGAAAATCTCCTCAGAATTTTTCCTCGCAAGATTTCTCGTTAAAAAACAACCAAGGACCAGTCCATACTGACACTTTGGCATTTCAGTTAATTAGGGCATGATAGGGACTGGGGGTAATATCGCAATCCGAAGATGAACGGCTAAAAAAAGTCAGAGAGACCCACAAGCAAATCTAATGGCTCTGGGGTGAGACTTCGGGGGCAAGAAAAGGGATGGATGCGTGACAGCTCAGCAAAGTAAAATGACAGAAAGAATGTTGTTTACTATTAGGGGGCACTAAAAAGCACAGAAGCAGCCCAAGGGTCCTGACAAAACTGAACATGTCCCCTAATGAAAGAGATACTTTATGTCAGGAAAGTAAGAAAGGTATCTATAGACAGGTCAGTAGCACTAAATAAGGTACGAACGACCTAGCTGATGTAAAACCCGATTCGTAATTTCGATAGAATATATATATATATATATATATTCAGTATATTGTGTAAAAACAAACCGAAATCTTAATTGATTTAACCCCTATTAGAAATATTATTTTCATGGTGTATTTGGAGAATAATAGGTCCAATTTAACATTGGTAAAGTCAATTTGGTAATTGGATAAGTGTGGAATATTTTTGGAATTTAATTTCATGAGAATGACATGAGTTTATATATGGAAAATTTTCCCTAAAGAAGCACAATTCATGTGAAATAAAATGAACCGATCATGAAATGCCAAGTCAAGAATTAGTGGATGGTATAATTAATGAGATGAAATGTGATTGGTGGATTAGTTGATAATTAATTGATGATTGGTTAATTATATGTGATTAATTTTCAAAGCGTTGCTATTTTATGATTTGTAAAAGTCAAGGGGCAAGTTTAAATTATTAATGGGATATTTATAAGTGTGATTAAGTGGAATTCCACTCACAAAAACAGAACAAACCAGAAAATTCGAGAAGGAAAAGAAGAGAAGAAGAAAAAGAAAGAAGAAGAGAAAGAAGAGAGCGGCGGCCAAAGAAGGAAGGAAGGAGAAAAGAAAGCAGTCCAGGCGAGAGGAAGAAGAAAGAAACAAGAAGAAGAAAAGATGGAGCAGAACCAGCCAAAGAAGAAAAAGAAGAAGAAGAAAGAGGTTCGGCCACGGAAGAAGAAGAGAAAGAAAGAGGTCGGCCGAAAGGAAGAAGAAAGAAAGAAGAGGGAGAAAAAGAGGGCAGCAGCTGAAAAAGGAAGAATAAGGGAGAAGAAGCCGTGAGAAGAGAAGAAGAAAGAAGAAAAAAAAGAGAAGGGAGAGAGCTATTCAGCCGAGAGAAGAAAATAAAGAAGAAAGAAGAAAACGAAAAAGAAAGAAAAGGAAGAAGAGTCGGCCAAGCAAGAGGGAGAAGAGAAGGAAGGAAAAATATTTGATACTCAGTTGGTGAATTTAAAATTAGGTTAGTATTGATGATATTCCTTGGGTTTTTGAACTAGTAAATGGTATTTGAACAAATTGAGATTTTGATTGTGCTCCAAATGTGTTGTTAGCAATTGTTATGGGTAATTAATTGATTTAGGGGTTGATGTTATTCTTGTTCCTAAATTGAATAAAAGATTTTGTTTGATTGATTTTAGAGACTCAAATATAGAGAATTATAGTTATTGGGACTGTTATGAACTTAGATTGAACATGTATAAGTGCTGAAAATATTTTAGAGTTAATTCGATTTGATTTTGAGTAAGGTATCCTGAGTTTGAGTTAAAAATAAATATATGCGGACACAGAACTTTGAGATGAATGTCAAATTGGAAATTAATATGGTTATGGGGCTGTCCATAATTGTCACATATCTTGGTATTTGAGATTTTATATTGAACCGGTTTTAACTTAGGCGTCTAATTGTGTAGGTGGAGGTAAATCAAGTGTAGGAGGAGAAGAAAAATAGTAGAAAGGAGTTTTGCTAGCGAGGAGCACGGAATTGTGAGTGTAAAACTATTTTATGCAAAGTGTAGTTTATTTTCATAATATGTTTTATGCAAGTATGTGACAAATTATCATTTTATTCAAATGAATTGTTCAAATTATTTAATGAAAGTGCATTTGATTTTCATAGTATGTTTATACAATTTATGGAAAGTTATTATTTTTAAGTGAGTGCAAAATTATGTTTTTAGTTAAAATATACTCTAGTATGTTTCCCAGCTTAATTTAATTAATTATGACTTTGTATATATGTTTATTTATTTATATGTGTTTTATAATTAAAATAAAATTTATTGTCTCGGGTATATTTCAATTAAGGTATTTTTATATTTCAGAATTTTTGAGTTTATTTTCACTCGATGAAAATATTTATGCATGGAATTTAGTTAAAGAAATATGTTTTATTTATACTTCAAGCTTTTAGATTAAAAGTATATTACATTTGAATTTTTATGATTTATGTTCTATGTACATTTTAATATTAAACTAATTAAACAATAATAAATATTTTTCAGGCCAATAGGATACCCATTTATTATCCAATTATCAGTTATCAGCTTATCAGATTTATTAGCAGTAAGACCCGACCGGTACATCCCATTTGTGTAGGGCAAGTTAAGGGGGGACAAGTCACTAACTTCAGGGGGGTTGTATCTGTCGAGTCTGTCAGTCGCCCACACACTTATGGGGTGTTATCTAGCTATATGTAGGCGACGCAGAATTCCGCCACATAGCCAGTGAGATGCCTCTTATTAGATTTTATCAGAGTCACACAGAGCTGCATCAGATTAGTCGTCTGGTGACACAGTCTATATGATGCGGCGCCAGTTGAGTCGCCCTATGGAATTATCAGATATGAGTTTCCAATTGGCATTATCAGATATGAGTTTCCAATTGGCATTATCAGAAAAGTACATTATCAGAAAAGTATATTATCTCAGTTTTTTATTTTTCAGAAAAGTATATTATTTCAGCATTTCAGTTTTCAGAAAAATATATTATCTCAACTTTTCAGTTTTCAGAAAAGTATATTATCTCAGCTTTTCAGTTTTTAGAAAAGTGGCCAAGTTAAAATTCATAATATAATTTTTAATTATTTCAGTGTTAAATTAAAAGTAATTATTTTAGGCTTTGCCATCAGATTTTATAGTTTATAAATTCTCAACTTGTATTTTAAAAATATATTAATTCAGCTTTATTAGTTTTTAGCAATAGAAGAAAGTTTGAAAAGAAATTCAGTTTATTAGTTTTCAGCAATAGCAAAAAGTGTGAAAATTTTCAGTTAAATTCAAGTTAATCTTATTATATTAAAGGTTTCTTGGTAAATTAGAAACGCACTCACTGAGCTCATTTAGCTTACTATTATGTTTGTATTTTATGTTTTAAAACCCATCCAGGTGCAGGTACAAGTGGTGCTCACGCAGTTAGGTCTCATACAGCAGATTAGGTGGGCCCAAGGACGACGAATGCGTTTATTTTGGTTTTTGTATTGTCAGTTATTCATTACTTTGGTCATGTAAATATAATATACAGGTTTTGTGTAAACATGTGTTGGTATTTAAGTAATCACATGATTTTTGGTGTAAACATGTGCATATGAATACATGTTTCATCCAAAAATCAATTTCATGATTTTAAGTAAATATTTTAGTGAAATCATATTTTTGATAATTTTCTATTTGATATTTAAACTGTTTGGGTTGTGGTTGATTTGAGACGGACCTGAGATCCTGTGGTAGTTGAGATTTGTATTCTTATAGAAGTGTACAGTTTCTTATGTAGGTCTTCTGATTTTGGTAAATTTTAGAAAAACAGGGAAGACTCTGCCGAAATTTTTTTTTTTTTTTTTTTAAAAAAATATACATCCACAACCTTTTTCCGCCAAAATGATAAAGAATTAGAAATTATAAAAAGGGTTCGCTTCGTGGAATCTTCTAGTTTTGTCAGTTAGATTCTAGGAGATTTCCATTGAAGTGCCCGGCGGGACCGCTAGAGTCTACAGTAGAGGATTCTGAGTCGGGTCCCATCAGTTGGCATCCAATCACTTTTCACCAATAGGATCATGCTAAGGAGATACTTGGACACCCAATCAGCCTCCAGCCTAGCAACAATCCCACGTGGCCGCATTCTAGCCCTTTGGGGTGTGGGGTCATCACCAAACAAGTACAAAGTGGAGGCGAGGATTAATGAGGTAATTTCAAGGAATGAGGTACTCCGATGAGCTGAAATTACCTTGTTACCCTCTCCCCCACTTTGACACCATATAAACACCCTATTCTCATTTTAGAAAAGGCAAGTGGGCAACAAAGAAGATAATCCTAAGTCTTCTTATTCTTTTTTGCTCATTTTTATATAATCTTCTATTATTTTTCCTCTTGCTGTGTTAAGCTTTGATTGCTTGCTCTCCTGACTTGAGCATCGGAGTGGGTGTTAGCCCCGCTAGCCATCCCTATGACAAGTTACTCTGTCTTGTAAGGAGCAGTAGGTGTGGGGACACAATGAGGGATTGGGGAATCACTGGAAAGCAAATCTAACATCATCTGTGGTAGGACGAGAGCTTTTTCCCTTGAGAAGATAAAAGTGATGTGAGTTGCCTTTTGACCAGACCCTCTTTGGGGAACGTGAACTTTATACTTCCATTGGGACATATTATTAAGCATATTATTGTAATGATTTGACACTTTAAAGAACCTTTATTGAACACGAAAAATCCACTTTCTCCCAAGGAAAGATCGGGTCAATGAACACTTTCCCCGGACACGGCCTTTTTCCCCTGAGGATCAAACTTAGGAAAACCCTCAGTAACTGGGCTTAAAAAGAACACTTACACTTTGACTATTAACCCTAGAAAAAAAAACCTACCCCACATAATTTTTTTGGTTAATAGTTTGGCGCCATCTGTGGGGATACTCACAAGACCAAGGTGGTACCCCTAACTCAAGCAACACCCTTTCACTAAAAAAAAAAAAAAAAAAAAAACTTTTTTCTTTCTTATCTAAATTCATATTTTAACTCTTGATGGGTCGATCCCGTGCCATAAGGGCAGAGGCACCGAGCCTTTCTCTCTAAGTACTGCTTGATGATGATAAAGCCTCTGAAGCCCCACCCATTCACCAGGACTCAACCAGAAAGGAGAGGGCTCCGGAGGAATGAACCGATGCATTAGAGCAAACAATGCAAATAATGATAGACTGATAACTAAAATGTAAGCTAATATGGAGCGAATGATGGGTGATGTAACCGTTTTCTGTTCAATGAGAATTGTGTGTCAAATTTTCCTCCATTTTTGTTTCTACAGTTGCTAGTTTGCTCTCTCAAGCCTTTTAACGAACACTTTCAGGTTTTTATCAAACACATGCTCTATAGTAGGATTTACAAGGTGTAATAAAAAACTTTACTAAGCACATGGGATAAACGTTTTGTTAGTAGTGGCAATATTTAGATGTCAAAAGTGTGAAGTGTAAGGACATGTTTTTAGGTTGGCTTATTTATATGTCAAAATACTAGTTTGCCTATATTTATAGTTGCATAGGTTATCCGTTTGGATTTGTACTTAAAAAAAAAACAACTTCAGGTTTGTCGTCCTTTCAAGACTTGGTATGTAACACCCCCTGACCCGACCCGGCTGGACCGACCTAGGGAGCGCTACATGGTTTTTAAAAACTTTCTAAATTCATAAACATTTCCAAAATCATTGTGAGCCCATAGAATAAATTTTCAAAGCATTGAAAAACCATAGAGTTTATTATTTTGAAAATCATTTTTGAATGAGCCCATCGAAAACAAACTTTTTTTCAAAAATTCGGCAGAGTTCCGTTTGTTTTTCGGATTTTCCAAAACCTGTTTTTCAAATAAAATCCCAAATCACAACAATGCACAAAAACACTTCAAATATCATTTCAAACATTTGCGCACTCTGCCGTTTAGTGCGACTTTCCAACACAGTTTATAAAATAAAACGATTCAGACTTTAATATTTACAAACATTCTAATAACAAAATACAGAAATCATAAAATAATTAATTAGAGGACATAATTACAAACCATATTACGAAACATATTTACAAATCCTCCGTATATGCATGCTTTCAGAATATATACATATAACAACAATATAGCTACCCAACTGTGATAACTCTGAGACTCTGTCGGCAAATCTCTCTCTCTTCAGTCTTTAGCTTCTTCGGGATCCCTGGTACCTACGCGTTAGAAACAAAACTAACGCGCTAAGCAAAACTGCCTAGTGGGTGTACACTTAAAATAAAGGGTAATAGAATATAAAACAGTATAGCTAAAACAAACAGTATATCGTAAATCTTAAATTCTGAAATATAAATAGACATGAAAACTTATAAACAAAAATGTTCAGAAATATAATTATATAAAGCAAACATTTCTCAAATACTAAAACTTTTATAAACTTACCATATGTCAAAACTTCGAGAAATTCAGTTCAATATTATTTCTTTATTCCCATAACACTTTCTATCCATAAATTCTAAATCTGGCCCGTGATACACATAGCAGGGTGTACAGGACTGGATTACGGGTTTTACAGTCGGGTTTCCCATTTCCTATGAAATGGTATCCCTATATAACAGTCGGTTTCCCATTTCACGAGGAAATGGTATCCGGGTATTCTCACAGTCGGTTTCCCATTTCACGAGGAAATGGTATCCGTAGTAAACAATCGGTTTCCCATTTCACGAGGAAATGGTATCCGTAATTCAATGATCAGAGACAATACGGTGCAGTACTGCTATAAATTCACCCAATTGACATGTCAATCTCCTATATCCCAAATATCCCTACACATATATCAGGGCCTTTAAAACTCATAACAAAACGATTCTTTGGTTTCAGAGATCGACGAAAACTATTTTAAATCAAAATCCATAAATGAGAAAATCAAACAACAACTGGAAATTAGGGTTTTGAAACACAAAATTTTATTCAACTTTTCATAATAATAAAATAAGGCACAATCACTCAACAATATATAAACAAAATGCAATACGAGTATATTCACAAATCAATACGAATATATATAAAATCCATAACAATATTTTTAACATACTAAATCAAAACTTTTTATCAAAATAAGTTCGAAATCGTGTGTACACCAACCTGGATACCGTTTTCCTTCGACGAATCGCGTTTCCACGATTTTCTTTTTCCTTTTTCCTTCCCTTTTCTCTTCCTCCTACACTTCCTTTTCTCTCTTTCCTTCCTCTTCTTCTTCCTCTTCTTCTTCCTCTTCTTCTTCCTTCTCTTTCTTCTTCTTTCTTCCTTCTTCTTCTTCTTCTTTCCCCTTCTTTCTTCTTTCTTTTCTTCTTTTTCTCTGCCTCTCCTCTCTCTTTTCTCTGCTCTGTGTGTTTGTGGCTTCTCGCGGAAGCCAAATTTTTTTTTATATTTTTCGGCTGTCGCGACCTGTGGTCGTGCCACCAGGTCGCGGTACTCACTGGAGCTCTTGCACCGCCTTCATCGCGAGCACACCTTGTGGTACCTTGGTCGCGCTGGTGGTCGCGTTACTCTCTGCCAGAATTTGACATTTTCATCGCGATCTGTGGTCGCGGTGACTGGTCGCGATGCTCACTGCCAAAAATCTCATTTTCCACCGCGAGCAAGCCATCGCGACCTGTGGTCGCGGTGACCAGGTCACGATGCTCTCTGCTTCAGTTTTTCAATCTTCAAGCATCGGTTTCGACCGTTCAATCTAGTCCACCTGGAAATCACAAAAATAAACATACTTTTAATTACATTTACACCCCTTCCAATTACAAAATTTATATTAACATATATGAAATTAATTATCCGAAATCCGGGATGTTACATGGTAAGCTTCTAACTTAGCTTGGATTTTTGAAGAGACTTAGGTGCACACATAAATAATTTGTAAATTTGTGTCCCTATATTGTTGTACACAACTGATAGTACACAAATACATTTCATACATATGTGTCCCTGCATAGTAGTACAACTTAGTCACATACAAATTAGTTCTATATCTTTGTGTTTGCATGTTTATGTTGTCTGTACTTGAGTCTTTGGACTCATGCATTTGCAAGCACATTGAAGCACAGTGAAGTCAAGGCCTATCAAAGGATCCGAGACTTCGAAGTAAAGAACTTTATTTGGAAAAAACATCATCTGCAGATTCAACATACTAAAGGAAATAGTCATCGATAATGGTTCACAATTCATTTCGTTTGATTTCCAGATTTCTGCGAGAAGTAAGGGATTAAGCTAAGTTTTTCAACACTTCATTACCCACAGTCGAACGGAGAAGCGGAGACGACTAATAAAATGACTCTGGGTCGACGTGTTGCCTGAAGTCCTCTAGTCATACAGAACCACTCCTCGAGTGCTAACCGGACAAACCCCATTATCCCTCACATATGGAGCCAAAGCCGTCCTACCAGTCGAAGTCAAGCTTCACAGCGCAAGATATGAACACATTATAGAGGTAGCAAATTCACATGCACTCTCATGTGAGCTCGACACACTCGAAAAATGTCGATGCCAAGCGTCCATCCTATTAGCCAGCTACCAACAGTGTCACTTGACATTACAATAAGAATGTGCGCCTCCCAGCGTTCAAGGAAAGAGATTGGGTACTACGTCAAGTTTTCCAAACTACCAAAGAACAAGGCACAGGCAAACTCGGTCTGCCATGGGAAGGATCCTACCAGATCTAGAAAGGGGGCAAACAAACTGCACGACATCGACAATCGTGAGATCAACAATAGCTGGAATGCTATACACCTAAAAAGTACAATTTCTAAATCCATCTCTCTCTCTCCCCTTGATTTTTATTTTAAAATTTTGCTGACTTAAGCGTTGGAAGGCCTAACCCAAATCGACAAGTCAAAGCCTCTACAGTAACCTTGCACTCAAGGCAAGCTAAGTGAAAAATGGCATTTTCGGGCAGTGAGCACCGCGACCACAGATCGCGCTGACTAGCTCGCGGTGAAAAATATCAAATTCTGGCAGTGAACAACGCGACCACCAGCGTGACCATGGTACCGAGATGAGTGATCGCGATGAAGGCGGTGGAATCGCTCCAGTGAGCAACACGACCTGATAGCGCGACCACATGTCGCGACGACCGAAATTTTATAAAAAAAAAAATAGAAGTCATGGAAGTCTCTCGAGAAAAATCAGAAGGGAAAGAGAGAGACCGAGAGAGCGAGAGAGAAAAAGAAAGAAGAAGAAGAAGAAGAAGAGAAGAAGAAGAAGAGGAAGAGAGAGAGAGAAGAAGAAAAAGGAGAAGAAGAGAAAGAAGAAGAGGAAGAGAAGAAGAGAAGAGGAAGAAGAAGAAGGGGAAAGAGAAGGAGAAAGAGAAAGAGAAAGGGAAAGGAAAAAAGAAAACCTAAAAACGCCATAGTCGAAAGGAAACGGTATCCAGGTTGGTGTACACCCGTTTTCGAAAACCTTTACGAAAATATTAGGTATTTTTAGTCTGAATCTGCGATTTATTTGAATAACTTAGTAATTATGTGTTTATATTGTTTTTATTTGAATGATTTTACTTTAATCGTATTTCGGTTATTATGATCTCGTTGAAATTATTTTAGAAATTGTTTAATTTCCATGAAATCATATATGTATATTTTCATAATATCGTTTGAATATTATATTTGTTGAGTTGAACGTCGATTTGTAAATTACAGTTAATATTTGCATATGTTGTATCGAAATGGCCCTAGGATACTTGGACATAGAAATGAATATAGGAGGTTGGTATACCAGCTGAGTTAGTTTAGCAGTACTACGCCGTTATTATTAGTGATTGTTGTTGCGGGGCAATCTTGGACAATCACAACGATACTAGTGATTGTTGTTGCGGGGCAATTTCGGACAATCACATTGATATCAGTGACTGTTGTTGCGGGGCAACCCCTAACGTCACATTGAAATTACAGTGATTAGACCCATATTCCAGTCTTAAAAATTATGTTGGGTATACCAAAGGGCCAGAATTGAAGTGAATTGAATGAGAGGGTTAGAAGTAAATTTCGAAAGTGATTAAAATGATTGTAAAAGCATTGAGAATTTAATTGAGTACGAATTATTAAATTGATTTAGTTGTTTTTATTAACCTGATGTCATATGATTTAAATTAGAAATGTTTTATTTACGTTCGCATTGTGATATTTATATTATGCAAATTATGTTATGATTTTGATAAATGAGTTTAGTGTACACCCACTAAGCTATATGCTTAGCGCGTCGATTTTTATCGCGCGTAGGTTACAGGGATACCAAGACAGAAAAAGAGTAGAGAGGAGGTACCTGCAGATTGAAGAAGTCAGAGTCTTCACATTTATTGGGTAGTTATATAGTTTTGTATGTTATATTCAGTAAGCATGCATATACAGGAGTTTATAAATTCGATGATTATATATGTTTTGTAAATAATTTTATGATTTCTGTTATTATATTAAAGGCATGTAAATATTGAATTATGAATTATTTTATTTTAAACTATTTGAAAGTCGTACTAAACGGCAGAGTGCGCATTTGATTGAAAGGAAATTTGAAGTGTTATTGTGAATTTTATTTGATCTGAGTTTTATTGAAAATAGGTTTTGGAAGATCAGAAAAATAGATAAAACTCTGACTAAATTTTTGAAAATGAAGTTTGATGGGCTCACTAGAAAAAAATATTTTTAACTTACAAATTTATATGATATATGATTTTTAGTTTATAAATAGAAGGAAGAAAGTATTTGAAAACCCGAGTAGCGCTCCCTGGGTCGATCCAGCCGGGTCGGGTCATGGGGTATTACATTGTACAGTACAATCTATCGGAAGGGTGTATTACAGTTATTCTACAGTTCTGATACTATGTGAATTTTGTAAATAAAATTGTAATATCCGAAAAAAATAAATACATAAAACAATTTAAATTAAATTAAAGAGTTTTATTAAACTAAGGGGGTGCATTCAATCTTAACTTTGAATGACTTTTAAAGATTTTTTTTAAGTGATAGATTTTCGTAGACTTTACCGACTTTTATGGACTTTCGTTTTAAAATACTTTCATTGACATCGATAGATTTTTATTGACTTTTATAGAGTTGAATGAAATTCTATAAATGACTTTCATAGACTTTTATAGATTTTCATTTTAAACCAAGTACATATTATATTAAAATTTGTTGAATAGTGTATTAAAATTAAGTACATAATGTAAAAAAATATGATACATTTTTTAAATAAATCAGTAACTTTAATAAAGTATGGTCAATATTTGCTCTTTTAGAAAAATGTCACAAGTTGTCCCACAAACTTTCACAGTCGCTTTAACAGCTGTTTCAAAATTATTGTATATGTCTGAATAATTTCACAATCATCTATGTTATTTAAATAATTTATAAAATAGTCTATATTTTTATTTTGTATCATAAACGTCCTTGTAGATTTATTTTACTAAAATCGAATCAAATCAGTTTCTTTAGACATTTTTTTTTCAATAAATCCTAACTTAGTAAGAAAGCTTAGAAAAAAATTTTAAAGAGAAAAGAAGGACAGCATTTTGATATTATTATATATTTAATGGATAGATAAATGAAACAACAAAAATTAATATGGCTATTTTAAAAAAATAAATAAATCTAAATTGATAATTTTTCAAATAATACAAATTATTTTGATATTTTACCCTATTCTACATAATAATATATCAGACTTCTATTTTTCACATTTACTTAAACCTTCCACTGCCAAATTTAGCTAAAGCAAAAGTAAAATAATTATCAATAACTTTAATTCTACCCTAATATGAAATCAACTCCATCTTCATCAACTTTATTTTTATCTTCAATATCACTACCAACTCATCCATTTTTTCCTAACTTTATTTTTATCACATCCAATTAATACAAAGCATAAAAAACCATTAAAAAAAATTCAAATTAATCCTTGTTTTTTTTTCGTAACTCTATTTTCATTACAACTAACCAATATAAAATATTAAAGAAAGCCACAAAAAAAAAAAGTTTTATGTAAGGCCTACTGCAAAAAGAGCCACAAAAGAACAAAAAAAAAAATCTAAAATTATGGAGCAGATCACTTTCATAAAGAGTATATTTGCTCCATTTGATAGAGCGTGATGGAGGTTGCTCTCCACTCTAGTGGAACGAGACCTCCATATCAGATGGAGCAAATCACTCCATTTAATTAAGCGAACTGCTCCATTTTATAGCTGCATCTGATGGAGCTTGATCTGGAGATGGAGATTACAAATTTGTTTTACCTTTTTTTAATCTGTTTATTTGTTAAACTAAAAAAATAAATATAATTGTTTTTGTTATTTTTGGGAGAGAATGAATAAAAAAATTGTTATTTATTTTTTTAGTTTAGTTTTTTTTTATTTTTTTATAATGTGTTTAATTTTTAAATAAAAATATATATAATTATTTTTGGAGGGAGAATTCAAAATTATTTAATTATGAGATATAATTTTAATTTAGAGTAGAATTAAAATGATAGAAACTTATATAGTTAGTTTATAATATTTTTTCACATAGATATATAATTATAAAATATTTTAAAATAATATAGAATTATTCATTTTATTTGATAATTACAAAGACTAAATTACCCTTCAACTTGACCTTAATTGTAAATGATTTATACTAAATTTAGATATTTTTTTTAAAGGGGTATAATTATAAAATTAATAATTGTCGGATTTATTGAGATCAATTACTAAATGTGCAGTCCAGATATCTACTCTCATGATAGAAAATATCTGCTCTTACAATAAGAAGAGAAAACTATCCATATATACTGATAAATATACATGGTAGGAATTAAACTCTCACCATTAAAATGGAAAGATACACTACGAGTGGATGTTTATTTAAAATTTTATTAGTTTTACCAAAGTTATGGGAGTTATTACAATTACAATTAACCCCTAGAGTAAAATACCCATATATTCGTACTACCTGGACCATAAAGTCAACATAGAGTCCAGACTTACACCCAACCTTAAAGCCAGACTCATCGAGTTCTTGTCGAAATGATACGATAGTTTTACGATGTCGTACAAGGACATGACAGGCATCGCCTCGGAGATGAAGGTCCACAAACTACAAGTGGATTTGGACTACCCTCCTGTGAAGCATAAATGATGAAAGTTTGCGCCCGAGCACAACAAAGTCATCAATGAAGAGATTCATAAACTTATTGACATTAGATTAGTAAGAGAGGTCAACTACCTCAACTGGCCAGCTAATATCATGGCTATGATGAAGAAGAATGGAAAATGAGGAGTCTGCAAAGACTTTACGGACTTAAACAAAGCTTGTCCTAAAGACTCGTTCCCTTTACCACACATCGATATGATGGTAGATGCCATGGCCAGACACGACCAATTAACCTTCATAGATGCATTCTCAGGCTCCAATTAGATCATGATGCATCCAGACGACTAAGTGAATACCTCATTCATCACAGAACAAGGGATTTTCTGCTACAAGGTAATGCCCTTCGGCCTTAAAAACACAGGGGCGACCTACCAGAGGTTGGTCAACAAAATATTCACCAAAATGCTTGGGCAGACTATGAAGGTCTACATCGATGACATGTTGGTCAAGTCCCTCGTGGTGGAACAACATCTTGCCTATCTACGACATTCGTTCAATGAGATTGACAAATACAACATGAAGTTCAACCCTACCAAGTGTTCCTTTAGGGTCTAATCTAAAAACGTCATTGGCTACATCGTAACCAATAGAGACATTGAAGCTAACCCGAACAGATCCAGTCTTTCATGGGTCTACAGTCTCCTAAGAGTATCAAGGATGTCTAGAAGCTTACCGGTCAACTCGCGGCTCTCATCCGCTTCATCTCTAAGTCGTCCAAATAATGTTAACCCCTCTTTGACACTCTACGGAACAACAAGATGTTAAGTGGACTCAACCATGTGAGAAGGCCTTCCAAAGTATCAAACAATACTTAACGAGTCCTCCACTCCTCTAGAACCTAAAGTCGGTGAGACCTGGCTAGTCTACCTAGCGGTATTTGAAATAGTATCGGCGCTATACTAATCAGAGAGGAAGATGGGAAGCAACAACCTGTCTATTACATAAGTAAGTCTCTACTCGACACAGAGACACGCTACAGTCACCTAGAGAAGTTAGCCCTTGCACTCATCAAGCCCTTAAGGAAACTAAGGCCTTATTTTTAATGTCGCACCATCAGTGTGTTGACGACGTTCTCATTGAAGAACGTCCTACACAAGCCCAAATTGTCTAGTCGACTAGTCAAGTGGGTTGTAGAACTGAGTGAGCACGATATTAAATATCAGCCTCGAACCGCGATCAAGTCGCAAGTACTGGCCAACTTCACACTAGGTACATGTCCTCAAGCTGAAAAGGAACTACTCACCTTGACGAACGACTCTATAGAAATTGAGTCAATTCTTTCGCTACAATTTAAGACCTGTAAATTTGTATTTGAACACTAATGATTTTTGTTTTCTGTGTAATCCAATATGTGTAAGTTCATGTTTCCTATGGTTTTAGCTGTCTGGTTTGTTCTAAATAGTGTCAGTGTCTAAAACCCATGCTCTTTTTTATATAGTACATACATTATCTTTTAAGTTAGTTCTCCTTACTTTAGTATGATCAAGTTGAATGGTTCCGGTGGCAGCTTATTGTGAATCAACAGGAGCCTTTGACAGAGTAGCAACTTGTGAGTATCGGCAACTTGCAGCAATCATCTAAACACATAAAGGATACATTGTCTCAAGGTATTGGAGGCATTGCAGTAGTCCCGTGCAGAGACATTGTCCAATGGATCTCACGGCTCCTCAAGTTCGTCTGGGAATGTGGCAAACTACATGGAGCAAATAGCCATGGCGATAGGAAAGATTAGGGACTTTGGAGGGGTTTATTTTTTGCCATGTCAACTTTCGTTTTTCCTTTAACTGTTTCTGTGCCATTTAATGTGATTTTGTACCTTAAGAGTGCGTTTGGTACATGGGACAGGACAGGACAATATGAGACAGTTTGTTCCTGTCCCATGTTTGGCGCGACATGGACGTGGGACAACATGGGACAATGTGGGACAAAAAATTCAAAAACTTGTCCCACCTCAGACCCTAGGACAAGTAGTCTCATGACATGGGACAAACCTGTAAATGACCCTTATACCCTTAATTCTTTCAAAAATTATAATTAAACCTGGGGGAAATGTTTTTAAAAAAAAATAAAAATTGTAAAATTAAATTTATAATGTATATATACTATATAAAATACTCTAAAATATCTATATATAATATTTTAACATTTTAGTTTTTTTAACTAAATTTTAAGTTTTATAAGTATTCAATCTTGAATTTTATTTTTATTTTTAATAAATGATGTTATTTTTAAATTTTTTAAATTTTAATAAATTTATAATATTTATTTTTTATTTAATTAAATTTAAGTGTGTTTTAAAAAATAATTTGACTTTTTATAACATATATCAATTTTTTATTGGACTTTCCAAATTGGTAAAATAGTTAAAATGTAAAAATTTGGAGGGTAAATCACCTTACTAATTTAATAAAAAAAGGGTAAGATTGCCAATTTATACTTTATGTCAGGTTTGACCGTTAAAATTTTGATCATAGAGACTAAATTGATATATTTTGGAAAAAGTAAGGATCATGTCAGTTAAAAAGGTAAAAATAGATCAAAATGTGATATTTTCAAATACATTAGGGACCAAATTAATAATTATCTGAGGTACTTGGTTGTAGTTTAAGAAAAAGTGCGATTTCATTACAATATAACCAAACGTCAGGATATTTCATTGCAATTGCCCCAAAAACTATTGATCGCTACTCTTTCAAGTAAATTCGAAGGAAACTTCCATTTAATATGATGTAAAATACTAGCTATATCAAAGTTTGATGCATATGCCATGCACATTCAATTATAGCCTTATAGTTTAAGCAGTTAGTGCATTTTCCCTTTACCTATTTTCTAGGAGTTCGAATCCTACCGTTATTAATTAAATAAACGTGTAAAGAGACATCTCCCCCGTCGGAGTTAATTTCCAAGTCATATATATATATATATAATTTACATAACATAGAACTCTCTAAATGCGTCACAAAGATAGTATATATATATTTTGATGCTTATAAGTGTTTTTGACTTGTCTCTAACTCACGAGTCACAAGTCATTAAAGTCTTGTTTCCTTCTTCGCATATCAAAACCACATCTTATATAATATCATACAATGGGTCACAAAGTAGTACAACATCAGTTCTAGCTTGTAACTTCTACCCTCAAAATTGTGTCCTAATAATAATTTGATGGCTTCTTCTTATTCTTGTTGTTCTGATACTACTACTCGTGGAACCAAGTTTGATGTCTTCCTGAGCTTTAGATGTGAAGACACTCGCTATACCTTTACGAGTCATCTCTATGCAGCCTTGAGCAGGACAAAGATCGAAACCTTCATCGATTATCAAATAAGGAAGGGTGATGATATTTCTCCAGCACTCTCAAAAACAATTGAAGACTCATGTCTTTCCATCGTCATTCTCTCCAAAAACTACACTTCTTCGACATGGTGCTTGAACTAGCTTCTGAAGATACTTGAACGTAAGAATTCGAAGGGACAGATTATATTACCAGTTTTCTACCATGCGCTTCCATCCGATGTAAGGAAACAAACAGGGAGTTATGGGTAAGCATTTGCTAAACATGAAAAATGCTTCAAGAAGACAAAAGATAAGGTCTCAAACTGGAGGGCTGCTTTGAATCAAGTAGCTACTTTATCTGGTTGGGATATAAAGGAGCATGATGGGTACGCATGTTTTGTCATTTCTTTCATAATTAAATGGAAACATTTCATTTGTTGTTTCATCTCATGATAAATTGTTTTCTTAAAACTAATTACAAGTTCTTAGTATTTGATCTGTTGATTGCTATTAATTTGTTTCCAAAACAAAACCACCTAATTTTATTAATTTTTTATTTTTTATTTTTTTTCTTATTAGTAGAATATGATAGAAAGACAATTGATCGTATTCAGATATTTTTAATCTGAGATCAGGTACGAAATTGGAAGATAAGTTTGATTTTTACTAGCGAATTTGTTTTATGGAAACATATCGTTAAAGAATTGATAATTTGATTGGTGATTATACAATATTAATTGTTTCTTTTTCAAAAACAAAATCATAATAACTCTTGCCATAAAATTGATGCTTTGGGGTTGCCAACCTACCTACATTTTTTCCTACTTTAGTATAATTTGTTCAAAAATTTTCTTCATAATTGGCAGGCCTGAGTCTGAATTTATTGAGAAAATTGTCAAAGATGTTTTAAAGAAATTGAAGCATATGTCACCACGTGATCATTTGGATGACTTGGTTGGAATTTGGGGTATGCCTGGTATAGGCAAGACAACTATTGCAAGAGCTATATTCAATCAAATTGCCAATCAATTTGACAGTTGTTGCTTTCTTGCAAACATTAGGGAAGAATAGGCTAAATGTAGTTTAAACAATCTGCAAGAAAAGCTACTTTCTAAAATATTGGAGGATCAAAATCTAAAAGTCGATACTTTTATAATTAGCAGGCTTTGTCGCAAGAAGGTACTTATTGTTCTTGATGATGTAAATAATGCACTACACTTGAACTATTTAGTTGGAGATTGTAGTTGGTTTGGTCATGGGAGAAGAATTATTATAACATCTAGATATAAACAAGTGCTTAAGAATGGTGTTGATGGATTATACGAGCTTAAAGAATTAAATTATCACGATGCTCTTCAACTCTTTTGTTTTAGTGGCTTCAAGCAAAGGTATCATATAGAAGATTACAAGGCGCTGTCAAATCGAGTTGTCTCCTATACAAAAGGCAATCCATTAGCTCTTAAAGTTTTGGGTTGTTTTTTACAAGGTAGAAGTAAGAAAGAGTGGAAAAGTTCATTAAATAAACTTAAGAAGTGTCCCAACTTGGACATTCAAAATATGTTAAGAATAAGTTATGATAGATTGGATAATCAAGAAAAAGAAACATTTCTTGATATTACATGTTTCTTCAAGGGGGAGCAAAGAGATCATGTAATAGCTATACTAGATGGGTACGGTTTATCTACTGAAATTGGAACAAGTGTTTTTGTTGACAAATGCCTTATAACTGTCACAGAAAATAAGTTATTGATGCATGATCTGATACAAGAAATGGGTTATAGTATTGTTCTTCAAGAATCCATAAAAGAGACTGGGGAGCGCAATAGATTCTGGAATCTTCAAGATATATACAATTTATTCAAGAAAAATACAGTAAGAGCCAATTGCATTATAATTCTTCATTTTATTTGAGGTGTTATGAAATAGAAAGCTTAGAAAATTTTCTTAAATATACAAAGTCATATCCTAATCCATTGATTTTGTTGTCAAGGGACTAATGCAATGCAATTGAAAGTATATCTTTAGACCTGTCTCAAATAAATGAGCTGCACCTAAATTCTGATGCCTTCATGAGAATGCAGAGATTTAGAATTCTGAAATTCTATAGCTCTCACTACTCTAAAGGGAACAAATAGAACGATAAGATGCACGTATGTCAAGACCTTGAATTACTTCCAGATAAGCTGAGATATTTACATTGGCATATATATCCATTAAGATCTATGCCATCTAAATTTAACCCTGAGAGCCTTGTTGAACTTCAAATGCATCACAGCAATGTCAAACACCTTTGGAAGGAAAATCAAGTATGTTTAACATTTATACATTTTTCATGTCTTGTATGCATTTGAATCTCATGATTTTTAACAAATTGGTTTAAGCTATCTCTTTTATCATGGTCTAATCTGGAGAACTTGAGACGGATTGACCTCAGCTACTCGCAACACTTGACAGAAAGCCCAAACCTATCTTGAGGCTTACCAAGTTTTCGGAGATTTCATGGAATGTAAAGGAGTTAAATTTAGACCAGACTGCAATAGAAGAAGTTCCTTAGGCAATCGAGTGTCTCAATCAACTTGTCACATTGAAATTGAACCACTGCAAAAGGCTTAAGAATCTTCCAAGCAACATTCATAATTTGACATCCCTTAGGCAACTTAGTCTCCGAGGTTGCTCAAGTATCACTCAATTCCCAGAGATATCAAGGAATGTAAAATTTTTGTATTTAGATTGGACTGCTATAGACGAAGTGCCATCTTCAATCGAGCATCTCACTAAGCTTTATAACTTGAGCCTCCGAAATTGCACAAGGTTAAAAGGAGTTTCAAGCAGCATTTTTAAATTAGAATCTTTGGAATATTTCTATCTCCGCGGTTGCTCAAAGCTAGATGATTTACCATAAGTGTTGGAAACTAGGGAAAAGCTACTGTATTTTGATTTAGATGGAACGACCATAAAAGAATTACATGCGTCCATTGAACTTCTACCTCGGCTTTTTTATCTGGATATATAGGATACTGCAAATACATAGAAAGTCTTCCAAATAGCATTTGTAATATGAAATCTCTTTCAAATCTTAATCTCTCTGGTTGTAGTGGGGTTGACAAAATGCTAGAGGACTTGCCATTATCTTCATCATCTGGTTTATGTTACTTACAATAGTTGGGACTAAGTGAGTGCAACCTGTCAACATTGTCAACTGCTCTTAGCTGCTTATCTTTCTTAGAGCATTTGAATCCAAGTGGAAACAACTTTGAAAGCCTAAGCCTTAAACCATTTTATTCTCTAAAAGGCCTTAACATAAGCCATTGCAAGAGACTTCAATCTTTGCAAGAGTTTCCACTTCCATCGCGTCTACAATATTTACCAGCACATCAATGCATTTCTCTGAAAACTTTACCTACTTCAAATGTGGTCTCCACTGGAAATTGGAATTCCCAACAGAGTTTCATGTATTCTGACTGCTTAAAATTGGACGAGAATGCAAGGATAAATATTATGGCAGATGCACGGCTAAGGATTCAAGTTATGGCAACTAAGGCACGTGGGACTGCATCAATGGAAGATTATCTTGACGTACTCTCTATCTCTTTTTCTATTGAATTTACTCATCCTGCCGAGATGCTCTCTTTGAATTCTCTTCCGTGGATATAAACCTACAACCAATACCAAACTGCAAGATAAAAAAGTGCGGAGTCCATCTACTATATATGGAGGAGGAAAGTACACAAAAAAGTGATGATAACAGTCTTAATGAAGCTGGACTGGTTGAAAATGTGGAAGATCAAGAGGATCTCAACTCTAAAACATTGGAAGAAACAGAGCACAAATCAGAGTCTGAGGGCAAAGGCCGAGTGAAACTAATGTCTAAGAAAATTTTCGTGGTTGGGCTTGCTCTTTTTTTTTTCTTGTGGTGGTGTTTATTGGGAAATGCAAGTAAGTAATCCTCTGTTTTTTCTTCTAGGTTGAAGAGAGATATATGGATATATGTATGTTGTTCTTGTATAAAATTTATTTTATTTATTATATTTGTAGCATATATAGGTGTGGAGCTGAGGTCTCGGTGGACAAGAAGATAGCATGAGAGAAAGGTATTAAAAGAGATATACAAAAACTAACATTTTCAAAGATCAATGGTACCAAAAGCAACTGAAGTAACCGCTAACAAAACAAGAATCATAATGCAGATATTTCTGTCTAAAAAAAACAAACAATCAATACTTTTATTCAATAGTATTAAAAAAATATATATATCATTCAGGTTTCATGTTTCAGTTCCTGTTCAGTTTTTAAAAATGTTTAAATCTATTCAATGTTCAGATAAAAAAACAAACGATCCCTAAATATTCAAACAAGTTTTTAATTGCTAGTATCTACTTTCTTAATTTTTCTTCCAGCCTTAACTCTCTACTTCTTTGAGATCCAAATATGGGATTGTTAATGAGTATAAGTAGCATTACCAAGTACTAAATCTAATTATTGTGGGATGCATTAATACTACGCTGCCCAGTTAAACACTATACAACAATAAACTTGCTTACAACATCATAATCCAAAATTCCAACTTGGAAGTAGGAAATTGTACTAATTGCAACCTGAAAGGAAATTGCAACCCGAAAGTATAATTAATCGAGCTTTACATATGAAACCCTACAAAACGATATTAATCGAGCTTTGACTATGAATTGAAAACTCTACCAACTTTACTTTGATACCCTGAAAGGAAATTGCAACCCGAAAGTATAATTAATTAGGTGAGGGGTCCAATCTTTGTACAAAAAACCATTTGGAAATCATGGGTATGAGATTTTTATGCATTGTCAAATATATATCTATCCTAATAAATTGCATCAGCCACTTTCTAACAAAAGCATTACCAAAAAAAGAGACAAATTTTTCTTTTAGAGCAAGGGCAGTTATTTTTTGGCTTGTTCCAACACAAATGATAAATCACAATTTTCATAGATCATAACTCAACATATGTATACAATGACATCTTAATGTCCACATGTCATAAACTCAAATAGTAAATCACAATGTTCTCTCTCTCACACACAATTTTATTCCAAGAAGTTAAAAGCAAAGAGTTTGAAATCTAGAGATTGCATCAAAGCTGAACCTTAAAGACTAGCCTCTTTCATGCGAAAAGACTCAGCTGCCCCAATGGTGTTAGCTAAACCACGTAACAATGCTATTGGCAGTCTCCAGAGAAATCTGCCATTTGAGTGAGTCCACTGTACCCTACAAAAAAAGTTCTGTCATGATGAAAACGGCACTCTGGATGTAGAAATCCATTGCTAGAATTGATTGTATGCATATGTAAGATCCCAAGTAAATCAACAACAGTTGATCAAGAATTAAACTTAGATGATAGTGGTATACCACAACACATGGGGTCATGCAACGGGTCATAGAGGTACAGCACTTTTAACTTCATGTGAAAGCGAGTAATTGTTGTCTATTAGATTGAAATCCAACGGGTCATAGAGGTACCAGCACTTTTAACTTAAAACTTAAAAAGACTGAAAAAAAAAAAAAATTTGTCGACTCCCTCAAAGTACCCTATAATTATGTACTTGTGTAATAGTCACCTGAAATGTAACTTATTATACACCAGAAATTTGCAAGAACACTTTTTTGGATCATACTGACAAACCACTAGCACTTTTTTGGACTTTCCATTCTCTGTCTCTCTCTGTCTCCCATTTTTCTTTATCATCTCTCTCTGATTGATTTCTTCAGCTAAAAGTGCTTATTAGAGGGTAGAAAAGTCTTTTCAATTTCTACATATTTGTTATTTTCTTTCTTTGGTAGATTACGGATGGTGGCTTTCCTTTTGAAAAAACAGAGGAAACAGAGGTCTTTGCTTTATTTTAGATACCCATTTCTATTCTAAAGAATTTAAATTCATCTTCATGTGTCTCAAAGACAAACTTTTTCCTGGGTTCTACTTCTCTCTCTTGATAGATTGGTTCTCTGCCTTAAATTCAATCTTCATATTCAAAATCAAATCTACTTCACTCTCTTGATAGAGCAGTAAACATTGTATAGCAACCACAAAAACAACATGGAAAATTAAAATCAAAATTCTACATCTAAATACCACATCTGAATTTACCCACATTTTCTCATCCACCAAATAATTCTCAAAAGCCCTAAAACTACAGCCATCACTCAATATTAGAAGGAATCAGAGACTCAAAAAGAAAAAACTTGGGGGATTTTGATTTCCAAATATTTCTATGGCTACATACCCATGAGACAAAAAAAGAATACCCATCGAAGATATAAAAAAGATAAAGGGTGGTGGAAACGTACGAGATATTCAAATGGTGGATGAGGAGGTCGAGGATGGGAAGAGAGCAGAAGGACCACCACAATCTTCTGGAGAAGTCTTGGCATTCTGTAACAGACCACAATATATTAAACATATATAGAGGTTGTTCAAATACATGATTGTTATGCTAGAGTTTTCTCGAGAAGCATATGAAAGCGAATCAACAAAATTCTTAAGCCAAATAGTACATACCAGTTTTTTATGTATTCCTTGTATGGTTGCATTAAGGTCACCATCCCAAATATAATTTGTGCCATCATGCCATATCTGTTCTAACTCGGGTGTGTTCATGACTCCCGAAGAGAAAAACTTTATCTTAGGACATTTTTTTAGAGTTAATCTGTATAAATGTGGGAATTTGAAGCTGTAGTTCTCATAGCAAAAGCTTGTGAGACTTGATAAATCATTCAGGTGCAAACTCCACAAGTTCTTTAAAATAACCTCATCTCCTGTTACAACTCCATTTGATGATATTACTTCTGTCATCATATTGCATTTTTTTATCATCATTTGTTTAAGCTGAACCAGACTTTTTGCACCCTCTACACTCAGACTAGTTAGATTTCAAAAAGATGTTGAAAGCGGCATTAGAGAAACCAAACTGCCACACCAATTTACTTGTACAATTTTAAGATTTTGAAGAATTAGGTCTAGTTTAGAGTCTTGTTTCCACATTTGCTTCAAATCATCAAGCCGATAGAGTGATAAACTTTTTATTTGTGCAAGCATCCCTGAATGTTTCTCGACATCTTCACATGAAAATATCTCTTCATATGAACAACAATTTAATTCAAGTTTCTCAACAGTATGAAACCTCTAAAGGATAGCATGTGGGAAAACTGTTGATTCATCCTAAGAGACCTCAAGAAGTTTAAGCTCGGGAAAGAGATGCTTCTGTGGAAATTGGTTCTGCCAAATCATTCTATTCTCATCTCTGCTAAAACTTAGTTGCTCTAAGTTAGAAAAGACCTGGCAAGCAATCAAATAAAAATAAATTTCAAACAACTTTATATACTTTAAAAAAGGAAAAGTTATTCGTAAAAATTAAGGACACTATGTAACACCCCAAATTCGATATACACGAATTAGGATGGTACTCAGTCTAAATCCTCCAATTTACGTATAAATTACTTAAAACTTTTCATGAAATAAATTAACTACTGAAAATCAAGACAAACTCCAAATAACATTTTCAAGAGTCTAGCATTAAAATAAAGCGGTCAAATAAAAACTCAATCCTTACAAATGAGACTCTACTAATAATCACTAAAACGTCATTCAATAAACCAAATACGGAGACAAACCTCTAATCGAACAATTTCCCCAATGAAGCATGTAACATCTCTAATTTCAAATAAATATAAAAAGTATGGTTGAATTAATTCTGAGTATATGAATATGATATTTATGATTTGAGGGGTGGAAAATGTAATTAAATGTATATATATTTTTAAGGTTTTCAGGTAGACCAGGTGGAGCGGTCCAGAAATAATAGAGCGGCTTGTTCGAAGGTCGTAGGTGGCTTTGGGCTTTGCTTTAACCCCATTACCTGGAAAGCTACTTTGGACAGGACGTTCACTTCACCCCTCCGATCGTTGCCATAATGACAATCGCATCGTTGTGTGGCCAGTGCACGCTTCGCATATCAACATCTGTGAATGTTATACCCTCCGCCATTGTCTTGCACTGCTTCGTAGGTCGCTCATCCACACTCATCATCCTCATAGTGGAGTAGCTAGCCTATTTTACGTGTTGCATTAATGACCTGTTTGAAGTTCTTGAGAGATGGGGTCTCGCATGGATGGTATGGATTACCCTTACAGGGGGCTCGTTTGGGATGGACTTTGGATGGTTGAATGTGTTTACCATACCACACCTGATTTGTTATCTCTCAAGATCTTTGGTTGCTCATGTTTTCCTTTTTGAGAGCCTATAATCCTCACAAATTTCACTTATATTCTTCTAAATGTATTTTTGTTGGATATAGCAAAGCTCATAAAGGATATAGATGTCTTTACCCATCTAGGAGACTTTATATATATAGGCATGTTTTGTTAAATGAAAATGAATTTCCATATCCAAATTTGTTTTCCTCTCACAACCCCTCACCTATTTATGATATCACTTTTCCTAGTATGCCTGCTGTAATATCTAAAGATTTATTGCAATTGTGTAGCAGCAATCCAACACCTACAGCTGCAAAATTTGTTCCTACTAGTACACTAGTAGCTATAAAATTCATTTCTGCTAGTTCTTCTGTTGTGCCTTCTATTCCTCCTCAAAATACACACTCTATGATCACAAGAGTTAAGCATGGTATTGTCAAGCCAAAACTCTACTCTACTGTCTGTTCAAGTTCATTTGATTGTCCTAGTTCTAGTGCTACTATTGAAGAACCTAAAAATGTAAAACAAGCTTTATCCAATTGCCATTGGAAGCAAGCCATGAATCTTGAGTATGCAGCCCTTATGTCTAACAAAACTTGGAGCCTAGTCCTTTATGAATCATGCATGAATATTGTGGGTAACAAATGGGTCTTTAGGAGAAAGTTTAATCAAGATGGCAGTCTAAACAAGTACAAGGCTCGTTTGGTTGCCAAAGGGTTTCACTAAACTCCGGGGATCGATTATCTTGAGACTTTTAGTTCGGTTATTAAGGCTTCCAAGATTAGAGTTATTCTTGCCTTAGCTGTAAGTTTTGATTGAGATATTCATCAACTCGATGTGAACAACATGTTCTTAAATGGGGATCTTCAAGAGTTGGTTTATATGGCACAACCGGAGGGGTTTATCTATCCTCACTATCCTAATTTTGTTTGTCAATTGCACAAGTACCTCTATGGACTCAAACAAGCTCAAAGAGCTTGGTTTGAGAAACTTAAGGCGGCTTTGGTTCACTAGGGATTTACAAGTTCAGTTTCAGATCATTCTCTATTCATTCAAAGGACTTCAACTGCTGTCACTTTTATTCTTGTCTACGTTGAACAACACTCAACATATTCAACATATCATCAAGTCTCTCAACAACAAGTTTGTTCTAAAGATATTTGGTTTTCTCTAATACTTCCTTGGTTTTGAAGTTAGTAGAACTAAGGTTGGCTTACATCTCTCTCAGCACAAATATGTGTTGGACTAGCTCACTAAAACAAAGATGGTTGACTCAACTCCTTGTGCTTCTCTTCCTGCTACCAGCATCAAGCTTTCTAAGCTCACAGGTGATCCATTTCTTAATTCCTCTATGTATCGCAGTGTTGGGGGCATTGCAATATCTTACTCTCTCTCGATCTGATATTGCATAGATTGTAAACAAGCTGAGCCAGTTCCTCTCAGCCCCTACTCAGTACCATTGGCAAGCATGCAAACGTGTCCTTTGTTATTTGAAAGGTACTGCCCAATGTGGTTTGCTATTTCAGCCTGCTTCAAAGCTGAATCTTGAGTGTTTTCTTGATGCTGGTTAGGCCAGTTCATTGGATGATCGAAGGTCAACCATTGGTTGTTATGTATACTTGGGTCATAATCTCTTGACATGGAGCTCCGAAAAGCAATAAGTCGTTGCTTGTTCTAGTACGGAGGCAGAATATTGCGCACTCTTCCAATCTACAACTGAATTGTTATGGCTGGCTTCTCTTTTTTCCGAACTTGTTTTTGCACTTGATGGTTGTTCTATAGTTTGGTGTGATAAATAGGTGCTTAATCCCTTGCTAAGAATCTTATTTTCCATGCACGCACCAAACACATCGAAACTGATGTGCATTTTGTCTGTGAGGAAGTAGTTGCTAAACAGGTTAATATCCGATACATTCCTTCTGAGAATCAAACTGCAGATTTGCTTACCAAGGCCCTAGCTGCTGAACGGTTTGCTTTGCTGTGTTTCAAGCTTACTGTGGTTGCACCACTACTTCGCTTGAGGGGGAATGTTAGAGAACAAGAAGTTAAGTCCACCACCAGTAGCACCAGGGGTCTTGTTATGAAGTGATCTGGTGCTGATGATCAAAGGCACATAAGCTAAAGTGTCCAGAAGCATCCTATAAACATTTCAACGAACACCTTCAACCACAGCCATGTAGCTTGCTCTTGCTTTGTCATCCTCTCTTGTATGACCACGTCAGCATCATGCCACATCAGTTTAGAAGTCAGTTATTATTGTCTCAAAATTATGTTATCAATTGTAATATAATTTTGTTATCATCAGCTCACTTGATATATTGTAGTGAAGCTGATAATCTATTGAGTTAATTATTGTTTTCATCATAGGTATATATACCTAATCTTGTAATTAGTCACAATTAATCTGAAAACAATATTTTTCTCTCATTTGTTTTATACGGATATTCAAGTATGTATAATGCATAAAGTTAAATAATGCATTGCTAGCTATTTTCAAACCTCTTTAACATAATGTTATTTTCAAAAGTCAAAACAGCTGGGCGAATCCCATCTCATGGAGGAAAAAGAGTGACACCCACAAATTCTGGACGAACCTTGTCGCCCCTTACCGCGAGCAGTTTCTGCCCAGTTCTTGATAAATGTGGTCATTGACGAAGCATCTGCAACCTTGTGGGAAATGCATGCACCAATCGCAATTCTACCACAATTAAAGAAATTGACTTGGATACCGAGGACTAGATCATGGACACCGTCAGGGAGTAACTTGATGAACTCGCTAGGAAGTGGATTTTGGAGGAATTCTGAGAGTTGGCAGTTTACTTGACCCTCTAAAACAAGGATAACCACCATTGTTGCAGTCTACATAGGTGTCTTTAACAATTCCAGCTAGTGGGTAATGATGATTTGTTGTACAGTTGGCTCTTAGTGAGCTTTTTTGTTATTTTAGGAATCCCACATTGGTTAAATTACATGGTAGGCTTGTCTTTTGGAGGCTATAAATAAGCCTCATTTATTCACTTATAAATCATCCCAAAAAAAATTATATATTTCTTCCTCTCTTGTAAAGGGTGATTGCTAAGCTCAATCTTGCCCAAGTTGTAATTTGGAGTTCATCCAACTTTGAAGATAGTGTAAGTGGTCAGCGGCGCCCGAGGACGTAGGTAACATTTATACCGAACCTCGTAAATTTCTGGTGTTCTTTATTTTTCTGCTTTTGTATATTTTGTTTATTATCTGCTTTGGTTTCTTTCAATATTATTTTGTCGGGTTTATTTGGAGTTCTATTCACTGGTATTTGTGAATAGTAACTACTTCGGATAAGGAAAAATTACCCGATTTTCCCAACAATTGGTATCAGAGTCACGGTTGTGTTTTAAGCTGCTGAAGGTGCCAGATTCTCTAGAAAATTCTTAGTATGCTCTGTGGTTGCAGTATTGTCTGATCTTCCACATCATAAAAGAATTGTTCTTGAGTTTGCTGACTTGGTGGTTGCTGGAAGTCAGTGTGGTGGTGTGGAAAGTGCATGTCTAAGCAAGGTCTGGCTAAGGAAAGACTTGGTACTTAAGAGTGTCCTTTGTGACCCACCTCTCTTTCCTAGGACGTTACCTGGTGCACTATTCACGACTACATACACTATTTCAGTATACGGGTACTGTTCACAAATACAGTACTATTGCAGTTTTTTTGAGTTTAGCAGCTTAAAGAAATGGCAAAAGAAAAGTCTACCTCATTCAAAGGCCAGTTATCCTCCCAGCCATCCACGTCATCTATACTGAGCAGGACATCTGTAATGAAAATGAAGTTTAAGGTAGAAAAATTTGATGGAACCGGCCATTTCGGTATGTGGCAAGGCGAAGTTCTAGATGCTCTCTTTCAGCAAGGTCTAGACATCGCCATTGAAGAAGAGAAACCAGAAGGAGCAGATGAAACTGAGTGGAAAAATATCAACCGCTTAGCATGTGGTAACAATTCGTTCGTGTCTCTCTAGAGAACAGAAGTATACGTTCATGAAGGAGACATCTGCAAGTAAGTTGTGGAAGGCGTTGGAGAACAAGTTTATGAAGAAGAGCGGCCAGAATCGCCTCTATTTGAAGAAATTGTTCCGATTTGATTACCTTCCTGGTACCACGATAAACGACTACATTACTGCTTTCAATCAATTAGTAGCAGATTTGTTAAATTTGGATGAAACTTTCAAGGATGAAGATTTGGCTTTAATGTTGTTAGCCTCCCTTCCTGATGAGTTCGATCACCTTATTACAAGCTTACTAATTGGGAAGGATAAAGTGTCATTTGATGAAGTCTGCACTGCCTTGTATAGCCATGAAATTAGAAAGAAAGATAAAAAAAAAAAGCAGGAATGAAGCAGCAGAGGCACTGACAGTAAGAGGGCGTTCACAAAAACAACAAAAAGGAATGAGAGGAAGATCTCGCTCAAAAGGAAGACTTGGTAAAGATGAATGTGCCTTTTGTCACGAAAAAGGTCATTGGAAGAAAGACTGTCCAAAGCTGCAGAAGAAAGGAAAAGCTGTATCGTCTGGTACATGCGTAGCAGAAAGCAGTGACGATCAGATTTTGCACTGGTTGGATCATCAACGGCATCCCATCCTGATGATTGGATTTTGGATTCAGCATGTACTTTCCATATGACTCCTAATAGGGAGTGGTTCTCTACCCTTGAAGAACTAAATGGTGGAGATGTTCTCATGGGCAACGATAGTCCATGCAAAATTTTAGGGATTGGTACAATTCGACTGAGGAATCAAGATGGCTCAACCAGAGTTCTGACGGACGTTCGTTATGTTCCAGATATGAAGAAGAATCTCATCTCTTTGGGAGTCTTAGAATCTAAAGGCTTCACTGTGACTATGCAGAATGAGATATTGAAAGTTACTTCTGGAGCACTTGTGGCAATGAAAGGCGTTCGGAAGAATAGCTTGTACTACTACCTTGGTAGTACAGTTATTGGGACAGCAGCAGCAGCAGTCTCTGAAGAGGAGAAAGATTCAGATATTACCAAGCTGTGGCATATGCGTTTGGGACATGCTGGTGAAAAGGCTTTGCAGATACTGGTGAAGCAAGGCTTATTGAAAGGTGCAAGAACCGGCAAGTTGGATTTATGTGAGCATTGTGTTTTGGGGAAGTAGAAAAGAGTGAGCTTTGGCACCGCACTCCATAATACTAAAGGTATCTTGGATTATGTTCATACTGATGTGTGGGGACCAACAAGGACTCCGTCTATGAGTGGCAAACATTATTTTGTCACATTTGTCGACGACTTCTCAAGAAGAGTTTGGGTGTATCTCATGAAGCAGAAGAATGAAGTGCTAGAAATTTTTCTCAAGTGGAAAAAGATGATTGAGACCCAGACCGGTAGAAAGATCAAGCGACTGAGGTCTGATAATGAGACTGAGTACACAAATGACCTATTTATGAGAGTTTGTGAAGATAAAGGCATCGTGCGACACTTCACGGTTCGAAAAACACCACAACAGAACGGAGTTGCAGAACGTATGAACCGAACTTTGCTGGAGAAGGTTCGGTGTATATTGTCCAATGCTGGGTTGGGCAAGCAGTTTTGGGGTGAGGCTGTGACGTATGCGTGTCATCTCATCAACCGTCTACCATCGTCTGCACTTGAAGGCAAAACACCTATGGAGGTATAGTCTGGAAAACCTGCAACTGACTATGATTCCTTACATGTGTTTGGTTCCGCTGCATACTACCATGTTACGGAATCGAAGTTGGATCCAAGAGCCAAGAAAGCTACTTTTATGGGGATCGCATCTGGTTCTAAGGGATATCGTTTGTGGTGTCCTGAAACAAGAAAGTTAGTCATCAGCAGGGATGTTACCTTTGATGAATCTGCCATGTTGAGAAAGGTAACTGAGAAGACCGATGGAACTTCGCAGCAGGTGGAGCAAACTCCGAAGCAGGTGGAGTTTGAAAGTAGAATCATTGACCCACTTGATGGAAGTAAAACAAAAGTTGATTCTCCGTTGGCAGAAGACGAATCAGAAGAAGAAGAGGTTTTAACCCAAGAACCTCAACAGCAACAAGAAAGTATTGCAGTTGATAGGCCACGACGACAGAATGTCAAGATCCCTGCTCGATACCAGGATATGGAAAACTTACCTACTCAGTTTAAAAATACGGTGGCCTATGCACTTTCGATTGTAGATGATGATGTTCCTTCCACATATAAAGAAGCGATCAGAAGTTTCGAAGTTGAAAAGTGGAAGGAAGCCATGGATGAAGAGATGAAATCTCTTCAAAAGAATAATACGTGGCAATTGGCAAAACTACCTAAAGGCAAGAAGGCAATTGGATGCAAATGGGTCTATGCAAAGAAAGAAGGATTTCCTGACAAAGATGGTGTTCGCTACAAGGCAAGGTTGGTAGCTAAGGGCTACGTTCAGAAGGAGGGAATTGACTATAATGAGGTATTTTCTCCAGTTGTGAAACATTCCTCCAATAGAATTTTGTTGGCCTTAGTAGCACAATTGAATTTGGAACTAGTTCAACTGGATGTGAAGACCGCGTTTTTACACGGTAACTTGGAGGAGAAAATCTATGTGTCTCAGCCAGAAGGTTTCGAGGTTGCTGGTAAAGAGAATTGGGTTTGCAAGCTGAACAAATCGTTGTATGGATTGAAGCAATCTCCGAGGCAGTGGTACAAACGATTTGATCAGTTTATGCTGCAGCAAAAGTACACCAAAAGCACACATGATCATTCTGTGTATTTTCGTAAGCTACAAGATGATTCTTTCATCTATCTCCTATTGTATGTCGATGATATGTTGATCGCATCAAAGAGCCAAGTAGAGATTGAGAGGTTAAAGGCTCAATTGCATCAGGAGTTCGAGATGAAAGGTCTGGGAGAAGTCAAGAAGATTCTCGACATGGAGATAAACAGAGACAGGAAGAAAGGCAAGCTTTGTTTGACACAAAGTCAATATTTGAAGAAGGTGCTACAACGTTTTGGTATGAACGAACAGACAAAACCTGTAAGCACTCCACTTGCTCCTCATTTCAAGCTTAGTGCTCAATTATCTCCTAAGAATGATGAAGAACGAGAATACATGGCAAAAGTTCTGTATGCTAATGCGGTTGGTAGCTTGATGTATGCAATGGTGTGTACGAGGCCTGACATTTCACATGCAGTTGGAGTTGTGAGCAGATACATGCATGATCCTGGTAAAGGACATTGGCTAGCTGTGAAATGGATTCTACGGTACATTCAAAATACTGTAGATGTTGGTTTAGTATTTGAGCGGGATGATATAGTTGGTCAAGGTGCTGTTGGATATTGTGATTCTGACTACGCGGGAGATTTAGACAAGCGTCGGTCAACTACTGGTTATGTATTCACTCTTGTCAGAGCGCCAGTCAGTTGGAAGTCTACCTTGCAGTCTACAGTTGCTTTGTCTACTACAGAGGCAGAGTATATGGCAGTTACAGAGGCTGTAAAGGAAGCTATTTGGTTAGAAGGTTTGCTTGAAGATTTGGGAATTGGTCAGAAGCACATCAAGGTGTATTGTGACAATCAGAGTGCTATTCACTTAGCAAAGAACCAAGTCTATCATGCACGTACAAAGCACATTGACGTTCGTTATCATTTCGTGCGAGAGATTATTGAAGAAGGTGGAGTACAAATTCAGAAAATCCACACTGCAGAGAATCCCGCAGATATGATGACCAAGGTGGTGACAGCAATCAAGTTCAAACATTGTTTGAACTTGATTAACATCCTGCAGATTTGAGTAGGCGTTAACGTTGCTAATCTAGATATTGAAGAAAATTATTTGAAGATCACTAAGTCGCCAAGGTGGAGATTTGTTGTATAGTTGGCTCTTAGTGAGCTTTTTTGTTATTTTAGGAATCCCACATTGGTTAAATTACATGGTAGGCTTGTCTTTTGGAGGCTATAAATAAGCCTCATTTATTCACTTATAAATCATCCCAAAAAAAATTATATATTTCTTCCTCTCTTGTAAAGGGTGATTGCTAAGCTTAATCTTGCCCAAGTTGTAATTTGGAGTTCATCCAATTTTGAAGATAATGGAAGTGGTCAGCGGCGCCCGAGGACGTAGGTAACATTTCTACCGAACCTCGTAAATTTCTGGTGTTCTTTATTTTTCTGCTTTTGTATGTTTTGTTTATTATCTGCTTTGGTTTCTTTCAATATTATTTTGTCGAGTTTATTTGGAGTTCTATTCACTGGTATTTATGAATAGTAACTACTTCGGATAGGGAAAAATTACCCAATTTTCCCAACAGTTTAAAACTTGAGACAATGATGTTTTTAGGTGGCTGAATTTCTCTTTGTTGCTTAGTTAGTGATCATCAAGACTGTAGAAGTAGATCAAAGGAACATAGACAGACGGGCAACCTTGATCAATACAGGAAAGTTTGTAGTGGTGGAGATGATCATCTGGGGTTGAAGTAGTGGGTTTGATTATTTCCCTTGAAATCACTTCAACGTATATATTCATTTTTTTATTTCTCTTTGTTGCTGATAGTTTTGATGATAAATACTCATTACCATGCATCAATTTATACACAACTGGTATCTGATAGTAATTAAGTTTCATTTGATTAAGTTTGTGCTTACAGTTAAATCATTTGATAAATACTCATTTGATTAATGTTTCTTAGCTGCCGAAGGATCATAAGCAGAACATTAACATAAGCATGATTGAATTACTAGCAAAACTCAGCAGCATAAATAATGGTCATTATGTAATGAAGTCGCACTTTTCTTTAAACTATAACCAAATATCACGGATAATTATTATTTAGGTTCCTAATGTATTTAAAAATATCTTTTTTTTTATCTATTTTTTTTTTACCTCACATTGTCCCTATCTTTTTTAAAATATATCAATTTAGTTCCAATGACCAAAATTTTAACGGTCAAACCTGACATAAAGTATTAATTAACCATCTTACCCTTTTTTATTAAATTATTAAATTAGAATGACATTTTTACCCTTTTATTTTTTAACAACTTGATCTATTTGAATAATCCAATAAGAAATTAATGTACATTATAAAAATTTATTTTTATTTGAAAAATACTTAAAAACAATTTAATAATAAAATAAATAAGATAAATTTATTAAAAATAAAAAATAAATATAAAAATATTATAAAAATTAGAAAAATATTAAAAGTAATATCATTTATTAAAAATAAAATAAATTCATTATTGAATACTTATAAAACTAAAAAATTTAATACTTTAATACATATATATATATAATAAATTTACATATACTATAGTTTTGTTATTATATTTTTATTTTTATAATATAATAATAATAAATATATAATATATATATATATATACACTATATAATATACTCTAAAATATGTATCTATAATATTTTAACATTTTGATTTTTTACTAAATTTTAAATTTTATAAGTATTTAATTTTGAATTTTTTTTTAATAAATGATGTTATTTTTAAATTTTTTAATGAATTTATAATATTTATTTTTATTTAATTATTTTTAAGTGTTTTTAAAAAAATAATTTAAGTTTTTATAGCACATATCAATTTTTTATTAGACTATTCAAATAGGTAAAATAATTAAAATGTAAAAACGTTGGAGGGTAAAATCGTCTAGCTAATTCAATAAAAAAGGGTAAGATGATTAATTTATACTTTATGTCAGGTTTGACCGTCAAAGTTTTAGTCATAGAGACTAAATTGATATATTTTGGAAAATGTAGGAACCATGTGAATTAAAAAAATAAAAATAGATCCAAACGTGATATTTTAAAATACATTAGGGACCAAATTAATAATTATTCGAAGTAGTTAGTTGTAATTTAAGAAAAAGTGCAATTTAATTGCAATATGACCAAATATCAAGGTATTCCATTATAATTTGTCATATAATTTATATACACTTATCTTGACCTACGTCCATGATGATGTTTGTCGAAAGGCTTTGATAATTTTTCACAGTCGTAACATTTTTTTTTTTATGTGATAGTGAAAAGTGATATATATCCTTATAATTATCTTACTTTTATATTTTTAATATGTGATTCATTCCCACTATTTTTAATGTACACTCACATCACCGACATCATGATTTTATGTAATATCATCCTCCCCAAACACCAATTCATAATAGTTAATTTTTTTTTTAAATATTGGTTAAGTTTCATTTTCTCTCTCAACATTATCTATCATAGTTATTCCTTATCTTTACCATGCACCAAAATTTTAAATTTGAGATTTGTTTTGAATTTATTCATTTTTTTTAAATCAAAGTTCTATTTTTTTTTGTATTCATTTTTTTATTTAGGATGATTTTAATAAATTTATTTTATCAACTTATTATTTGAAGGTTAGTAATTTATTAATTTGTGATATTGTTGTTGTTATAATCTAATTTTATTTGACAAGATTATATTAAATATTTATAAATTTATAAATAAACACATGAATAATTGTAATTTAATTATATTAATTAATGTATAATTGTTATGATATTTCGAATATTTTTACAATAAATTATATTTATATAAGTTTGTTATTTTTTTTTACCTTAAAAATTTATTTGGTATTAAATTTGATTTTATAATAATAAGTTTTCCGTTTTCAATAAAAAACTGCCGCGTGTCTCACACGCATACTGGTATTACACTGGAACTGTCATTTAGTATGGATAGCATGTGTTGACAATTTAATACCAGTATGCATGTGAAACATGCAGCTGTTAGCAGAACCAACGAGAAGATAAAAATTAAGAGACACAATACAAAATCTATGATATATTACTTTTTATAATTTGTTTTTATATATAAACTTTTTTCTCAAAAATTATGGGAGGGCTAGGTCTCCTGACTAATAGCATGTGCTGCACCACATGAAACATGAAACTCATGTTGGTGAAATGGAGATTTGAGCCCCGAGAATCCACCGAGCATTTCTATTGAAGAAAATGTTGAAGTATAAACTTGTTTTAGGCCCAAACCATTTGAAGGCCCGAACTTTTATGGGAGCCCAAACCCAAGCCCAAATAAATTAGAGTCCATAAATAAGGTCCAAGCCCTTTATCTAGAATTCTCTAGGGTTTGGTAATTAAACATAAAAATCATGTGGTCAATTGGAAGGATGTGGAAGGATGTAGAAGGATGAGGTGTATGGTTATTATAATTTTGGATTAGTTTATTTGTGTGGTCTAAAATGATTTGTAAGTAGTATAAATACCCCCTCCCCATTTTGGTTTAGGCATCAAGAAGAAGTAAAGCTTCTAAGTGAGTAAAGAAGAAGTAAAGAGTGAGTGAGTTCTTGAGTGAGAGTTTTTCTTGTAATATTTGTTTTGAGTTTAAATAAAAGTTTTTTGAGTGTTTTATTTCCAACAAAGTGGTATCAGAGCCGAGTTCGAAGGTGTGCACTATAGCATATCCAAATCGAAGTTCTCGACGAGACGAAGCCGACGCCGCAAAAATCGTCCCGATCGGAGTTCAAACGAGCCGCCACGGGCCGCCGGAAGTTTGCTGCCAGAGAGTGAGTTAGCTCACCGAGTTCAAGCCGAGTCAGCCGAGTTGGAAGTGAGTCCAGCCAAGTTGGAGCCGAGTTGACCGAGCCACTAAGCTTGTTGACCGAGCCTCCAAGCCGTTGACTGTTGACCAGGTTAGGTTGACCGTTGACTTTGACTTTGACCATAAAAATCGATTTTTTTGTCTGAGTTCATCTTAAGGTTTTTCGACGTTCTGAGTTCATCCGTGTAGTCAGAATTTCGAAATTCTCACTATATTGAGAGTTATGGCTAATGTTATGGCGTCGTTTCAAGTTCCAACACTCAAGAACGAAAACTATGATAATTGGAGTATCAAGATGAAGGCTCTCCTTGGAGCACACGATGTCTGGGAGGTCGTAGAGAAAGGCTACACCGAACCAGAAGATGAGTCAACTCTATCCCAAACTCAAAAGGATAGTTTAAAAGACTCAAGGAAGAGAGACAAGAAGGCTCTCTATCTCATCTATCAAGCCTTAGATGATGATGGTTTTGAGAAGATTTCGAGTGCAAGCTCCGCTAAGCAAGCGTGGGAGAAGTTGCAAATCTCTTACAAAGGAGTCGAAAAGGTAAAGAAGGTCCGTCTCCAAACATTAAGAGGTGAATTCGAATCCTTACACATGAAAGCATCTGAATCTATTTCAGATTATTTCTCAAGAGTAGCAGCCGTTTCTAATCAATTAAAAAGAAACGGTGAAAAGTTAGAAGATGTAAGAATAATAGAGAAGATACTCCGATCATTGGATCCCAAATTTGAGCACATTGTGGTGACGATAGAAGAAACTAAAGACCTGGAAGAAATGACGATCGAGCAACTCCAAGGATCATTGCAAGCATATGAAGAAAAACATAAGAGGAAGCAAGAGATCAACGAGCAACTCCTCAAGCTGCAACTGAAGGAGAACGAAGAAAGTCAAGGCCACGAGAGAAGCCAGCGTGGTCGAGGTAGAGGCCGAGGCCGAGGCCGAGGTAGAGGCCGTGATCATGGACGAGGTTGGAATTCTAACAACAGCAACCTCAACAACTACGAGAAAGGAGAAAGCTCAACAAGAGGCCGTGGGAGATGCAATTCAAACTCGAGGTACGATAAATCTCAAGTTCAATGTTATAATTGTCAGAAATTTGGGCATTATGCTTCGGAATGTAGAGCTCCCAGCAGTAAGGTTGACGAAAGGTCCAATTATGTGGAAGTCAAAACCGAAGAGAAGGAGACAGTGCTACTAACTTGTAGAGACAATGATGGAGACCAAGAAAATGCTTGGTACCTCGACACTGGTGCAAGCAACCACATGTGTGGAAGAAGAAGTATGTTCGTAGAGCTAGATGAATCAGTGGCTGGTAATGTCTCATTTGGAGATGATTCAAAAATATCAGTGAAAGGAAAAGGTAACATTCTTATCCGCACTAAAAATGGTAGTCATCAATTAATCTCAAATGTCTACTATGTGCCCAATATGACATGCAACATTTTGAGTATGGGTCAACTCTTAGAAAAAGGCTATGATATTCATATGAAGGATTGTAGTCTTTTTATAAGAGATGGCAAAGGAAATCTAATAGCCAAAGTAAAAATGTCAAAGAATAGATTATTTTCTTTGAACATTCAAAACGATGTTGCAAAGTGTCTGAAAGCCTGCTACAAAGATGCATCTTGGTTATGGCACCTTCGATTTGGGCATCTCAATTTTGGAAGCTTGGAGCTACTATCTAAGAAGGAAATGGTGAGAGGACTACCATGCATCAATCATCCTGACCAACTTTGTGAAGGATGTTTACCCGGGAAGCAATTTCGAAATAGCTTTCCAAAGGAGTCAGACTCAAGAGCCAAGAAGCCACTCGAGCTAGTCCATACCGATGTGTGCGGTCCGATCAAGCCAAGCTCTCTCGGTAACAGTAATTATTTCCTACTCTTCATTGATGATTTTTCAAGAAAAACATGGGTTTATTTCTTGAAGCAGAAATCAGAAGTCTTTGGAGTATTCAAGAAGTTCAAAGCTGCCGTGGAAAAAGAGAGTGGCTATAAGATCAAGGCACTGAGATCCGATAGAGGAGGAGAATTCACATCCAAGGAATTCCTGGAGTTTTGTGAAGATAATGGAATTAGACGTCCTCTAACTGTTCCCAGATCCCCTCAACAAAATGGAGTTGCAGAAAGAAAGAATAGAACAATCCTGGATTTGGCGCGAAGCATGCTCAAAAGCAAGAAATTGCCCAAGGAGTTTTGGGCAGAAGCAGTGGCGTGTGCAGTCTATTTGTCCAATCGCTCTCCAACAAGAAGTGTGTGGGGAAAGACACCTCAAGAAGCATGGAGTGGTAGAAAGCCCGACATCTCCCACCTAAGAGTTTTTGGAAGCATAGCTCATGTTCATGTACCAGAAGAGAGAAGAACCAAGCTTGACGATAGAAGTGAAAGTTTCATACTCATCGGCTATCCCGCTTATTCAAAAGGTTACAAGCTATACAACCCGAACAACAAAAAGTTTGTGATCAGCCGAGATGTGATATTTGATGAAGAAGGAGAATGGGATTTTGGATCGCATGTAGACAACTCCAACTTCACTCCACAATTTGAAGAAACAGAGCAGACGCCGGTGGAGCAACTAGAAGAACCTCAACAAGAACCCACTACACCACCAGCATCACCAGCTTCAACAAATAATGGAAATTCACCACCATCATTTCTACAAGAAAGAACAATGGAGCGAACAAGAAATCTTCAAGATTTATATGAGGTAACTAAGAGATCTGATAATATTACTCTTTTTTGCCTCTTTGCTGATTGTGAACCAGTAAGTTTTGAAGAAGCTGCTCAAGAAAAGAAGTGGAGAGATGCGATGGATGAGGAAATCAAGGCCATTGAAAAGAACAACACTTGGGAACTTGTTCCACTTCCAAAAGGACACAAGGCAATTGGTGTCAAATGGGTGTACAAAACAAAGCGAAATTCTAAGGGAGAGATTGAAAGGCACAAGGCAAGGCTAGTTGCGAAGGGCTACAGTCAAAGAGCTGGAATAGACTATGATGAGGTATTTGCTCCAGTTGCTAGATTAGAAACTATAAGACTAATCATTTCTATGGCAGCACAAAACAAGTGGAAGATACATCAAATGGATGTAAAGTCTGCCTTCCTAAATGGAGTTCTTGAAGAAGATGTCTACATTCAACAACCACTGGGTTACGAAGTCAAAGGCCAAGAAGACAAAGTTCTGAAGCTGAGAAGAGCTCTCTATGGGTTAAAGCAAGCACCAAGGGCATGGAATAGCAGAATTGACAAGTACTTCCAACAAAATGGCTTCACCAAATGTCCCTACGAGCACGCCCTATATATCAAGATCATGAATGGAGATATTCTGGTAGTATGCTTGTACGTGGATGATTTGATTTTCACCGGCAATAACCTAAGCCTGATTGAAGAGTTCAAGAAAGCAATGGCCAAGGAATTTGAGATGACTGACATCGGATTAATGGCGTACTATCTTGGTATTGAAGTCAAGCAAAAGGAAGAAGGCATCTTTATCTCCCAAGAAAATTATGCAAAGGAGATATTCAAGAAGTTCAAGATGGATGATTGTAAGCCAATAAACACGCCAGTAGAATGCGGAATCAAGCTATCGAAGCATGATAAAGGTGAAAGCATAGATCCAACATTCTTTAAAAGTTTAGTTGGAAGCTTACGCTATTTGACGTGCACGAGACCAGATATTCTTTATGCTGTTGGACTTGTGAGTCGATACATGGAGAATCCAACAACCACCCATTTCAAAGCCGCTAAGAGAATCCTCCGTTACATTAAAGGTACGCTTGATTTTGGTTTATTTTATTCAGTTTCTAATGATTACAAGCTTGTGGGATATAGCGATAGCGATTGGGGTGGAGACATAGATGACAGGAAGAGCACCAGTGGGTTCGTGTTCTTCATGGGAAACACAGCTTTCACATGGATGTCAAAGAAGCAACCGATTGTCACCTTATCTACTTGTGAAGCTGAATATGTAGCTGCTACTTCAAGCGTCTGTCATGTAATATGGCTCAGAAATTTGCTGAAGGAATTGGGTTTGCCACAAGAAGAGCCAACTGAGATTTGTGTCGACAACAAGTCAGCCATTGCCTTAGCAAAGAATCCAGTGTTCCATGATCGAAGCAAGCATATTGATACTCGTTACCACTACATAAGGGAGTGCATAGCAAAAAGGGATGTGCAAATGGAGTACGTGAAGTCCAAAGATCAAATTGCAGATATTTTCACCAAGCCACTCAGGTTTGAAGATTTTTCGAGATTAAGAAGTTTGCTTGGCATGGTAAAACAAGTTTAAAGGGGGGTGTTGAAGTATAAACTTGTTTTAGGCCCAAACCATTTGAAGGCCCGAACTTTTATGGGAGCCCAAACCCAAGCCCAAATAAATTAGAGTCCATAAATAAGGTCCAAGCCCTTTATCTAGAATTCTCTAGGGTTTGGTAATTAAACATAAAAATCATGTGGTCAATTGGAAGGATGTGGAAGGATGTAGAAGGATGAGGTGTATGGTTATTATAATTTTGGATTAGTTTATTTGTGTGGTCTAAAATGATTTGTAAGTAGTATAAATACCCCCTCCCCATTTTGGTTTAGGCATCAAGAAGAAGTAAAGCTTCTAAGTGAGTAAAGAAGAAGTAAAGAGTGAGTGAGTTCTTGAGTGAGAGTTTTTCTTGTAATATTTGTTTTGAGTTTAAATAAAAGTTTTTTGAGTGTTTTATTTCCAACAGAAAAGCCTAAAAATTCAATTGAAATTTGGAGAAATTTGAGGCTGGATTTTGTTAGGCGAAAGGGAGATTATAAATTTAAAACACGCGCATTTCAAGATATATATATATATATATATATATATATATATATATATATATATATGTACAATACTAGCCATTGCTAGGTTACAATGGCCAGTATTGTATGGGCTGTGAAGCTATAGCAGCTTAGAGAGAAAAGAATCTAAAAGTAAATGAGAGCAATTTGTTTAGCAATTGTAAATGCATTTCTTCATAAAATTTACTGATCAGGTACAACACTATATATACAATGCACTTGATGATCCTAACAAACTTTTGTGACAATAATAACTGCCCTAGCTGAGCTGGTCCTATCAAATAAATACAAGTGGCAAGTTTGTTATAAGCTGGACTCAACCAGGTGCTTGTGCTTCATAGTCGTGTGGCACTCTTTTGTGCACATCACCAGCTGCTGAAATATTATGAACATCAGCAGCTGTTGCTTGTGTTATATTCCTGAATTGTAATGTTGTATTTACTGAGCTGCATTGTTCTTCAGAATTTGCACAACATGACAACTAGGAGATTCCTCAATATCCTCCCTCAAAACTTAGCTTGGATTTGTCCAAGACAAGTTTGTCTCTAAGTAATTGAAATGGCGAATTGTAATGGAGTAGCCTAACGTTTGGTCATATTGCAATAAAATTATAAGTTTAGCCTTAATTACATATTAGTACTCTACCGTTAGTTGATTCAGTCAAAAGCAATGATTTGACCAAAAAATTTACCGAAAATAACAAAAATACCCCTGTTTAAAAAAATTAAAAAATAACATTAAATATTAAAGTTAAAAAATTAATTTAAATGGATCCGTCCATTTAAAAAAATTAAATTTTTTAATTTTTTAATTTTCTTAATTTTAATAGTTAATATTATTTTTTTATTTTTTAACCAGGGGTATTTTTGTCATTTGAGGTAAATTTTTTGGTCAATCCATTACTTTTGACTGAGTCAACTAACGGTATATAATCATAATTATAAATTATAATATTTCTTCCATAATTACAATATTTTCTTTCATAGCTATCATTCTTATATTAATATATTTCCAAATTTATCTTTATTCATATGTTTCTGTTTTAAAAAGACAAACAATGAATATTTTTATTCGGTACTTAGAAGGAAAAAAACAAACATGTCATTCAGGTTTCAAGTTTCAGTCTCTGTTCAGTCTTTAAAATAATTCATACCTATTAAATTTTCAGATAAAAAAACAAACGACCCCTCAGTATAGTAGTCAATTAGATAATTAATGTCTAAACAATTCAAACGTTTGTATCATTTTTTTTCCTTATGTATTAGATTTTTATATTTGAACAAAATCATATAGTTTTACTTTGTTAGTGAACCTCCATTAATGAATCTCCATAAGTGTTCAGCTTTAGTGAACATAATTAGAGGAGTTTGTGGCCTCCAATCACCAAGGTAAAAGACCTTGTGTTCAATGTAAAGATTAAGATGAATAAATCTACTAAAGATACATTAAACCATCTAAAGATTCATTATGTTATATTAATTTAATCAATTAAGATGAATAAATCTACTAAAGATACATTAAACCGGACAAAAATAAAATCAACTGTAGTATTAAATAGGGATACTTGACAGCTTCAGGTCAAAAGAAGCTATTTTTATATTATATGATATGATATAATATGATTAGGCATGATAGTGGTGGAAATGAATATATATATTCCTTGAAATGCTTGTGTTTTAAATTTATAATCTCTATTTTTATATTATGTAACAAAATCCAGCATTAAAAAGAAAAGGAATAGCTTATTGAAACCAATCAAAGTTTGCCCTTTTGAAACCAATAAAATAGCTTATTGAAAATTTTTTTAGCCGAGTGGGGGCTTGAGACCCCACCGGGCCTAACATAGCTTCGCCCTGACTCAGATATCAGTTGTGTATAAATTCATGCATGGTAATGAGTATTTATCATAAAAAACTATCAGCAACAAAGAGAAATCAAAAACGTTGAAGTGATTTCAAGGGAAATAATCAAACCCAGTACTACTTCAACCCCAGATGATCATCTCCACCACTACAAACTTTCCTGTATTGATCAAGGTTGTCCGTCTGTCTATGTTCCTTTGATCTACTTCTACAGTCTTGATGATCACAAACTAAGCAACAAAGAGAAATTCAGCCACCTAAAAGCATCATTGTCTCAAGTTTTAAACCATTATTACCCACTAGCTGGAATTGTTAAAGACACCTATGTAGACTGCAACAATGGTGGTGTCCTTGTTTTGGAGGCTCAAGTAAACTGCCAACTCTCAGAATTCCTCCAAAATCCACTTCCTAGCGAGTTCATCAAGTTACTCCCTGATGGTGTTGATGATCTAGTCCTCGGTATCCAAGTCAATTTCTTTAATTGTGGTAGTATTGCGATTGGTGCACGCATTTCCCACAAGGTTGCAGATGCTTCGTCAATGACCACATTTATCAAGAACTGGGCAGAAACTGCTCGCGGTAAGGGTGACAAGGTTCGTCCAGAATTTGCGGGTGTCGCTCTCTTTCCTCCCAGAGATGGGATTCGCCCAGCTGTTTTGACTTTTGAAAATAACATTGTGTTAAAGAGGTTTGTGTTTTCTAACTCTAAGATAGCTGAACTTAAAGGCAAATATAGTAAGATGGAGCCAACACGTTACAAGGTCTTATTATCTTTTATATGGAGTCGTTTTGCAGCTTCCACTGAATTCAAGAAAGGGTCTTATGGGCTGATTACTCCAGTGAATTTGCGTAAGAAGATGGATCCACCACTCTCTGATGATTCTTTTGGCAATATAATAACATCTGTATTAACTATCATATCCTCATCAGAGAATGATACATGGAAAGAATGTTATGATTGTGACTTAGTCAATAAGTTGACTGAATCAATAAGCAAAATCAACAAGGATCAAATACAAAACTAAAAGATGGTATTGCAGGAAGCTATTATTCAAAGGAAAAGTTAGTTTATTTCTCAGCTTCAAGTTTTTGTGGGTATCCGGTATATGACACTGATTTTGGGTGGGGGAGGCCTACATGGGTGGTATACGGTGGCTTGCCTTACAAGAATTCAATTATTTTCATGGACACCAAAAATGGAGATGGAATAGAAGCATGGATCCACTTGACAGAGGATGATATGGCTAAATTTGGAAGTGATAAAGAGCTACTTGCTTATGCTTCTCCCCACCCTGATATATATATTTAATGTGAAATCTCAGCCTCTCTCCTCGGGACATCATCATATGTTTTTCAAGCTTATGGGTCACAATAAGGAATAAAAGTGCTTGTTAATTAATGTTTGTGGTCACAATAAGGAATCCAGTTCTTGTTGTTTGTGCTTTTAAATTTCTGTCTATTTGTAATGCATGTTTGCATGTCTACTTTAGGATTTTTTTTTTTCAGATTATATTTGTAATTGATGATTTCTCTGGAGGATAAGGTTACAATTTGTCGGTTACAATTTGTCCAACGTAGTACTCCATTACAATTTGCCTTTTATTTTTTATTTTTATGCAAGGGTGTTTTGGACCTTACAAATGTCAAACTTGGTCAAGTTAATGGAGCTGTTAACTTATGTTACATGCAGGGGTTTCAATGTAGAATAAGAAAACCTTCTCATTTAAGTGTCTTAACCCCAAATTTTTAAGGTGACTACAGTAAAAATAAAAACTTTTGATTTTCTCTTGATTTACGTCAAATTTTGAAAGAGAGATCGGTGAGAAATGAGGCCAATCTCTCTTGATTTTCTCAACCTAGCATTAAGTTATTAAACTTTGAAAAAATAGTACCAATTTCAATGGAAACTTCCCACTTTAATTTTGTCTTCTTCTACCTGATTCCATTTTACACTTTTTTTACTTACTCTTTTTTTTCTCATTTCTTTCTTTTCCTCTCTCTTTTCCTCAGATGAAAACTTTTTTATTTATCTCTGAGTTTCAAACTTTCAATCATAATCCTCTCTTTATATAGCTCAAAAAAATCGCAATGTGTTTAAAAATTATATATATGTTGATTTAAGCGGTGTAATTATTTAAGATTTGTGCTCTCAGTGACTTATTTAACTAGATTTCACTGTTTTGGAGTTGTAAACGCTATCAATTATGTGATAATACATGTGGCCGTGATTTTCTTTGTGAACGTAATCTATTTCATATGGTCATGAACTATTTGTATGACATACTATATATATATATATAGATAGATAGATAGAGAGAGAGAGAGAGAGAGAGAGAGAGAGAGAGAGAATCTTGGAACACAAGTTTGGACACAATATTTGACACCATTTACAGCCATTGGGTCTCTAAAATTTAGATGGTTAGGATTTAATGAATTTATTTCTTATTTTATTTTTATTTCCTATCCCTCACTAATTGATTTTATTTTATCTCTCCTATCCTTCAGATTGTTTTTCCTAAATTTGATATATTTATTATTTTCTCTCTTATTTTGTTATATTTTTCTATTCTCTCTACAAGACTACAACAATTTATTCATTCCTAAATATATTATTTTATTTTCACCAATATCATATACTCACATCTTTTTTCTCCAAGTACCATATTCAAGAATGAATTCATATCAAGCTTAGACCAAGCTTCAATTTCAGTCTTGCGTTGTGTAACTTGACCAAGAACACTAGGACTAATAGTTGAGAGAAGCCAGTAAAGTAAAATATGATCTGATTTGTTCCAGATTGCATAAAAAGGATTGATTTGTTGTCAAGTGATGATCTCACCTGATTGATCACAATATTGAACTTCAACATACTTCTGAGGTGGAGGAACCGAAGGATCAATGTAATCTTCAAGATCTAAGGAAAGAATAGCTGGAAGAACTTGTGTCTTCCAAAAGATGTAATTGCTTTTGTCAAGCTTGAGTGGCAGATTCGAGTTTAGTGGTTTTGCCAAGGAAGCATAATCAACCTTTTCAGGTGCTTAACGAGATGAAGTGAAATCAACATGATCTGAGCTAGAAGCCATTGACGTTAGTCTATAGTTCTGATACCATGTGAATTTTGTAAATAAAATTTTAATATCCGAAAAAAATAAATACATACAAAAATTAAATTAAATTAAAGAGTTTTATTAAACTAAGTTTCAGTTTTCTACAAAAATTAGTTATTTTCTCATGTTATATTATTATTTAGTATGTAATTAGAAATAGATCTCCTACTAAAATTAGGAGTGCTTTAGAGATATAAGATTATAGGGATTCTATTACATAGGATTAGTAAATTAGAATTCTAATATATTTAAAATTGCTTTAATTGTTCACATATATAAATTTATATATATGAGTGGTTTTAAAGAAGAAAAAAACTTAAAAGAGAAAGAGAAGATAGAGTTTCAAGAAAGTCCAAGATCAAGAATAGTCTTTCTGTCTTTTACTTAGCTTTCTGTAGGACAGTAGATGTAGATGCTGAAATCTACACTTAATGACCTGGCGGTCTACTGTGTTTGATATGAAGGGACGACGATCTGCAAAATAAGGAAAATACTGTCATGCTCTTGTGACACAGGGGTAGTGCCAGCCAAATAGCACTCCTACTAAAATTAGGAGTGCTTTAGAGATATAAGATTATAGGGATTCTATTACATAGGATTAGTAAATTAGAATTCTAATATATTTAAAATTGCTTTAATTGTTCACATATATAAATTTATATATATGAGTGGTTTTAAAGAAGAAAAAAACTTAAAAGAGAAAGAGAAGATAGAGTTTCAAGAAAGTCCAAGATCAAGAATAGTCTTTCTGTCTTTTACTTAGCTTTCTGTAGGACAGTAGATGTAGATGCTGAAATCTACACTTAATGACCTGGCGGTCTACTGTGTTTGATATGAAGGGACGACGATCTGCAAAATAAGGAAAATACTGTCATGCTCTTGTGACACAGGGGTAGTGCCAGCCAAATAGCCTCCGACGCCCAAGTTAGATTATGAATCTAAAAGGGAAAAAGTAAACGAAACGATTGATACCTTAATCGTGTGATTATCATGGGATATGTGAGGTATGTCGAGTGCTATAAGGTATTGTGTTTAGCGTGATAGTGGTTGCAAGGTGGTTATGTCGTGCATAGCTGATCTTTATGGTATTATATGAATGTTAGTATCAGAGTGACGGCTCTTTTGAGAAATTACTTGACCCCTGAAAATGAAGTCTGGAGGCCGTATTTATAGGGGTTAGGTAAGTGCCCGTTCCATCCGTATCCGCTCCGAGATATCCGGGGTTCCTGATATCTCGGAGAATTGGACTGGGAAAGTTTAGACCAAGTCAACTGACTTAGTCAAGGGTTGACTGAGTCAGTTGCCTGGTGGAGGTTGTAAGGTTGGGTCGACCGCACGAACCTATCTAGGGGTTGTGTCGGCCGTTGTGTGGTGTGATTACCTTGTAAAGCCTTGGGTTTTGTCGAGTGCTAGGTATGTCGAGTACCACACTTTTATTTTCTAGGCCGTTTTCTTAGTAATTTAAGGCTGTCTTTTGAGTCTAATTCATTTGGGCTATTTTTGACCACTACACCTTGCCCTTTACTATCTTAGTTTCTTCTGAAACTCAGAGAGTAGTGCATAGAACTAAAAAAAAAATGGATGATGTGTTGAGTTGATTTCGACGCCTAAGTTCGTTGAAGTAGTGTGGTTCATGATTTTTCAACCGCTTCTTTTTGTACTTTATAGGCGATGCAAAGTTTGTTTGAAAGAAGGGGTCGACGTAGTCGACTGGAGCTTTTTCATGCTTCAGAGGATGACTTTTGTCTTGTAGACGCACTTGTTGACTATTAGCCGTGCAGAGGCATAGTCGCATTGTTTATTTGAAAGGTGAAGCACCGGTGTCGACAGCAGGTGTCTTCAATGGTGTCTTTTCAGCTATCTGCGGTGACAACAATGGTTAACGCACTGTTTTGATGGCACGCATGGTTTCGAGGAGAGGCGGCATTCGTAATGATGAGGTGTCTCATTAGTTGTCGCCTGGGGCAGAGTGTGGCCAATAGCTGGACACCAAGTGTCATTCATGGGGTAACCGTTTTGAGGCCTATTTAAACCAGGTTTCCCCCCAATTTCTATCTTTTTCACTTTTCTTTCTTTGTTTTTTCCCAGGTAGAGTATTTTCCAAAGTTCAACTTCTTCATTTCCAGGCAGTTTTGGAGTGATTTCAGTATATTCTTCTTCGTAATTCTTCAAGGTATGAGTTTCAAAGCACTTTTCTTTAAAAGTTTTCTCTGTTTTTGCTTTGTTTGAATGCATTTTTCTGCATTTTCATTTACTGTCATGCTTTGTTCTTGGGTTCTTGGTTTCTTGTTTTTGAAATTTCTTTCGTTTTTGTAGAAAAAACTACCCCTAGATCTTTACTAGGTTAGTCTTTGCACAGAAAACTGTTTGTAGAAGCTTCTAGGGCATTTTAACAATAGTTGTCGTGCGCTGCTTTTATTAGTGTCAAGTGTAGAGCCTTCTAGGTTTAGATTTCTGCCTCATCACTAAGCATTTTTATTTTTGTTCGACAGTGTTAGGAGCCATGTCAAGGCCAATTGAAGAGGTGATGAAAAAAGTTGGACTGAGCGATTTGAGCGAGTCGAGTGAGTTAGTGAGTCAAGCAGAGAGTCGATCAATAATGAGCCGCACCTAATGCCTTAGGTTACTTCTACGGGGGTAATCGACCTAGAGGTTGATTTTGAGGGCGACCCCCCAACGATCGTAGTGGAAGACATCCCAGAAAGGATAGTTAGGAATGAAAGGTCAAAGGGGCAGAGGCCTCACCGAATCTGATTTGGTAAGGATCATATTCCAATACGGAATCTCAGAGTCTGTCGAGCTGAGGCTACCCTGATCGACGGAGCGTGCTTACTAGACGAACGGTGACTAGACTTGTTTCTATGAGCTACCCTTTCGACAGGGTTTTAGGTTCCCAGTCCCCGCCTTGAGTCATCGGGTGCTGGGATTTTTTAAAATCGCTCTAGGCCAGTTGATGCCCAACGACTAGAGGTTGTTACTGTCGGTTGAGGTCTTCCATGAGAAGAGGGGTCTTTCTTTCTCTTTGGGAAATTTCCTCTGCACCTACTACATGAAGAGCCATGAATATAAACCAGGGCGCTACTTGATTTCGGCTCGACCTAACCGACCGCACCTTATTACTGACCTCATGACTAACGATTGTGGGTGGAAGGATAGATACTTTTTCGCACGAGGCGAATTGGTCACGGGCCCATTCGGAGAGGATGGTTACCTCTGCTAGCCATGGAATATCCCTAGTGGGATACCATTACGACGTCGAACATTTTTTAATTAATTTTTGCTAATTGTCTTACTAAAATGTGTCCTCTTTTGCAGATACAGTCGCGGGCTCTAACATTCTCCGTAACAGTGACAACGAGGTGCGGACGTCGTACATTCTCTCTGTCGATCCCGTTAAGAGGAGTTGGAAGAAGCTGTTAAGCGAGGAAAGTTTAAGGCCGAGCCGTCTGTGGGCACAAGTCAACCTCAATGCCGAAGGTACTCCTTCCCCTTTGTTAAAGCATTTAGTAACTTACGCCTGGGTTCGACATTTTTTTGAGCATTTCTGTGGAACCCGGTTCCTTACTTCTGTGTCTGAGGTCGTGATCGGTCATTAATTGTTATATATTTAAGACCCTTGGATCATTTCTTTTGATTGTATTTTTGAGTATTTTTGGTACATTTGATGTATTTTGTGAGTATGTGCAGATATTAGGTGAGCCCCGTGAATTAATACGAATACACGATAAGTCGAGGCAAAAACTGGGCAATTTGGGACATGTATTCTTGGTATGAGGCATAGGAGCTTATCGAGGAAGCTTTAGTGGACTAAATTGCAGATGTACCATACACATGAACAGTACCGTACACGTGAACAGTACCGTACACGTGAATAGTATATTGTGAATAGTAATGTCGCCATGAACAGCAATGCCGCCGTAAACAGTAATGCCGCCTTAAACAGTCAAAGGGCGCCGCAGTCAACAGTCAATGAATAGTAGTGTATACGCGTGAACAGTACTTATGAACAGTACCATATACGCGTGAACAGTAACCATGGATAGTCCCCTGACATCTCCTATAAATAGCCCCCATTTGTGAATCAAAAGGGATATCAAAAAAGAAAGAGAGAGGAGGGGATCCAAGACAGAGAGTTCAGCTGGGTTCGTTCCAGTAGCTCTTAGCTGCGGCCTAGGGCCAATTTTCACCATTCTTCACTCTCCAAAACACCAACCATCATCATCAAACACCAACACAAGATTAGTTTTACGAATTACATCGATTGTTCATCAAGAGAAGACGAAGATTTGCGGAAGAGAAGTCTCAGCCGGACCAAAGCCGATTTCGACTCCACACGTCTCCGAATGGGTTGTATCACATCCCTTTTCCTATCTTCTTGTTATTTCGATTACATGAGTTGCTAATTTTGTTGTTAGGTGGTTTTCAGAACCATGACCGAATTTGGATTTTATTGATTATGAATATATTTTGTATATTATTTCATGATATTGTCCTTGAGCTTATTTGAACATTATCTTATTGCGTTTGATTTATGGTGTTTTGCGATTGCGAGAGTAGATTGCATGCCCCGTGATAAGAACCGATTTGATATTTACTGTAAGAGATTATATTGATTTTGAGTGTATTATATTATTACTTTGTGTTCGATTATGGTGTTTTGCGATTGCGCAAGTATATTGCATGCCCTGTGATTAAAACCAATTTAATATTTATTGTAATATTATATGAGAAATCATTGAAATTGCAATCGAGCTTAATTGACTCTAAAATCAATACTGGGTTAGTTTCGATAAGAAATTACTTAATTAACCTAGGCATTAGATTAACTATGGTTTTCGATTAATTGCACTCTAGGACCAATCGGTGTGGTTGACCGAATTCACATACCATACCATTGCGGGAGCAATATAATGTGGTGTGGCCTTAGTTGAATTATTCTTATCATGTTAATAACGTGTTTCATAATAGTCAATATATTTCCTTATTCGGAATTGGAACCGTGAGACTACCTAGCATCATCTTCCATTTAATCCGTCTCGCTTTATTTTATTGCATTAGTAATTAATTATATTTTAATTAAAAAACCCAAAAACCAACAACTTGATTGCATTAGTATAATCTTTAATTTATAGAATTAGTTCCACCACTTCCTTGTGGATTCGACTCCGTACTCACGGAAATTTATTACTTCGACACATCCTGCACTTGGGATTTATTCCCACGCGTTTGAGCGTGTCAGGTCGAGCGTAAATTCGCTTTAGATTTGATGTTGAACATCAAGCCCAAGATCATGAATGCTGATGAGGCCCTGGCGCGTCGACGTAAGAGAGCACTGGCATCCGCTCAGAAGTATAAGTAGTCGAGCGGCCATAAAAATGTGGATGACATGCTCAGGGTTGGTCAGCCATCGACACCTGCTACTGCGTCATCTCCTCATCCTTCTGTGGCGAAAGATACGTCTAAGTACATCAAGAAGGAGCAAAAGGTGGTGGAAGAGTCGAGTCGAGCCCTGACGTCGAGTTTTCTCTCTCTGCTGATGTTACGACTTTTGATGATTACAAGGCCTTGATCAAAGATGCTGATCGGTTCGTCCTTCCACGCGACGCTCAACGCTTGAAGGAGTCGAGTGTGTTGAGGACCATCGACCAGGGGATTGCTAGTGCTTTCCAAGTAAGTGGCGTAAATTTTATTTTCTATCGTGTGTGCTCGACATTATATGTTCTAATGACATCGTCGTGTAGTCTTTCGAGATTCAGGTTCACTTGAAAAATGAGCTTTCCAATTCTGCCCAGTGACTGAAGGAGTGCAACCAGCATATTGCAGCTCAGAAGGAGCTCGACAATATGAAGTTAGAGGAGTTGTGTCAAAGGAATGTCACGCGGAAGAGGGAAGAAAAGCTCGAGGAGATGGAAAAGCGGGTGGCCGAGCTATCGGCGAATGAAGATAGGCTGAGGATAGAGCACAAGGTGAAGGTCAACAACCTCATAGGCCAAGTCAGTACTTTCATAGAGAAGTGCAAGAACATAGCGGACAACACAGTGCTCCAAACTAAAGCCTTGATTATGCAGGAGTACAAAGATGGAAAAGCCAACAATTGGGACTTTGATGGGGCAATCGCGACTTGGGAGGAGATAAAGGCGCTATCAGCAATGGAGGAGGCGATGGGAAAGGTGGTTGATGACACTCTTGACTAACAAGTGGAGGCCAGTGGCACGCCCGATATCGAGCAGGAGTAGCAGCAACAGCAGGAACAACAATAAAAATAACAAGAGCAAATCCCACAAGGGGACGAACTCTGTTTTATTTTTTAAATGTCGAACTATGCCTTAGTGCCTTTTATTCTCTATTTGGAGCCGAGAAATGCTTCTATTGAACTAGGTTCCCATGCTCTTTTTATTTTTTGTCGGGCCAAGAATTGCCCTTTGTTATAATTTTTGTCGTGCAGTTTGAATGAAATGTTTTTTCTTTCTTGACCAAAACATAGAGTGTTTCTGAAACTGCCAAGTACAGATAGAGTGTTTCTCCGTTGGCAGGCTTCGATAGCAGGGGAGGGCTTGACAGATACGTCTTTAGCTGCTGCAGTACGACTTGATATTTTTTCGTCCACTCGAAGCTTTTGTTTTTCCTTAAAGTGTCAAAGAAAGGATGGCACCTTTCTGAAGATTTGGAGATGGAGCGGTTGAGCTTTTGAACTTCCTTCACTGATCGTGGAGAAAGAATTCCCATGATTGACTGATTTTAATCTGGATTTTCTTTGATCCCTTGATGTGTGACTAAGTAGCCGATGAATTTTTCGGACGACACTCGAAAAGAACATTTGGTCTAATTCAGCTTCATGCCGTACTTGCGGAGTGTGTCAAAGGCTTGCTGTAGGTGTTCCAAATGTCATTCCGTCTAGAGTGATTTGACGAGCATGTCATCGATATATACCTTCATTGTCGTGCCGAGCATTTCCCTAAACATTTAATTTACTAGTTGTTGGTAGGTTGCTCCCGCGTTCTTGAGCCCGAAGGGCATGACCTTGTAACAGAAGATGACGCGCTCAGTTACGAAGGTCGTCTTCTCTTGGTCGTCGGGATGTTTTAGGATTTGGTTGTGTCCTGAAAAAGCATCTATGAAGCTGAGAAGTTCGTGCCCTGTTGTCGCGTCCACCATCATGTTGATGTGAGGTAGGAGGAAGGATTCTTTAGGGCACGCCTTATTCACGTCTGCGCCTTATTCAGTTACAAAAGTTGTCTTCTCTTAGTCATCGGGATGCATTAGAATTTGGTTGTATCCTGAAAAGGCATTTATGAAGCTGAGAAGTTCGTGCCCTACTGTCGCGTCCACCATCATGTTGATGTGAGGTATGGGGAAGGAATCTTTAGGGCAGGCCTTATTTAGGTCCGTGAAGTTGATGCAGACTCTCCACTTCCCATTTTTCTTCCGCGCGACCACTACATTTGCCAACCAATCAGGGTAGTGGACTTCTCTAATTGAACCTATGTCGATCAGTTTTTGGATTTCTTCGTTGATTACTTTGTTTTGCTTGGGAGCGAATTTCCTCCATTTTTGTCTGACTGATTTCACATCGGGGTCGACTCGAAGTTTATGGACCATGACATTAGGATCTATCTCTGTCATATCAGCATGCGACCACACGAAGCAGTCGTAGTATTATGCTAGGAAGTTGATCAGTCAAGCTCTAATGTTTGGCTTGAAGAGCGGCCCAATATGGACTTTGTGCTCGGGGAAATCCGAGTGTGTTTGGACTTCGTCAAACTCTTCCATCTTTGGATTATATTGTTCGAACCCAGGGGCCGACTGCTGTAATTGCTATAATAGTGTATGTTTGCTCTTTAGAGTGTTGGTATAGCATTCTCTTGAAACTCGTTACTCCCTATGAATCTTGTGCACTCCCCACTTTGTTGAAAAGCGGAGTGTTTGATGATATGTCGAGAGCACAGCCCGCATGTTATGTATCCATGGACATCCCATGATGATATTGTTTGTTGAAGGACAGTGGAGCACCATGAATTGGTGTTGATGTTGACACTTTCTGCATAGACGGTGATGGTAATTTCCCCAATTGTGTTCTTGTGCTCGCTGCTGAATCCGTCTAATACTATGGAATGTCGTACGATGGTCGAGTCATTGATTTGTATTCTTGTAGGGCTTCAAGAAATAGAACGTTCGTCGAGCTCCCGTTGTCAACGAGGATGCATTTTATCAAACAACTGGCTACGAGGAGGGATATCACCAGAGCGTCGTAGTGCGGATTGAGTAGTTCCATGTGCTCGTTGTTGTTGAAGCTGATAGTATGGATGAACATAGGGTCAACTGTTTTCTTGGGATAAACCTTGGGGTTACCTGCCTGTCGTGTGTGCTGTTTTCCTACTGAATACGATACTCCGCTGATCTCTGATTCACTAGTGATGACATTCACGACTCTCTCGTGTCATGGGGATTAGGAGGAGGTATTTTGTGCTCGACTTGGCGATCGTCTCTACGAGCCAGTGTATTCTTGCCTTTGTCGGTGAAATGTTCCTTTAGATTTTCCCTTTTCAGGAGCTCGACCACTTCGAATTTGAGTGCAATGCAATCCTCCGTTCTGTGGCCATGGTCTTCGTGAAAGTCGTACCACTTGGTAAAATCTCTTTTATCTGCAGGGCTCGACATCCTCCCAAGCCATTTCACAGCATTGCCCAGGTTCTTCAAGGTCATGACAGCTTTAGCTGGAGTGATGCTTAGGTTGTATTTGGAGACTCTGGCTCTCATCTTCTTTGGTTGTCATAGTCGCCTGTCACGCGGGGCACGGTTGTCGCGTGATCTGTCGTTCCGTAGATTCGTTGGGTAGGGTTCAGGCCTACGTTCTGCTAATTTGCACCCGATGCGTCGACTGTGTCATTTGTCATTTTTGTTGCTGCTCGACAGAGTATAGTTGACTTTATCTTCCTCCCATTTGATTTGAGCCTAAGCCTTGGCGAGGACATCCTTCATCGTTTTGCAATGATATTTTGTCAGATTTTTGTAAAGATTGGAGTCTTGGAGGAGTCCTTTTTGTAAAGGTGGAGATGGTCGTGGCTTAGTTGCAGTGAGGGATCAACACTTTTTCTTTGTTGAATCAACCCACGTAATCACGTAAAAGCTCGCAAAGATGTTGATTGATTGTGTAGAGGTCATCCGACTGCTTTTCGAGCTTTCGACTGCTAGCGAACTGCTCGACGAACATATCGTTTAACTGTGCGAACGATTCTATACAGTTGTTGGCTAGATTCGTATACCACTGCAGTGATAGGCCTACTTGGCTAAATCCGAAGCCTTTGCACATGCATGCTTCTCGTAAGTCTCTGGAGATTGCAGCCATGAACATGCACTAACGATATTGGGCGATGTGGCCGTCCAGATCTGTCGTGCCATCGCATTGCTTCATGCTAGGCAAGCTGAACTTCCTTGGCATTTCGACGAGGGCAATGACGTCAACAAAAGGTGAGTCCACAAAGCTGTTGATCGAGCTCTTCTTGATGGGAGCGAGCATTCCAAGATTGCGTTGGATCAAAGCTTCTGTTTTTGCTAAACTGCGTGCAAGTTTAGGGTCAGACAAAGTGGAGGTCAAGCCTATCATACCTGTCGTGTGCATGGTTGGTACTGTGGGCACGTTGGTTACAAGCGGTACTGAAGGATCGACAGCTTCCGCATTGTTTGAGGGAGTTTGTTCGTTCATCTCCTCTTAGGTAGCAATCATCACAATTGTTAAGTCGGGCACAATTGGTTCTGCCGCCTGATCTCCTTTGGGAGTAGAATTGTCGATTGCGCTTGACCTTAGTTCGAAGATTGGATGGCGTGCGTTGGAAGTTAGCGTTACGGGAGTAGCCTGTCCTGGAGCAGATACAGGGTTGTTGACTTCATAGTGTACGTGTCCAAAACTTAGTGGCAGAGTGATCGACGTTGCCAAGGTGTCAACCTTATTCTTCAGGTCATTGTTCTCAGCGCGAACAACCTTGTTCTCCGCTTCTAACGCTCGAAGTCGCTCCGAGTTCTCGTTCATTTGTTCTATTAGGATCGATAGTTGGGCTTTCAACTTAATGGGATTTGATTCTTCTGCCATGATTTCGATATTGATGGTTGAAGGTTTTTAGATCGAATAACGTTGTGCCCCACAGTGGGTGCCAAATTGTAGATGCTGAAATCTACGCTTGATAACCTGGTTGTCTACTGTGTTTAATATGAGGGGACGACGATCTGTAAAACAAGGAAAAGAGTGCCGTGCTCTTGGGACATCAAGGTGGTCCCAGTCAAATAGTCTCCGATGCTCAAGTTAGATTATGAATCTAAAAGGGAAAAAGTAAACAAAACGATTGATGCTCGAATCGTGTGATTGTCGTGGGGTTTGTAAGGTATGTCGAGTGCTGTAAGGTATTGCGTTTAGCGTGATAGTGGTTATAAGGTGGCTATGTCGTGCGTAGCTGGTCTTTATGGTATCGTCTTGTACAAATATGAATGCTTAGTATCAGACTGAGAAATTGCTTGACCCCTAAAAATGAAGTCTGGAGGCTGTATTTATAGGAGTTGGGTAGGTGTCTGTTGTGTCCGTATCCCAAGGGATGCCGTGCTCCAAGATATTCGGGATTCCTGATATCTCGAAGAATTTGACTGGGCAAGTTTAGACCAAGTCAACTAACCTAGTCAAGGGTTGACTAGGTCAGTTGCCTGGTGGCGGCTGTGAGGTTGGGTTGACCGCACGAACCTATCTAGGGATTGTGTCGACCGTTGTGTCATATGATTACCTTGTAAAGCCTTCGGTTTTGTTAAGCACAAGGTTTGTCGAGCACTACGCTTTTAGTTTCTTGGCCTTTTTTTTAGCGATTTAAAGCTGTCTTTTGAGTCTAAGCCATTTGGGCTATTTTTTACCATTATAGTAGACAAATCCAAAATTTTAAAATATTTAGACTTTGTTTTTGAATCCGATCATTTTATATGTTAAACTAGACATTTTAAGGATAAATTAAAAGTTTGTTTCGTAGAAAAATATTAAGTATGCAATTTATGATGATTTTTCGAAGTTGACTTTGAGTTGCTAAAAGTTTTCTATTTTAGCGTATTAGGGTAAATGCCGAATTACTTTAATAAGGTTAATGTTATCAAAAAATTACGAAATTTATGGAAACAGAATTATGTGTCTAGGTGAATTCTGGAAAGTTTCATGATTTTAGGAGTTATGCTTTAATGGTTTTGTATTGTTGAAGGACACAAGGTCTCTGATAAAGTTTGTCTGAAAGATTTGAACTCTCTTAAATCGAAAATATTTTGGTATAGGTTTTGATAATATAATTTCTCGAAACTTTTCCAGGAATGTGAACTACATGTCTACTAGAAGTGTGTAAAATTTCATAACGTTTTGATATGAGAATAATTTTTTTTAAAATCGGTGAATCAGATCAGCTCTATGTAGATTTTGTAGGAAAAGTGATTCAGACCCTAAGTAGTTAAGATTAGTAGAATTGAGGAATATTGTATTTTGAAGTGTAAATATTTATATGGGTTCATTCTTTTAATTTTAGGATGAAGAATTTATTAATTATTGATAAGGATTGTGTATTGTTTGTGAAACTAGACCTTTTACTCGAATCACAATAAGCATGTGTATATGATTGTTGATGTGTTGTCTAATTAGTTTTTATATGTAATTCAATATTATATTATTATTTTATATATGAATGCAATTTTTGATATTTTGGATATTTGATAAGTGATATGTGTGTTTTAAGCGTACTCTATAATTGTGAAAGTTTATTTTTGGTCATTACTCTTAGTAGGCACCTAAGTGAATGTGGCTCCGATAAGTGTTAAGTATTAAGTGAAAGTCCAACTAATAGTATGTGGATGAGGGAAATCCTAAAAGATGCTTTGAATGTGATTTATGATAAGTTTGTGATGTGAAAGTATTTTGATATTGAAAGTTTTATATATTGCTATCTCTATTTATAAATTGTAAGTGTTTTGTTTTTGTATTTTTTTTATAATGAAAAACTAGTTTACTTACTGAGTTTAAAACTCACTATAATTTATTGTAATTCTCAAATACTTGAGGTTGGGATTCAAGGTCATAGTGGATTATGGCATTTCCATGGAGTATTGCAAGATACATGGTTCCTTAGGATTTTATCTTATATATTTGAGTTTTTAGGATTAGAATTTCTAGATATTTCAGTTGATTGATGTTAAAAGGTGAATTTTAGTTTGAACATGAAGTTTTATTATAATCGAATGTCGGATTATTAATATCTAGTGAACTCTTATTCAAAGTAATTTTATTTATTTATTTATCTATATATGAATGGCAGTTAGTAAGTTTGGCTCACTCCTTGACCTTCAGGTTGGGGGTGTGACAAAAATGATAAGAAACACTGATAACAGTGTTGAAGAAAATCAAGGAGAAAAACTAAGAACTATGACAGCCATGGAAACTATTTGAGCTCAACATGATAATGTGTATTTTCATTAATTAATCTGAAACAGAATACAACACTATTTATATACAATGCTAGCTTCTCTAAACGGAATTCTTTTTCTCCAATGAATAACCTTACAATTTCTACAATTCTAACTAACTTGATCCATGTCAGCAGATTTATAACTAGCCTGCTGACATGGCATCTTGATAGTTCAGCTTCTTCTTATTCTTTTTCCTAATGTGATCATCAACTTTGATGATCTCCTCAAGATGTGCCAGTCCAACATGGTATGCTGAATATTCATGTTGAGAATCATCTTCAACTTCAGTGGCTGTTAAACCCGAGCCTGATGAACTTCCTTGAGCTGTTGAACAACTTGCTTGAGTTGCTGTTGAACACCTTGCTTTAACTGTTGATGAACCTGACCTTGCTAGACTTGAACCACCACCATTGGATTCTATTACTTTCACATTCCCCCTCAAACTGAACTGTGTTGAATCAACTAAGTTCAGTTTAGAACATAAGAATTGAAATCTATCACGAGTCAGACTCTTTGTGAAAACATCAGCATGCTAATTCTGTGGCCACATAACGGGGCTCAATAAGCCCAGTAGATTTGCGTAGGAAGATGGATCCACCACTCTGATGATTCTTTTGGCAATATAATAACAGCTGTATTAATTGCTAACTTGACAGCTAAGCAACTGTCACTAGTAATTTGCTAACTAAACTAATTGTCACCTAACTAACTCCTCTGTTCTGAATCTAGTGCAATTGCTGAGGATGATCATGATCGCATCTGTTCCTGTGAGTAACTAACATGCTGTCATTTTATGCTTTGTCTGTACATGTGCAGATGCTACACATGCTTGATCCACCGTTTGTAACACTGGTTGTATAAGCATGCGTGCGTGATATCTTCACATCCCCTGCAAATTGAACTGAGGTGAATCAACTAAGTTCAATTTGGAACGCATGAAATGAAAACAATTATGAGTAAGCCCCTTAGTAGACACATCAGCAACCTGAAACTCAGTGGATAAATATCTATGCTCAATGACACCGTCAGCAACTTTCTCTCTTAGAAAAATGACTATAACCAAATGATACTAGAGGTGAATTGTGTTATGGACCTATACTCTACTTCAGTGTTGGAGCAGGTAACTGCATGTTGCTTGTAAGAGCTCCATGAGACAAGGTTTCCACTTAAGAAAATGCAGTTAACAGTAGTGGAGTGCCTGTAATCCAAGTTGTTGGCCCAATCAACATTAGAGTAAGTTTCAACAAACAAAGGTATCTATTGGTTTAAAATGTAAGCTTTTCAAAATAGTCCCTCTCAAATAGCGTAGCACACGCTTACAAGCTTGCCAATGAGTCTGCTTTGGTGATTGTAAAAATTGGCTTAACTTATTCACAATATATGCAATATCAGAACGAGTATGAGTAAGGTGCTTCAATGCTCCTATATATAGTGCTTCTGTAAATAGTAGGTTCAGAGAAATACTCACCATCATTAAGAGACAACTTAGTACCTGAATTGATAGGAGTCTCACAAGGTCTACAATCAACCATGTTTCTCTTCTTCAAAAGATTTGTAATATACTTTGTTTAAGTGAAATACAAACCAGACTTATCTCGAAAGCCTCAAAACCTAGAAAATAGTTAACTGACCAAAGAGTTTTCAGTGCAAAAGTATTTTTGAAGCTGAGAGATTAGTTGAGTAACAAGTGAGGAACTGTCACCAATAACTAGTATGTCATCAACGTACCTAAGCAAGAACAACACATAAGAACTTTGATGCTTATTAAACAAGGAAGTGTCAGACACAGAATTCATGAAAGCCCGGGATTATTGGGCAGTATTTAGCTTGTGAAACCAAGATTGAGGAGTCTGTTTTAATCCATGCAATGCTTTGTTAAGGCGGCAAACATGAGAAGAAAACTGACAACTGATAAACCCCTTTGGTTACTCCATGAATACCTTTTTTTTGTGGAGATCACCATTGAGAAAGACATTATTGACATTCACTTGTTTTATATCCCACTTGTAGAACACATAATAGAGAAAATGATCCTAATGTTGTAGCCTTAACCAATAGACTAAAAGTATCAAGGAAATCCAACCTAGTAGTTTGACTAAAGCCTTTAGCAATAAGCCTAACTTTATATTTAAGAACTGTCCCATCTGGCTTAAATTTTGTTCAAAAGATCCATTTACAACTAACTAAATTCATGTCAGCATAACATGGAACATGTGGTGAGGATGACACATGATTGTTCAAATCAATAACAATACTGGAAAAATTGACTAGAGAAGTACTAAGAGTACTTTAAGTAAGAATGGACACAAGTAGACTACTAGAAGAAGTTTGAGAGGTTGATGATAGATCTAAAAAAGCTTTAGTAAGGAAAGTCTAACTCATTAAACACAATATGTCTAGATGTGTATATCTTGCTTGATGGTTACATACATCTATAGCCTTTGTGAGAAGCACTATAGCCTATAAAGACGCACTTAATTGAATGAAAATTAAGCTTATTCTTAGAGTAATTTTTAAGATATGAAAACAAGCACTACCAAAAGTTTAGAAGAACATGTAGTTTGGCTTTCTTTGAAAAAATTTCTCAAAGGGAGACATGAATTCAAAAGAGGGGAAGGTAAATTATTGATTACTGTTGAATACTGAAACTTTTCTTAGATACTTAATAGCTTTTGTTGCTGAAATATTTTTAATTATGGTTGTAATAGTATATTTTATAGTTGGTTGGTTTGTAATGTGTTAGTTCTAGTTTTGTTGGAATGTAATGTATTAGTTTAATTTTAGTTGGTGTTGAAATGATATAAGGTATGGCTGTACCTGATTTTATGGACATTGTCTACCTAATGACATTGTCATAGTATTTGTTTTAGGTGAAGATGTATGGATGTTACTGACTTTTGTACTCATATATATTTAAAGTTCAATAAAAAAGGATGTATGTTGCTAGAAAAAAATTGTGTGTTGGTTCTATTTTGTCTCTCAAACAGGAGCTTCATTTTTCTGGTGTTAATGGTTTTCATGGATGGTTAATTGTCTGAAACTTTAACAGTGGTATCAGAGCATTGTTCTTGAGGGCTGTGAGGTCCAATATTGAGAGTTTGTGAGCTTAAACACTTGTTTTAGTGAGTTTAAACACTTATGAGTGTAGATATGGCATCAAGCAACAACTCAGGTTTAGTCGTTCCTCAATTTTCTGGAGAAAATTATTAGATTTGGACAGTGAAAATGAAGTCCTATCTGAAGTCTTTTGGCTTATGGGAGCATGTAGAGCAAGAGAAGCAAGATCCTCCACTTAGAGCTAATCCCACCATAGCATAAATCAAGCAACATGAGGAGGAGAAGATGAAGAAAAATAAAGCTGTTACTTGCCTGCACTCAGCTATGACAGATGCAGTTTTTACAAGCATAATGCATCTTGAAACAGCCAAGCAAATATAGGATGAACTAAAAGAGAGATTTGAAGGCCGTGAGAGGGTCAAGACCGTCAAGCTATTGACTCTCAAAAGAGAGTTTGAGATGTTGAAAATGAGGGAGGGAGAATCTGTCAAAGATTACTCCTCAAAGTTGTCTCAATTGGTGAACCAGATGAGACTTTATGGTGAAGTTGTGGAAAAATCCAAAGTAGTAGAGAAAATGCTAATTAGTTTGCCTGATAAGTTTGAAGCAAAAGTATCTGCTATTGAGGATTCTTGTGACTTAAAAAATATGACAATTTCAGAAATGGTGAGCAAGTTGCAAGCTCAAGAGCAAAGACTTTCCATTAGAAGTGATGATATAATAGAGGGTGCTTTTCAAGTAAGACACAAAGGGAAGCAGTCAGTTAAAAGGGATAAAAAGAAGCAATTTTTTGATCAAAAAAATGGTGATAAAAAAGGGAAAGGCAAGATGGATGGAAGTTCAACAGAATCTGCTGGAAAAGGCAAGTTTCCACCTTGCTCAACTTGCAAGAGATCAAATCATTTGTCTAAAGACTGCTGGTATAAAGGCAAACCTCAAATACAATGCATTTTTTGTAAGAAATGGGGTCATAGAGAGAAGTTTTGCAGATCAAAACCAAACCAAAGTCAACCACCACCTATACAACAAGCAAAGTATACTGATGATCAACTCCAAGCTGAGGATCACTTGTTTATGGCCACTCAAGTTTGCTATTCAGCTTCCCAAGATGCATGGTATGTGGATAGTGGGTGCACAAGTCACATGGCAAGGGATTCAAGTCTCTTTACCTCTCTAAATAAGACTAACAGAACAAGGGTGAAGCTTGGAAATGGAGAAATTGTACAGGCTGCAGGAAGAGGTACAGTTTCTATACACACTAGTAAAGGTCCAAAATTGATTCATGATGTCTTATTAATACCTGATTTGGACCAGAATTTACTTAGTGTTGCACAGCTTTTAAAGAGAGGTTGTTCACTTTCATTTAAAGACAATTTCTGCACTATACTTGATTCAAATGATGCTGAAATTGTTCAAGTAAAAATAGTTGATAATAGCTTTCCAATAAGCTGGAGTCATGTGAATCATGCAGCCCTTGTATCAAGAACAGATAATTCTGATTTGTGGCATAAAAGATATGGTCATTTTAATATGAAAGCCTTGAGATACTTACAATCTCATGACATGGTTAGAAATATGCCTCTCTTGAGCTGTTCAGAAAATGTATGTAATGCTTGTCAGTTTGGAAAATTGCATAGGAAGCCTTTTTTATCAGCAAATGTTACAAGGGCAAAAGATAAACTTGAACTCTTACACACTGACTTGTGTGGTCCTATGAGTGTGCCTTCCTTGAATCAAAACAAATATTTCATGTTATTTATTGATGATCTTACAAGAATGACATGGGTGTATTTCTTATCAAGTAAAGCTCAAGCTTTTGATGTTTTTAAGAAGTTTAGAGCTATGGTTAAAGTTGAAAGTGGCTGCAAATTGAAGACTTTAAGGTCTGATAATGGCAAACAGTATGTCTCCAATAGGTTCAATGAATTTTGTAATAAATTGGGGATTAAACACCAATTGACAGTCAGCTATAGTCCTCAGCAGAATGGTGTCTCTAAGAGGAAAAATAGAACTGTCATGGAAATGGCAAGGTGTTTGATAGTAAAGAAAAGGCTACCAAAAATGTTTTGGGCAGAAGCAGTACATGTAGCTGTGTATCTCTTGAATAGACTTCCAACTAGAGCTCTTCAAGGAAAAACACCAACTGAGGCTTGGTCAGGAGTGAAGCCCTCTGCCAAACATTTGAAGACCTTTGGTTCTATTTGTTTTACTCATGTTGCAGATGCAAAGAGGTCTAAATTGGATGAGAAAGCTGAACTTGGGATCTTCCTAGGCTATGCTTCAAATTCTAAAGGTTATAGGGTGTATAACTTGCACTCAAAAATAATAATCAGTAGAGATGTACAGGTAGATGAAGCTGCTCATTGGGACTGGAAAACAAATCAAATTCAGAAAGATGCAAGCTCAACTCATTCAGAAGTTGATTCACCTAAGAATGTCGTACAAAATGAAGCTGAACCTGATGAAGAATTAGATGCAGACATTGATTCACCAATATTGAAAACCAAATCACTAGCTGAAATCTATGAAAGATGCAACTTTGTAATCAATGAACCTTCAAGTTTTGAAGAGGCATCAATGGTTTCTGAATGGAGAAATGCCATGAAGGAGGAGCTGGATATGATTAATAAAAATGGGACTTGGGAGCTGACTTCAAGGCCTAAGGATAGAAAAGTGATTGGAGTTAAATGGGTTTACAGGACTAAGCTAAATCCAGATGGCTCCATTCACAAACATAGGGCTAGACTTGTTGTGAAGGGGTACTCTCAAATGGCAGGAATTGATTATGGAGATACATTTGCCCCGGTTGCAAGGCATGAAACTATAAGGCTGCTTGTTGCTTTAGCAGCTCAATGTGAATGGAAAATTCTCCATCTAGATGCCAAGTCTGCATTTCTCAATGGAATTTTGCAAGAGGAGATATATATAGAGCAACCTATTGGCTATGTAATTGCAGGTCATGAAGACAAGGTTTATAAACTTCACAAGGCTTTGTATGGTTTGAAACAGGCTCCAAGAGCCTGGTATAGCAGAATAGATGGACACTTCCTTTCAAATGGTTTCAGGAGGAGCCTTAATGAACCAACTCTATATGTCAAAGCCTGTGATGATGGAAAGAAGATTATAGTCTCCTTGTTTGTAGATGATCTACTTGTTACTGGTGATGATCCAACTGAAATCAACAAATTTAAGGGAAGTATGATGCAAGTGTTTGAAATGACAGATTTGGGTGAAATAAAATACTTCTTGGGGATGGAGGTGCATCAATCAGAGGCAGGAGTTTTTCTTTCGCAGAGGAAGTACGCAATGGATGTTCTAAGAAAGTTCAAAATGGAGAGTTGCAATTCAGTTTCAACCCCACTTGCTGTTAATGAAAACTGTCCAAGGCTGATGGTGATGAAAGGGCTGATATGAGTCAATATAGAAGTCTGGTTGGTAGTCTTCTCTATATGACAGCCACCAGACCTGATTTAATGTTTCCTGCTAGCTTATTGTCAAGATTTATGCATGCTCCTAGCTTGACTCACTATGGTGTTGGTAAAAGAGTTTTGAGGTATCTTAGAGGTATCATTGATTTTGGTATATTGTATGAAAAAAGTCATGGAAGGCTTGAAGGCTTTGTGGATAGTGATTGGGCAGGTTCTATTGATGATTCAAAGAGTACCACTGGTTATGTGTTTTCTCTTGGTAGTGGTGTATTTTCATAGAACTCAAAGAAGCAGGAAGTTGTAACTCAATCCACAGCTGAAGCAGAATACATTGCAGCTGCTGCAGCTTCAAATCAAGCCATTTGGATCAGGAAAATTCTAGCAGATTTGGAGTATGTACAATCTGAACCTACTGTGTTGAAATGTGATAATAGCTCAGCTATTTCAATGGAAAAAAACCCAGTTCAACATGGAAGAACTAAGCATATTAATATTAAATTCCATGCCATAAGGAAAGTTGAAAGAAATGGTGAAGTGCACCTGCTGCACTGCAAATCAGAGGAACAATTAGCGGACATTTTTACTAAAGCTGTTCCTTGTGGTCAGTATATGTTCTTGAGAACCAAGCTTGGAGTCTCTAAGAAAAGTTTCAAGGGGGAGTGTTGAATACTGAAACTTTTCCTAGATACTTAATAGCTTTTGTTGCTGAAATATTTTTAATTATGGTTGTAATAGTATATTTTATAGTTGGTTGGTTTGTAATGTGTTAGTTCTAGTTTTGTTGGAATGTAATGTATTAGTTTAATTTTAGTTGGTGTTGAAATGATGTAAGGTATGGCTGTACCTGATTTTATGGACATTGTCTACCGAATGACATTGTCATAGTATTTGTTTTAAGTGAAGATGTATGGATGTTACTGACTTTTGTACTCATATATATTTAAAGTTCAATGAAAAAGGAAGTATGTTGCTAGAAAAAAATTGTGCGATGGTTCTGTTTTGTCTCTCAAACAGGAGCTTCATTTTTCTGGTGTTAATGGTTTTCATGGATGGTTAATTGTCTGAAACTTTAACAATTACAAAGGCCGCGGTGGAAAAAGTTTCAAACTAGAATGATAAGAGCATATAAGCATGAGCTAACAGGGTCAATCCTACTTCAACTACATGCCTAAATTTTCTCTTAGGTATCTCATTCTGTTGATGTGTATGAGAACATGAAAATCTCATTTAAGCACCCAACTTAATTAGAAAAGGAGAAAAATTGGCATACTCTCTACCCATATTCGTTTGCAAGCACTTAATTTTCCTCTCAAACTTCAGCTTAATAAACTTTTGAAACATTTAAAAACACTAAGTGCATAAGACTTCAGCTTCAAAGGATATAACTAGCTAAATCGAGAATAAGTCTCAACAAAGATAATGTAGTACCTGTAAATTCCATGGACAACTGAAATGTTGGCCCCCCAAATATCACTATAAAGAAGCTCACGGAGTGCTTTGATGTAATGTCAGACCTTATAAAAGGAAGCTGGTGCATTTTGCCTACTTTGCAAGAATCATAAAAATCAACTGCGCTATGCAAGCAAAATAAAGTGAGTTGAGTTTCCTCTAAATAATAAAAGGAGCTAAAAGACCCAACTTGTCATACATTTTACAACAATGTATTAATCAAACATACATTTTACTTATTTAATTAATTTAAATTCAATGTATACATTTAACCATCTAAAGATTCATTATGTTATATTAATCTAATCAATTAAGATAAATTAATCTATTCAAGATACAGTTAACCAGCCAATCATTAACTCAATTAAGATGAATTAAAAGTATGCAGTGTATTAAATTAAACATACATTTTACTGGCTTAATCAATTTAAATTCAATGTATACTAAAGATTTGTTGTGTTATACTAATCTAATCAATTAAAATAAATTAATCTACTCAAGATAGTCAATGTATACATTTAACCAACTAAAGATTCATTATGTTATATTAATCTAATCAATTAAGATGAATTAATCTACTCAAGATACATTTAACCGGTCAAAAATAAAATCAATTGTAGCATTAAATAGGGACACCTAGCAGCTTCTAGTCAAAAGAAGCTATTTTTAATATTATATAATATGATTAGTCCTTATAGTAGTTTCGTAAATTAATAGCATTACACACCTAAGAGTTTCCTTAACTTATTGAGTTAATAACTATTATTAATGTGATAATTATTTTTTAAATAGCAATTTTAAATGGTGGCTATTTATAGAAGAAGAACTTAATGAATCCGTCCATCTAAGTCTGGGTAGTGGTGGAAGTCTGTCTGTTAATTAATGGCATTAAACACCTATGAGTTTTTTACAGCTATTTATGATAAAAATATGGAGGAAAAATGGGAATTGCATCTCCAATAGTTGAGTATGCAATATATAAAACCATAGAAATAAAAAATAAGGGAAAAACAAGTAGGATGAAACTGTAAGTATATTTATCTAGGTGTTTGACAAAATGTCAGAAAGAGAAATCAGAATTGTTTCAAGCACCTTCCTCTATTTTCTCTATACTTCTTCTTTCTTTACAAGATTAAATTCAATTTGAATCCAAGAGAACAAAAAAAATCCACCAAATTAAACTATAATTTACAAAGATTATCCAATTTCGGAAATACAACAACCTGGTACTGCATTCATGTTCTTCGCAGAAAACTTACTGAAAACTATAATTTGGATAGTGGAAAGTTATGAATGATAAGATGATTTTATTGACTTTTGCTTTTAATTATTGGATTCACATCCTCTTGGATTTATGTTTAAACTTCATACCTTAGAAAATATATACAGATATAAGAAATATGAGGTGAAATCCAAATCATCCTCATTTGCATACATATTAGTTAGAAATTTATATAATATATATTTATTAAATTTAATACGCAATGATTATCTAATAAATTTATATATATATATATATATATCATATTGATTATCAGCAATTAATGTAAATATTTATATTCTTAAAAGTCAATAAAAAAATTTTAAAATGAAAATGTATAAAAGTATATTTCTGTAAAGTTTATAAAAATTAATATAAATTTATAAACTCTATGAAAATTAATCACTAAAATAAATTTATAAAAATCTTTAAAGTTTCGATTAAATACAACCCGTAAAATTTTTTTGGGAATGTGGCAGCATCAGTTAGGTGGATGAGGCTAATAGAATCTTATTTTTAATCAATGAAAAACACAAAATAAGATTTTTTTTTTTTTTTTTAAATTATGGGTTCGCTTCCCATGCCACTACTAAATTAATTATACTTATTTATTACTATATTTTTTGTGATCTAGTTCTCTGGTGTTCTATATAGTGAATAAAAAATACAAAACATGACTCATTATTTCAATTTTTTTTTTTAAAAGATGGATTTGCATCACATGCCACTACTAAATTAATTATACTTATTTATTACAATTTTTTTTGTGGTCTAATTCTCTCATGTTCTATATAGTGAATAAAAAATACAAAAGATGACTCATTGTTTCAATATTTTTTTTTAATGATGGATTGGCTTCACATGCCACTACTAAATTAATTATACTTATTTATTACAATTTTTTTTGTGATCCAATTCTCTCATGTTCTATATAGTGAATAAAAAATACAAAACATGACTCATTATTTCAATTTATTTATTTTTTAATGATGGATTGGCTTCACATGCCACTACTAAATTAATTATACTTATTTATTACAATTTTTTTTGTGATCCAATTCTCTCATGTTCTATATATTGAATAAAAAATACAAAACATGACTCATTATTTCAATTTATTTTTTTTAATGATGGATTCGCTTCACATGCCACTATTAAATTAATTTTGGTGATCATATTTCAAAGTAATTCACATAGTGATCAAATAAACACAAGCGTCCATCTTTATCTAGATCTCTATTAAATAAACAAAATAATCGACTCCATCTTCAGGGATAAGCGACCTCTATCATTGGACCATCGATAAAAATCCAATCTTTATCGCTTGAGATCGAAGGGGCTCCATCATTGAAGACAAGTTAAGATCCCGTTCTTGAATGATTTAACATTAATTTCCTTTGTATCTCAACATCAAATAAATTTGAGTAAAATTCATTTGAGGTAGTAATTGTTTACTGTTTGAAAAGAGAGGTAAAAATACGGGGGAAAAATGGGAATTGCATCTCTAATAGTTGAGAATGCAATTATAAAACCATAAAAATAAAAATGCTTGACGGATTCTCGGCGCTCAAATCTCCATTTCACCAACATGAGTTTCGTTTGGTGCAGCACATGCTATTGGATTAGGATCCTCTCCTAACCTAAGTTATTCCTAAGCTTTTATAGAAAATCCTATCCATTAAATTGGTTATGTGTCACGTGTCATCAGATGTGTAAAAACATTTTAAAAAGAAAGAAAATAAAATATAAAATCTTAACTATTAAATCTACGTGTCTTTAGTTCTGTAAAAGCTTAGAAAAAGCTTAAGTTAGGAGAGGATCCCCATTCCATGCTATTAGTCAGGGGACCTAGCCCTCCTACAATTTTTGAGAGAAAAATTTATATACAAAAATAAATTATATAAAGCAATAAATCATGAATCTTGTATCAGTCTCTCCCAATTTTTATCTTCTCGTTCCGCTCTGCTATCAACAGAAAAATAGCTGCATGTCTCACACGTATACTGGTATTAAATTATCAACATATGCTATCTATACCAAATGACAATTTCAATGTAATACCAGTATGCGCGGGAGACATGCGGCAGTTTTTTTGTTGAAAATGGAAAACTTGTTATTATAAATCAAATTTAAAACCAAATAAATTTTTAAGGTAAAAAAAAAAAATAACAAACTTAGATAAATATAATTTATTATAAAAATATTCGAAATATCATAACAATTATACATTAATTAATATAATTAAATCACAGTTATTCATGTGTTTATTTATAAATTTATACATATTTAATATTTTCATAATTTTGTCAAATAAAATTAGATTATAACAATAACAATATCACAAATTAATAAATTACTAACCTTCAAATAATAAGTTGATAAAATAAATTTATTAAAATCATCCTAAATAAAAAAATGAATAAAAAAATCAAACTTTGATTTAAAAAAATGAATAAGTTCAAAACAAATCTCAAATTTAAAATTTTGGTGAATGAAAAAGAAAAGGAATAACTATGATGAATTGGTGTTTGGTGAGGATGATAAAAGCAAGATAAGGATATATGTCATAACTAAGCAAGATAAGGATATATTTCTGCTTATGATCCTTCTTGGCAGCAATGATTTAACTGTAAGCACAAACTTAATCACATCAAACTTAATTACTCTCAGATATCAGTTGTGTATAAATTCATGCATGGTAATGAGTATTTATCATCAAAAACTATCAGCAACAAAGAGAAATAAAAAAATGAATATATACGTTGAAGTGATTTCAAGGGAAATAATCAAAACCAGTACTACTTCAACCCCAAATCATCTCCACCACTACAAACTTTCCTCTATTGATCAAGGTTGTCCGTCTGTCTATGTTCCTTTGATCTACTTCTACAGTCTTGATGATCACAAACTAAGCAACAAAGAGAAATTCAGCCACCTAAAAACATCATTGTCTCAAGTTTTAAACCATTATTACCCACTAGCTGGAATTGTTAAAGACACCTATGTAGAACGCAACCATGGTGGTGTCCTTGTTTTGGAGGCTCAAGTAAACTGCCAACTCTCAGAATTCCTCCAAAATCCACTTCCTAGCGAGTTCATCAGGTTACTCCCTGATGGTGTTGATGATCTAGTCCTCGGTATCCAAGTCAATTTCTTTAATTGTGGTAGTATTGCGATTGGTGCACGCATTTCCCACAAGGTTGCAGATGCTTCGTCAATGACCACATTTATCAAGAACTGGGCAGAAACTGCTCGCGGTAAGGGTGACAATGTTCGTCCAGAATTTGCGGGTGTCGCTCTCTTTCCTCCCAGAGATGGGATTCGCCCAGCCGTTTTGACTTTTGAAAATAACATTGTGTTAAAGAGGTTTGTGTTTTCTAACTCTAAGATAGCTGAACTTAAAGGCAAATATAGTAAGATGGAGCCAACACGTTACAAGGTCTTATTATCTTTTATATGGAGTCGTTTTGCAGCTTCCACTGAATTAAAGAAAGGGTCTTATGGGCTGATTACTCCAGTGAATTTGCGTAAGAAGATGGATCCACCACTCTCTGATGATTCTTTTGGCAATATAATAACATCTGTATTAACTATCATTTCCTCATCAGAGAATGATACATGGAAAGAATGTTATGATTGTGACTTAGTCAGTAAGTTGACTGAATCAATAAGCAAAATCAACAAGGATCATATACAAACACTAAAAGATGGTACTGCAGGAAGCTATTATTCAAAGGAAAAGTTAGTTTATTTCTCAGCTTCAAGTTTTTGTGGGTATCCTGTATATGACACTGATTTTGGGTGGGGGAGGCCTACATGGGTGGTATACGGCGGCTTGCCTTACAAGAATTCAATTATTTTCATGGACACCAAAAATGGAGATGGAATAGAAGCATGGATCCACTTGACAGAGGATGATATGGCTAAATTTGAAAGTGATAAAGAGCTACTTGCTTATGCTTCTCTCCACTCTGATACGTATATTTAATGTGAAATCTCAGCCTCTCTCCTCGGGACATCATCATATGTTTTTTTCAAGCTTATGGGTCACAATAAGGAATAAAAGTGCTTGTTAATTAATGTTTATGGTCACAATAAGGAAACCAGTTCTTGTTGTTTTGTGCCTTTTAAATTTCTGTCTATTTATAATGCATGTTTGCATGTCTATTTTAGGATTTTTTTTTTTCCAGATTATATTTGTAATTGATGATTTCTCTGGAGGATAAGGTTACAATTTATCCAACGTCAGGATACTCCGTTACAATTTATCATTTGTAAGGGTGTTTTGGACCTTACAAATGTCAAACTTGGTCAACTTAATGGAGCTGTTAACTTATGTTACATGCAGGGGTTTTAATGTAGATTAAGAAAACCTTTTCATTTTAGTGTCTTAACCCCAAATTTTTAAGGTGACCAATAAAAATAAAAATAAAAATAAAAGTCCAAAATTTTGAAAGAGAGATGGGTGAGAATGAGGCCAATCTCTCTTGATTTTCTCATCCTAACATTATTAAGCTATTACACTTAGGAAAAATAGCACCAATTTCAATGAAAACTTCATTTTGCCCTTCATTAAACCACTTTTTGTTCCATTTTACACTTTTTTTACTTACTCTTTTTTTCTCTTTTCTTTCTTTTCTTCTCTCTTTTCCTTAGATTAAAACGTTTTTCTTTATATCTGAGTTTCAAACATTCAATCATAATCCTCTCTATATAACTAAAAAAAAAATCAAAATGTGTTTAAAAATTATATATATGTTGATTTGAGCGGTGTAATTATTTAAGATTTGTGCTCTTAGTGAATTATTTAACTAAATCTCACTGTTTTGAAGTTGTAAACACTATGAATTTTGTGATAGTACATGTGGCCACGATCTTCTATGTGGACGTAATCTATTTCATATGGTCATGACCTATTTCACTTTCATGTAGCCGTGATTTATTTGTATGAGGCCATACTATATACATACATACATATATACATACATACATATATATATATATATATATGAAGGATCTTGGAACATAAGTTTGGACACAATATTTGACACGATTTATAGCCATTGGATCTCTAAAATTTGGATGGTTAAGATTTAATGGATTTATTTCTTATTTTATTTCTATTTCCTAACCCTCATGAATTGATTTTATTTTATCTCTCCTATCCTAAAGATTGTTTTTCCTAAATTTGATATATTTATTATTCTCTCTCTTATTTTGTTATATATTTCTATTCTCTCTACAAGACTACAACAATTTATTCATTCCTAAATATATTATTTTATTTTCACCAATATCATATACTCACATCTTTTTTCTCCAAGTATCATATTCAAGAATGAATTCATATCAAGCTTAGACCAAGCTTCAATTGCAGTCTTGCATTGTGTAACTGGACCAAGAACACTAGGACTAATAGTTGAGAGAAGCCAGTAAAGTAAAATTTGATCTAATTTGTTCCAGATTGCATAAAAAGGATTGATTTGTTGTCAAGTGATGATCTCACCCGATTGATTACAATATTGAACTTCAACATACTTCTGATGTGGAGGAACCGAAGGATCAATGTAATCTTCAAGATCTAAGGAACGAATAGCTGGAAGGACTTGTGTCCTCCAAAAGATGTAATTCCTTTTGTCAAGCTTAAGTGGCAGATTCAAGTTCAGTGGTTTTGTCATGGAAGCATAATCGACCTTTTCAGGTGCTTAAGGAGATGAAGTGAAATCAACATGAACTGCAAGCCATTGACGTTAGTCTACACTTCTGATCCATGTGAATTTTGTAAATAAAATTATAATATCTGAAAAAAAATAAATACATAAAAAAATTAAATTAAATTAAAGAGTTTTATTAAACTAAGTTTCAGTTTTCTACAAAATTAGTTATTTTCTCATGTTATATTATTATTTAGTATGTAAATAGAAATAGATCTCCTACTAAGATTAGGAGTGCTTTAGAGATATGAGATTATAGGGATTCTATTACTTTAAGGATTAGTAAATTAGAATTCTAATATATTTAAGATTGCTTTAATTGTCCACATATATAAAGTTATATATATATATATATATATATAAGTGCTTCCTAAAGAAGAGAAAAACTTAGAAGAGAAAGAGAAGATAGAGTTTCAAGAAAGTCCAAGATCAATAGTAAGTATTTCTCTCTTTTACTTAGCTTTCTGCAGGACAATAGATGTAGATGTTGAAATCTACACTTGATGACCTGACGGTCTACTGTGTTTGATATGAGGGGACGACGATTTGAAAAATAAGGAAAATAGTATCGTGCTCTTGGGACACAGAAGTGGTGCAAGTCAAATAGCCTCTGATACTCAAGTTAGATTATGAATCTAAAAGGGAAAAAGTAAACGAAACAATTGATACCTGAATCGTGTGATTGTCGTGGGGTATATAAGGTATGTTGAGTGTTGTAAGGTACTGCGTTTAGCGTGATAGTGGTTACAAGGTGGCTATGTCGTGCGTTGCTAGTCTTTATGGTATCGTCGTGCACAAATATGAATGCTTAGTATCAGAGTGACGGCTCTTTTGAGAAATTGGTTGACCCCTGAAAATGAAGTCTTGAGGTTGTATTTATAGGGATTGGGTAGGTGCCCGTTGCGTCCGTATCCCAAGGGATGTCGTGCTCTGAGATATGCAGGATTCTTGATATCCTGGAGAATTTGACTGGGCAAGTTTAGACCAAGTCAACTAACTTAGTCAAGGGTTGACTGGGTCAGTTGCCTGGTGATGACTGTGAGGTTGGGTTGACCGCACGAACCTATCTAGGGGTTGTTTCGTGTGATTACCTTGTAAAGCCTTGGGTTTTGTCGAGCGCAAGGTTTGCCGAGCACTACGCTTTTAGTTTCTGGGCCCTTTTTTAGTGATTTAGAGCTGTTTTTTTAGTATAAGCTATTTGGGCTATTTTTTACCACTAAAGTAGACAAATCCAAAATTTTAACAAATTTAGACTTTGTTTTTGAATCCGATCTTTTTATATGTTAAACTACATATCTTAAAGATAAATTGAAAGTTTGTTTCATAGAAAAATATTAAGTATACAATTTATGATGATTTTTCGAAATTGACTTTGAGTTGCCGAAATTTTACCTGTTTTAGTGTATTAGGGTAAATGCCAAATTATTTTAATAAGGTTAATGTTATCAAAAAATTACAAAATTTGTTAGGAGACAGAATTATGTATCTAGGTGAATTTTAGAAAGTTTCATGATTTTAGGAGTTATACTGTAATTGTTTTGTATTTTTGAAGGACACAAGGTCTCTGATAAAGTTTGTCTGAAAGATTTGAACTCTCTTAAATCGAAAAGCTTTTGGTATAGGTTTTGATAATATAAGTTCTCAAAACTTTTCCAAGAATGTGAACTACATGTCTACTAGAAGTGTATAAAATTTCATAACGTTTTGATATAAGAATAAATTTTTAAAAATCAGTTAATCAGATCAGCTCTATGTATATTTTGTAGGAAAAGTGATTCGGACCCTAAGTAGTTAAGATCCGTAGAACTGAGGAATATTTTATTTTGATGTATAAATATTTATATGGGTTCATTCTTTTAATTTTAGGATAAAGAATTTATTAATTGTTGATAAAGATTGTGTATTGCTTGTGATCGCAAAGAGGTAAGTAAACTAGACTTTTTACTCGAATCACAATAAGCATATTCATATGATTGTTGATGTGTTGTCTAAGTAGTTTTTGTATGTAATTGAATATTATATTATTATTTTATATATGAATACAATTTTTGATACTTTGGATATTTGATATATGAATGACATAAGTGATATGTATGTTTTAAGCGTGCTCTATGATTGTGAAAGTTTATTTTTAGTCATTACTCTTAGTAGGCACCTAAGTGAATGTGGAGCAATAAGTGATAAGTGATATGTGTGTGGTATAATGGGAAGGGTCTCAAGGGTGCCTTAAAGACCAAATGAGTCTTCACATTCGTGTGTTGACGTATTTGTACATGTGGGAGGACTCGTTGGTGATCACGACGAGAGAGTGACTCTTACCTTCAGGCATGAGTGTTTTGTCATTTGAAATTGTGTATTCCTCACTTGTACTTACCCTACATACATTTGTTGCTGATGAGTGACTTCAGCGGCTCCAATAAGTGTTAAGTGTTAAGTGAAAGTCCTACTACTAGTATGTGGATGAGGGAAATCCTAAAAGATATTTTGAATGTAATTTATGATAAGTTTGTGATGTGAAAGTATTTTGATATTGAAAGTATAGTAGCCAAAATATGTCAGGCCCAAAGTATATCTCAAAGACCAGGCCCAGAGCCAAAAGTGGGAAGGCATCCATGTAGTACGACATTAGACATCCATGTAGTATGACATGATACACCTATGTAAAACGACATGTGACATCCATGTAGTACGACATGAGACATCCATGTAGCACGACATGATACACCTATTTAAAACGACATGTGACATCCATGTAGTACGACATGATACACTTATGTAAAATGACAATGAGACATCCATGTAGTACGATATGAGACGTCCAAGTAGTACGACATAGGCTCGACATGAAGCAATCCATGTAGTACGACATTCGCTCGACATGAGGCATCCATGTAGTACAATATGCACTCTATATCCCACACATCCAAGTAGCATCAAGAGAAGATAACTCAGTATTCACGCTTGGAAGAACTCCTATGTAGCACGACATAGTTACCTCATGTCGACATCCAATCAACACATCATACGACGCGTAATCATGATTGTCCGAATTGACAAGCCTACATGTCGCACGACATAAAATCTCTTTTCTTCCTTGGGGGACCAAATCATGATCTACTTTAAAACAGATCCTGCAAAACCATAATGACACTCGATAACAGCTAGATCAAAAGAAGCATCCACATGCTTTCTTGGTGGAGGACAGCAAGGAGGGGTAATGATGAAATCCCTCTAAAGGCAAAAGCATCATTCCCCTATAAAAAGAAGGATAATCTTTCATTAAAAGAGGGGGGGGGGGGGGGGGGGGTGAGAAACTGAGATCCAAAGGGCTACCAATACTAAAATCACACCCTCCGGCCATTGTTCATCTTCTCCGATTACCCTCCGACCTCGCACCTCCTCTGATCGAGGAGGCCTCGATCACGAACAATACAGGAAGCATCCTTCACTCATCTCTATTTACAAGCATACATATTTATTAGCACTCGCTAACTTGACCGTCGGAGTGACTTTGGCCGGCACCACCCCGGTGTCCCAGACATCCTGCGGGTCACGCGCGTTCTGTCTTTGTAGGTTGTAGTGCCCCATGTCCCCGAGCGATTTTTGAGGACTACAATTTGGCGCCCACCGTGGGGCCCGACAATCTCTAAGCGAGCAAAGGTAGAACGTGGCAACTCCGACTATGTCATCTGACGATTTTCATCACGATGCGATGGAGGTTAGGGTACAACTCCTCATATCCCAAATGCAAGAGAATACCCAAAGGCTCCAAGTGCTCGAACAAGAGAATCAACGGGTGTTGGCGGAGAACTAAGAATTACAAAATAGGATCAATTCGCTCACTATCGTACGACTGTTCGGAGACGCTTCAACGTCCTAGCCCTTGCCATTCGAGCAAGCCGCCCACACTACTTACTACGCACCAGTCCGCCCAGACGAACAAGGTACCACGACAAGAGACCTCGATCCAACCCACGTAGGCTCGGAGCCTAACATTCGAGTCTCAGATGGACCGCACATCGTCGCACGACATACGGCGGACAACACACCGAACGGGACAGGAGGACGTCGATTAGATGACATGGCTAGAGCTACACAAGGGGTGCCGCCTATATCCACCCTTAATGGCAATGTTGGTTCAACCCAACCAACCATCCCGCTATAAGGAACGCCATCTGGCCCTTCGCATTCGGCGCCGTCGAACCCGAACCGGGTAAGTATCGAACCAACCTCAGCTAACCGTGACTTGGTATGAAGGTTCGCAGAGATGGAAGCACTTATCCAACGCATTTCGGGAATACCTTCTCCTATAAAGAAAAGCGCGGCCAATAGTTTTACCGACTCTTCCTTCGTCGACACAATAGCATTGGTGGAGATGCCAAGGAAGTTCAACTTTCCAGGTATGAAGCAGTACGACGGTACGACAGACCCCGACGACCACATTGCGCAGTATCAACAACGGATGTTCACTGCCGCCATCCCGTGCGACCTTAGGGAAGCATGCATGTGCAAAGGTTTCGATTCGAGCCTCGTAGGACCTGCCCTACAATGGTACACCAACCTTCCCAATGTTTCCATCAACTCTTTTGCTCAACTCACTGACACCTTCGTAGAGCAGTTCGCTAGTAGCCGGAAGCTAGAAAAGCAATCCGACGACCTCTATACAATCAGCCAAAGGAGGGGTGAACGCCTACGTGACTTTGTTGGCCGGTTCAACCATGAAAAGGTTTCCATCCCTCATTGCAACCAGGCGACAGCCATATCAGCCTTCCGCAAGGGTCTACTCTATGATTCCGACTTATACAAGGAGCTCACCAAGTACCATTGTAAAACCATGGAAGACGTCCTAGCCAAGGCATGGGCACAGGTAAAATGGGAAGAAGACGAAGTAAACTATAAACCTAGTAGAGCGAACTACAAAGAAGATAAGTCGGGTAGGATGGTTGAACAACGGATTAACAACCGACGTAGCGGGCCATACCTAACGATACCCCGAAGGGACGGCCATATAAGGTACGAGCGCCGGCGCGACGACAGACCACCAAGGCCGTTCGTCCGGCTAAAGAACGTAACACCAGAATATAATTTAAACATTAGATCAGCAGAGGTAGTCGCTGTACTCAAAGGAATGGGTAGATCAGTTCGGTGGCCAGACAAGATGATGAGCCCACCGGATCAAATAGACAACTCCAAATGGTGTAAATTTCATGGCGACCACGGCCATCGAACTGAGCATTGTGTGGCGCTACGACTGGAAGTGGCAGAACTACTTAAGAAGGGTCACCTTAAAGAATTCTTGACTGACAAAGGTAAGCAGACTTTTCTGAACAAGGATAGGTCGCGCAACATTGTTTCAATCCCACCACCAGAACCTCTCAAACACGAGAGAACTGTGAATGTCATCTTTGACGAATCAGAAGTGAATGGAGTCACCTACTCGGAGGCGAAGCGCCACTCACAGCAAGCCGGTCGTATGGAAGTCCAACGAACCTATACGGCGGACCCTACTTATAACTATCCAATCAGTTTTAGCAGCGATGAGCATACAGACTTGTTCAATCCCCACCACGACGCGCTAGTCATCTCACTAACAGTACCCAATTGTTTGATCAGGCGAATCCTAGTGGACAATGGAAGCTCAACAAACGTACTCTTCCTCGGCGCACTAAAAGAGATGCATATTGATGAGTGTAACATCGTACGTTGCTCCACAATCCTTGTAGGATTTAGTGGAGAACACAAGAACACCATAGGAGAAATCGTCCTTCCTGTCTACGCGGAAGGTATCAACTTGAACACTCGCTTCCTCATCCTGGACTGTCCGTCGTCCTACAACATAATCATGGGTCGCCCATGGATTCATGAGATGAGAGCAGTCCCCTCGACATATCATCAGGTCATCCGTTTTCCTACCAGGTGGGGAGTCCACGAGATCCGAGGGCAACAAAAGATCTAGCGTGACTGCTACCAGAACACTCTGAAAAGCAAGCCGTCCGACTTATAGCAATTACAAAGCGAGAGCACCACCACCAATCAAGACGGATCAGATATGGAGGAACTCGACGAAGTGTCCATACATCCAAATTTCCCAGACCAGAAAGTTAGTATCGAATCCCGTTTTCCACAAAATATCCGAGCAAAGCTACTCAGCTTCTTGACGGCGCGGCACGCCAGCTTCGCATGGTCACACGCAGACATGATCGGCATTAACCCAGAAGTCCTAGTGCATAGGTTGTAAGTCGACCAAAATCATCCGCCTGTGAAGCAAAAAAGAAGGAAGTTTGCTCCCGAGCGCAACAAAGTTATCAATGAAGAAATCCAAAAGCTAATTGACATTGGCTCAGTGAGAGAAGTAAATTACCTGGACTGGCTCGCAAACGTAGTAGTAGTGAAGAAAAAGAGTGGGAAGTGGCGAGTTTGCATCGACTTCACGGACCTCAATAAGGCTTGTCCAAAAGATTCCTTCCCTCTCCCACACATCGACATGATGGTGGACCCTACAGTAGGCCACGAACTATTGCGTTTCATGGATGCATTTTCCGGTTACAACCAAATCCTCATGCATCCGGACGACCAGGAAAAGACTTCTTTCATCACGGAGCGTAGCATTTTTTGCTACAAGGTGATGCCCTTCGGCCTTAAAAACGCTGGGGCAACCTACTAAAGATTAGTCAACAAAATGTTCGCAAGCATGCTCGGACAGACCATAGAGGTCTACATCGACGACATGCTAGTGAAATCATTAGTAGCATATCAACACCTCGACCACCTCCTGCAGTCGTTCGACATCATCGACAAGTATGGGATGAAGCTTAATCCAACCAAATGTTCCTTTGGAGTTTCATCAGGAAAGTTCCTTGGCTATTTAGTAACCAAGAGGGGCGTCGAGGCCAACCCGGATCAACTCTGATCCGTCATGGATCTGAGGTCCCCCAAAAGCATCAAAGACGTACAAAAGCTGACCGGTCGGCTCACGGCCCTCAACCGATTCATCTCAAAGTCATCCGAAAAATGTAAGCCTTTCTTCGACGCTCTAAGAAAAAGTAAATCATTTGATTGTAACCAAACAAGCGAGGACGCATTTCAAAACATAAAACGGTACCTAGCAGACCCTCATCTCCTATCCAAACCTAAGGAAGGATAGACCCTCCTACTCTACCTTGCTATATCCGAAACGGCCGTTAGCGCGGTACTAGTAAGGGAGGAGGATGGCAAACAACTCCCCGTATACTACATCAGCAAGACCCTACTCAACGCAGAAACAAGGTACACTTAACTTGAGAAATTGGCCCTCGCACTAGTTACGGCCGCAAGGAAATTGAGGCCGTACTTCCAATGCCACACCATCAGTGTACTCACTGCCTTCCCCTTGAAGAACATCCTACATAAGCCCGAACTATCCGGCCGTCTAGTGAAGTGGGCAGTGGAGCTAAGCGAGTACGATGTCAATTACCAACCTCGCACGGCGATCAAGTCACAAGTGTTGGCGAACTTCATAGCAGACTTCACACCCGGGATTCTACAGCGAGCGGAGGAAGAACTTTGCACTATGTCGTACGACACACCAAAGGAGGAATGGAGTTTGGCAGTTGACGGATCAAGTAACGCTAGGGCCAGTGGGCTAGGGATAGTACTTGCCTCACCCACGAGACACGTCATCGAGAGGTCCATCCGATGTGGATTCAGGACCACCAACAACAAAGCCGAGTACGAAGCCCTCATAGCCGGGCTCACCTTGGCAAAGGACTTACGCGTCGAGCGAATAAAGGTGCGTAGTGACTCCCAATTAATTGTAAGACAATTGCAAGGGTCCTACCAAGCTCGGGACTTGAAAATGTCGGCCTACTTAACCTTGGCAAAAGAGCTACAAGCTTCATTTGAGTCATTCGACATCGAACAAATACCAAGATCTAAAAACACACATGCTGATGCGCTCGCCAATCTCGGTTCCGCACTTGATACCATGATTGAACGGACCATTCCCATGGCGTTTGTCCAATGGCCAGCTGTGTGGAAGCCAACAAAGCTCAAAGTCGAGCTAATTTCGGACGAGCCAACTTGGATCACCCCGATCTACGACTACCTGAGGGACGACACCCTCCCATCTGACAAGGTATAAGCACGAAGAATCAAGGTCAAGGCTGCCCGATTTTCCATAATAGAGGGTCAACTTTACAAGCGATCCTACTCCGGGCCCTACCTCAAATGCATCGACCCAATCGAAGCTCAGCAGGTACTTAAGGACTTGCACGAGGGGCAATATGGGAACCACTCGGCCGGGAGAAGCCTAGCCAACAGAGCAATCACGGCTGGGTATTATTGGCCCACAATGCAGTCCGAGTCAGACAACCTTGTCAAAAGATGTGACCCGTGTCAGCGTTTCGCCCACGTTTCACATCAACACCTAGAAAGACTCCACCTCATCTCAGCACCATTGCCCTTCATGAAGTGGGGAATGAACATAGTAGGAAAAATGCCAGTTGCTACCGGAGGTAAGATCTATATGCTAGCCGTGACAGATTACTTCACAAAATGGGTCGAAGCCGAGTCATATGTGGGAATCAAAGACTCCGAAGTAAAAAGCTTTATTTGGAAAAATGTCATATGCCGCTACGGAGTTCCAAAAGAAATAGTCACTGACAATGGCTCACAATTCATATCATACGACTTCCAAGACTTTTACGACAAGTGGAACATCAAACTAAGCTATTCGAGCCCAAGATATCCTCAAGCTAATGAACAAGCAGAATCCACCAACAAAACAATCATGTCCACCCTTAAGAAGCGACTCGACCAATACAAAGGAAAGTGGGCCGACAAGCTACAAGGTGTGCTGTGGTCTTACTGTACGACGGTCAAAACATCAACAAGGGAGACACCATTCTCCCTATCTTACGGCTCGGAGGCCGTCATAGCAACAGAGGCTGACTACCCTTCTTATAGGATACGACACGCGACAGAAGAAACAAACAACAGAGAGTTGCTGAAAGAACTCGACACAATCGACGAGCGTCGCGACAAGGCCGCAATCAAATTAGCCGTATACCAACAAAGAGTTGCCCGCCATTATAACAGAAACATTCGTCTCAAATCATTCCATATTGGAGATTGGGTCCTTAGCCGCATTTTCCAAAATACAAAGGAAAAAGGAGCAGGTAAACTCAATCCTACATTGTCCTCTGCTTTGTCGTACAGAGAGTCGTAGTCCGCCTCCTTGGCCTTCAGCTTGGCTTCGAGTAAGTCGATGCTTGACTTCAGTTTGTTCAATTCAAGAGTCGCCTAAACCGCACAACTCGACGCTTCAAGAGCTGTCTTCTTGGCCTCCAAGTTTGAAGCTTTCAACTTGTCGTTGTCAAGCTTCAGACTCTGATTGCTCGACTTCAGCTCCCTCACCTTCTTAAGAGAAAAGCCAAGCTCTTCCTTCAAATGGACGTGGGACTGAAGAGCCTGCAAGAAATTAAACACTTAGAAAAATTCAAAGTACACAAAAAAGAACATATCGGTCGTACGACTATACCTGAAAAAGGTGGCCAAGACCCCAATCAGAAGCTTGAGAGAGGCCCATCTCCTTCAAGCGATTCTTATCCTCGGGCAGAAGCAGTCGCTCGACCTGGGGAAGGATCGACCCGACGTCAGAATACGCGAAGGCATCCTAAGGAAAGACAAGGTCGATCGATGCCTCGGCCCCCGAAGCTGAATCCTCCCTCCTTCATTTTTTTCCCGTTGAAGCAATGTCAAGGGTGGCCTTGGCTCTACTTGATGGAGGAGGTGGAGGAGTGGACTCTACCTGGTCGCTCGACTGAGCCTTCTTCTTCCCCTTTCTCTTCTCCCTGAGCCTCCTCATAGCATCATCAGCACTAGGGGCGGCAATCTCTCCAGCCATGATGTCAACTGCAAAGCGTCACTCGACGTATGAGATTGGAGTCAGAAACCTTGTGCCGTACAGTCGCTCAACACAATGCCTGAGCCTGACAAACGCCACTGAGTTTTTGAATGCAGGGTAAGGAGTACCTGGCTCGTTGATAACATTGAACTTCCAGAGATGACTGGGCCGCAGGTTTTCTTCGGTCAAGATACTTCTCCAACTCTTCTCCTTGATGTCGTACGACAGTACCTTCGCTGTACGAGTCATACACGTTAAGCCAACAACAGCTTGAGGAGCTCCTGTGTTCACTGCAATACAAAGAAAGATAAAATTAGTAAAGTAAAATAAAAGTACAGAACATCGAACGACACGACGGAATTAAAGACCCACCAGCCTTGGACCAGGTCTTACGAACAACCGTATCCCCAAGAGGCCAATTGCAAGTAGACCCCTCGCAAAGAAATACCTATCCTTCCACAACCTATCGTTTGTCGTCAGCTCCGTGATAAGGTGTGTTCTGTTGGACCGGAGGTTCAAATTGTAGCGACCCTTCTCTGTGTCGTGCTCCCGCACTGAGTATGTGTAGAATAGGTCAGGCAACTCGAAGACTATGCCCTCCCTCGTACACAACAGCTCTAACCCCAGCAAGATCCTCCAACTGTTGGGCATCAGCTGCCCTGGGGCAAGCTCGAAATGATCGAGCACCTTTCTCAGTAGTCTGACTACTGGTAACCTGAATCCAACCCGCTGAAACGGGAATTCATAGAAGCAGGTCCATCCTGGGATATCCCAGTCTGGCCTCTCCTCTTTGTGCGGCGCCCTCAATGCGACACCATCGGGTATGCCATAACTGAATCTTATGCGCATGATGTCATCCTCCGTTAGCACACTGGCTGGATTACTCAAAAGCAAGCCTAGCGGCCTACTAGGTCCCATTGGACAAGGGCCAGCCGCGTCGCCTGGTAGCTCTACTAGGGGAATCTCCATAGGAATGTCTTCCATTATGCGCGACGTACCCGCGAGACTGGAGACAGTCACGGTGTCGTACGACGAGGACGCCACTGTCACGCCAACACTTGGTGCCTCCGACTCTCCCCATGAGTCGTACGACAGATCTATAGTATCGCCGTATCCTCGCCCAGAGGTACTTGGGGGACTCTCATCACTTCGACTCGACATTGAAACCTACAAGTCGAACGACAGTAGCGACGGTTAGTAGTTAGAACCTAAACCAAAGACCTTGCACGACCTAATACCAGTTCCCAAGACTGTTAAGAAGGTCGTGCGACCTATATGTCTTGGCTACTGTCGTGCGACCTAGACACTACAAACAGGTTGTATATAAACCTAAGTTGTATTTTTAGATCTAAAACAAGATTTTTTCAAATTCTTCCCAAAAACCATTCGAAGAACACGAAAAAACCCAGAAACCAAAATGCAAAAATAAAAACCAAAATATTTGTGAGAACAGGGAAGACTTACCAAAATGAAGCAAAGTAACCACTGCTTCGCCGAAATACGCGAGAGAATGGTAAAAGACAATCAACAAATGACGCCGGAGAAGCTTACAGAGGCGACTGGTTTCTAGAGAGAGAGAAAATGAAAGAGAAAACAAAACTTGAAAATGAAATTGGAAAGAGAAAGGGCGGCAATAAGAAGAAAGCATAAGCTGACGTGGCAGCTTCTTATTGGAAACGCACCCCCATAACCGTCATCATTAATCAGGCATGCGCATTCCCCATAAAATCACACATTTACTCTGACACAACTATCGAGGAGCCGTTGGAGATCAATCACACCGCCTATACACGACATTGTCGCACGACAGTGGTAAAACCCATGGATTATGATCTTCTCTTGAAACCTAGAGCCTTCTTTCAAAAGGAGACAGTCGTGCGACATTATGAGACCATTAGTAGAATTTACAAAGCAAATCTTTGTCTACATGTCGTACGACGCAAACCCCTTGACTTTTAAATCCAAGGCGTTTGGGGGCAAACTGTAATAGCCAAAATATGTCAGCCCAAAGTATATCTCAAAGACCAGGCCCAGAGCCAAAAGTGGGAAGGCATCCATGTAGTACGACATTAGACATCCATGTAGTACGACATGATACACCTATGTAAAACGACATGTGACATCCATGTAGTACGACATGATACACCTATTTAAAACGACTTGTGATATCCATGTAGTACGACATGATACACCTATGTAAAATGACAATGAGACATCCATGTAATACGATATGAGACGTCCAAGTAGTACGATATAGGCTCGACATGAAGCAATCCATGTAGTACGACATTCGCTCGACATGAGGCATCCATGTAGTACGACATGAGACATCTATGTAAAACCTCCATGTAGTACGACATGCATTCTATATCCCACACATCCAAGTAGCATCAAGCGAAGATAACTCAGTATTCACGCTTGGAAGAACTCCTATGTAGCACGTTATAGTCACCTCATGTCGAGATCCAATCAACACATCATACGACACGTAATCATGATTGTCCGAATTGACAAGCCTACATGTCGCATGACATAAAATCTCTTTTGTTCCTTGGGGGACCAAATCATGATCTACTTTAAAACAGGTCCTGCAAAACCATAATGACATGCGATAACAGCCAGATCAAAAGAAGCATCCACATGCTTTCTTGGTGGAGGACAGCAAGGAGGGGTAATGATGAAATCCATCTAAAGACAGAAACATCATTCCCCTATAAAAATAAGGATAATCTTTCATTAAAGGAGGGGAGAAACGGAGATCCAAAGGGCTACCAATACTAAAACCACACCCTCCGGCCATTGTTCATCTTCTCCGATTACCCTTCAACCTCGTACCTTCTCTGATCGAGGAGGCCTCGATCATGAACAATACAGGAAGCATCCTTTACTCATCTCTATTTACAAGCATACATATTTATTAGCACTCGCTAACTTGACCGTCGGAGTAACTTTGGTCGGCACCACCCCGGTGTCTCAGACGTCCTGCGGGTCACGTGCGATCTGTCTTTGCAGGTTGTAGTGCCCCATGTCCCCGAGCGATTTTTTAGGACTACAGAAAGTTTTATATATTGCTATGGCCCTGTTTGGCAGGACTTTTACTTTGGACTTTTAGCTTTTTGGAAGCTTTTCCTGTAAAAGCTATATATTTTGGCTTTGAATGGAAGAGCTTTTAAAGCTTGAAAGCTCTTTTGCAAGAACATCCAAACGAGCCTAAAAGCGGCTTTTGGGCCCAAAAAGTCAATAAGCCACTTTTATAAGTAATCCCAAACAGGCCCTATCTCTATTTATAAACGGTAAGTGTTTTGTTTTTGTATTTTCTTTATAATGAAAAGCTAGCTTACTTACTGAGTTTAAAAATCACTATAGTTTATTGTAATTCTCAAATACTTGAGGTTGAGATTCAAGGTCGTAGTGGATTATGGCATTTCTATGGAGTATTGCAAGATACTTGGTTCCTTAGGATTTTATCTTATATATTTGAGTTTTTAGGATTAGAATTTCTAGATATTTCCGTTGATTGATGTTAAAAGGTGAATTTTAGTTTGAACATGAAGTTTTATTATAATCGAATGTCGGATTATTAATATCTAGTGAACTCTTATTCAAAGTAATTTTATTTATTTATTTATCTATATATCAATGACAGTTAGTAAGTTTGGCTCACCCCTTGACCTTCAGGTTGGGGGTGTGACAAAAATGATAAGAACTATGACAGCCATGGAAGCTATTTAAGCTCAACATGATAATGTGTATTTTCATTAATTAATCTGAAACAGAATACAACACTATTTATATACAATGCTGGCTTCTCTAAACAGAATTCTTTTTCTCCAATGAATAACCTTACAATTTCTACAATTCTAACTAACTTGATGCATGTCAGCAGATTTATAACTAGCCTGCTGACATGGCATCTTGGTAGTTCAGCTTCTTCTTATTCTTTTTCCTAATGTGATGATCTCCTCAAGATGTGCCAGTCCAACACCGTATGCTGAATATGCATGTTGAGAATCATCTTCAACTTCAGTGGCTGTTAAACCCGAGCCTGATGAACTTCCTTGAGCTGTTGAACAACTTGCTTGAGTTGCTGTTGAACACCTTGCTTTAACTGTTGATGAACCTGACCTTGCTAGACTTGAACCACCACCATTGGATTCTATTACTTTCACATTCCCACTCAAACTGAACTATGGTGAATCAACCAAGTTCAGTTTGGAACATAAGAATTGAAATCTATCACAAGGAAGACTCTTTGTGAAAACATCAGCATGCTAATTCTATGGGCACATAATGGATCCACCACTCTGATGATTCTTTCGGCAATATAATAACAACTGTATTAACAATCGTTTCCTCATCAGAGAATGATACAAGGAAAGAATAATGTTATGATTGTGACTTAGTCAATAAGTTGACAGAATCAATAAGCAAAATCAACAAGGATCATATACAAAAACTAAAAGATAGTAGTGAAAGCTAATATTCAAAGGAAAAGTTAGTTTATTTCTCAGCTTCAAGTTTTTGTGGGTATCCTGTCTATGACACTGATTTTGGGTGGAGGCCTACATGGGTGGTATACGGTGGCTTGCCTTACAAGAATTCAATTATTTTCATGAACACCAAAAATGGAGATGGAATAGAAGCTTGGATCCACTTGACAGAGGTTGATATGGCAAATTTGTAAGTGATATATATTTTGCTCTTGTTATGTATTATATTTTGCTCTTGACACCAAAAATGAGTTTTTTCACAAACACACTTGATTTTGCTCTCTTAGTTTTCTTGTTCTTGTTTACTGCTTAGATTACCAGCTACTTTTACACTAACATAAACTTCTTGTTTACTTTAACGATCAGCCACTGTGGATAATAAGGATTTATGGATGTTTGATGAAAACTGTAAATGCTTGATGAAAAACGAGAGAGAAAAACCTCCTCCTCTGATTTCAGGCTCTCTTCACTGGAGTTTTGAGAGAAATTGCTATTCTTCTATTTCATTTCTTGAAAACACACAATACACGTGAGTTCAATATATAACATAAAGCAACAATCATCAAAACTTCTAGAATAATTAATTGCTAACTTGACAGCTAAGCAACTGTCACTAGTAATTTGCTAATTGTTAGGAAATTATAGCGTAATTTCCCTATAATTTGTGAGAAAACGAAATAAAAGCGGAAATAACACACACAATTTGATAACGGAGTTCGGCCAATTGTGCCTACGTCTCCGGACCCGCTGCAGATCGTTTTACTAAAGGGAGAAAATATACAAAATGTTTACAACACTCACAAACTACAACCTACTCCCAATTATGCCCAAGAATTTTTCTCACAAAATTCTTTCACAAGCTTTTCTCTCAAACTCTTTCTTATTCTCTAATTTTAGGATATATAACAAATGAGAGCTAAGGGGTTTATGTAGGCTTCAAAAGATGGGTGATGGAATTAGGCAAGAAGTTAGGCACCTCCATTTTACATTTGCTCAAGTCAGGCAAGAAGTTAGGCACCTCCATTTGACATTTTACAATTGCCTTGACAATCTCCCACTTGAACATTGATTTCAATCTGTCTTCACACCTCGATCTATGCAGCAGCTCTTTCACAGTCTTGTTACTATTGCAGGCCAACTAAAGTTGAACACAATTTTAGTTTGTCAGTCGTCACCGTTTTTGTCAACATGTCTGCTGGATTTTGAGCTCCACTAATCTTTTCAAGTTTCAAAATCCCATCTTCTAGAAGTGACCGGATAAAATGATACCGCAACTGTATGTGCTTCATTCTGGAATGAAAAGACGGATTCTTTGTTAGATGGATAACACTCTGATTGTCACAATACAAGACATTGTCTTCTTGTTTCTTGCCCAATTCCTCCAAGAAACTTTATAGTCAAACCATTTCTTTGCTGGCTTCCGTGATAGCGACATATTCTGCTTCAGTTGTGAAGAGAGCAACTATCTTCTGCAGCTGAGACACCCAACTCACTACGCTACCTCCTAGAGTATAGACATACCCTGTAGTGCTCTTTCTGATGTCAACATTTCCGGCTAAGTCAGCATCCACATAGCCTGTTAGTGTCGTATCTCCACCTTTGAAATAAAGTGTCTTGTTTGTGGTACCTCGTAGATACCTGAGGATCCATTTGACTGCTTCCCAGTGTATCTTACCTAGATTGTTCATGTACCTGCTAACAGCTCCCACTGCTTAGGCAATATCTGATCTGGTACAAACCATGGCATACATCAGACTTCCAATTGCTGAGGCGTACGGAACCTTTGCCATATGTGTACGCTCTTCCTCTGTCTTTGCTGACTGTTCCTTAGAGAGTCTTAAATGAACACCCAAAGGTGTACTCACTGGTTTAGCATCTTGCGTGTTGAACCTTGAGAGTACTTTCTTGATGTACTCAGCTTGTGATAACAACAAAGTCCCTGACTTAGTGTCTCTCTTGATCCTCATTCCAAGAATCTGCTTTGCAGCACCCAAATCTTTCATTGCGAACTGCTTCGATAATTCCCGCTTCAAATTCATAATCTCTTGCATATCCGAACCTGCAACGAGCATATCATCAACGTACAACAATAAGATAATAAAGCTGTTGTCGAACTTTTTGATGTAGTAACAATGATCTGCTTCGCATCTTGTGAAACCGCTGCTGCTCATAAAACTATCAAACTTCTTGTACCACTGCCTGGGAGCTTGTTTTAAGCCATACAAGCTCTTCTTTAACCTACATACTAGGTTTTCCTTGCCTGCTTCTTTGAAACCTTCTGGTTGCCTCATATAGATTTCTTCCTCCAAGTCACCATGAAGGAAAGCTGTTTTTACATATAACTGCTCAAGATGTAAATTTTCTGCATCTACAATTTTCAACACCAGTCTGATTGTAGTCAGCTTCACGACTGGAGAGAAAATTTCATTGTAGTCAATACCTTCTTTTTGCTGAAAGCCTTTGACAACCAATCTGGCTTTGTAGCGCTTGTTTCCATTGTGTTCTTCTTTAATCCTGAAGACTTATTTGTTATGAAGAGCTTTCTTGCCTGGTGGTAATTCAGCTAATTCCCATGTCTGATTTGACATAAGCGAGTCCATCTCATCTCTCATGGCAGACTCCCACTTGACTAAATCCTCCACTTGCATTGCTTCATCATAGCACTCTGGTTCACCACTATCAGTTAACAACAAGTAGTGCAAAGAATGCGAATAACACTGGATTGGCTTAAGAACTCTGGAGGAGCGTCTTAGTTCTGGTGTGCCTGGTTCTTCTTGAACTGTTTCGGGACTAATCTGAGCATCACTTCCAGAAATCTCTTCAAACTCAGCAAATTCCTTTGTTTCAGCTTCGGTAGTGGATTTACTTGATTCTGCGATTGATCTGTCTTTGTACATCAAATTCTCATTGAATATGACGTCTCTGCTTCTGATGATCTTTCGATTTTCATAATCCCAAAACCGATAACCAAACTCATCACCACCATAGCCAACAAAGACACATTTATTAGACTTGGCATCAAGTTTACTTCTTTCGGCAGAATCTATGTATACATAAGAGATACAACCAAACACTCTTAAATGCGAAAAGTTTACCTCTTTTTTGCTCCAAACTTCCTCTGGTATTCCACCATTCAAGGGAACTGAGGGCCCACGGTTGATCAGGTAGGCTACAGTGTTGACAGCTTCAGCCCACAGCAGCGTGGGTAAACCGGCTTGTATCATCATACTTCTGGCACGTTCATTCAGAGTTCTGTTCATGCGCTTTGCTACGCCATTTTGCTGTGGTGTCATGGGAACTGTTTTCTCCATCTTGATCTCACTGTTTGCGCAAAATTCGCTGAATCTACTATCTCTGTACTCTCCTCCATTGTCAGACCTCAACCGCTTGATTTTTAAACCAGTCTCATTTTCCACCATGGCCTTCCATTTTCTGAAGGTATCAAAGACTTCTGATTTCTTCTTCAGAAAATAAACCCACACCTTCCTTGTAGAATCGTCGATGAAGGTGACATAATACAGTGAGCCTGAAAGAGATGAAACTGGAGATGGTCCCCACACATCGGTATGGACCGACTCTAACTTTTCTACCTTAGGTATCTTGCCAATCTTTGCAAAACTGACTTTCTTCTGTTTGCCAAAGATGTAATCCTTGCATAGTCTGACATCTACAGCCTTTAGATCCGGAAGCTTCCCTTTTGACAGAAGTGTCTTCATCCCTTTCTCACTCTTATGGCCAAGTCTTTGGTGCCATAGGTTTGACTTTCCATCAGCATCTGCTACTGCAACAATATTCTCTAAGTTTGAGGTTACATAGAGAGTACCACACTTCTTACCACGAGCAACGACGAGTGCTCCTTTGGTAATCTTCCACTCACAGCCTGAAAAGGTTGTACAATATCCTTCTCCATCAAGTTATCCTATTGAAATCAAATTTCTTTTGAGGCTAGGAATATGTCTCACTCCTTCCAACTTCCAGGTACTCCCGTTTGGAAACTTTAATCGGATGTCTCCTTTTCCGACAATTTTCAAGGTTTTATCATCAGCTAGATAAACCTTCCCAAAGCTACCACTGACGTAGTTCTCCATGATCTCTCAGCGTGGGGTGGCATGGAAAGATGCTCCTGAATCCAGAATTCATGATTCAATCGGGCTGTTGACGCTTAGAATCATAGCATCACCTGCCTCCTCGGTCACATTTGCGGATTCCTGTGTGCCGGTATCTTTCTTCGGTGCTCGGCAATCCCTCTTAAAGTAACCCTTTTTGCCGTAATTATAATAGTTAAATTCTTTCTTTCCCGATCTGGATTTGCCCCTTCTAGATTTCGATCTGCTACGATTTGAATTTCTTTCTGAAGTTCTCCCTCTAGACTCTGTGTGCAAGGCTGAAGAGCTTGATGCTTCACCTGATTCTCTCTGCCGAATTTCTTCATTCAATACCAGATCCCGAACATCGTCAAACTTCAATTTATTATTTCCTGATGAACTGCTGACTGTTGTAACAGTAGCATTCCAACTGTCTAGTAGAGATGACAAGAGAATCAAAGCTTGAACTTCTTCATCGAATTCAATTTCCACGGAACTCAACTGGGTTGTGATTGTGTTGTGCTCATTCAGATGTTGAGCGACTGATGCCCCTTCCGCCATCCGCAAGTTGAATAATCGCCTCATCAAGTGAACTTTGTTTGAGGCCGATGGCTTCACATACATATTGGAGAGAGCCGTTATAAGACCCGCCATGGTCTTTTCCTTTACTATATTGAAAGCAACATTGCGGGATAACGTTAATCGAATCACTCTGAGGACTTGTCTGTCATGAAGATTCCAATCTTCTACCTTCATGTCATCTGGCTTCTTTCCTAAGAGTGGTTGATACAGCTTTTTCTGGTACAGATAATCTTCAATCTGCATTTTCCAAAAGCCGAAGTCCGCACCATCAAACTTTTCAATTTTAATCTTCCCTTCTTCTGCGGCCATCGCTCCCACTAGAATCTGGCTTCCTTTGGATCGTTTTTGACTATTTCTACAGACCATCGTGTATTAGAACACCTTCGTCGACACACCGGTACTGCCAACAAAACTCACAAAAACTGACAGAATCTACCACCAAAGCTCTGATACCAGTTGTTAGGAAATTAGAGCGTAATTTCCCTATAACCAGATTTGTGAGAAAATGAAATAAAAGTGGAAATAACACACACACAATTTGATAACGGAGTTCGGCCAATTGTGCCTACGTCTCTGGACCCGCTGCAGATCGTTTTACTAAAGGGAGAAAATATACAAAGTGTTTACAACACTTACAACTCACAACCACTCACAAACTACAACCCACTCCCAATTATGCCCAAGAATTTTTCTCACAAAATTTTTTCACGAGCTTTTCTCTCAAACTCTCTCTTATTCTCTAATTTTAGGATATATAACAAATGAGAGCTAAGGGGTTTATATATGCTTCAAAAGATGATGGGTTGGTGGAATTAGGCAAGAAGTTAGGCACCTCCATTTGACATTTACTCAAGTTAGGCACCTCCATTTGACATTTTACAATTGCCTTGACACTAACTAAACTAACTGTCACCTAACTCACTCCTCTGTTCTGAATCTAGTGCAATTGCTAGAATGATCATGATCACATCTGTTCCTATGAGTAACTTACATGCTGTCATTTTATGCTTTGTCTGTACATGTGCAGATGCTACACATGCTTGATCCACTGTGTAACACTGGTTGTATAAGCATGTGTGCATGATATCTTCACATCCCCTGCAAACTGAACTGAGGTGAATCAACTAAGTTCAATTTGGAATGCATGAAATGAAAACGATCATGAGTAAGCCCCTTAGTAAACACATCAGCAACCTGAAACTCAGTGGATACATATCTATGCTCAATGACACCGTCAGCAACTTTCTCTCTTAGGAAAAAGACTATAACCAAATGATACCAAAGGTGAATTGTGCCATGGACCTATACTCTACTTCAGTGCTGGAGCGGGTAACTGCATGTTGCTTGTAAGAGCTCCATGAGACAAGGTTTCCACTTAAGAAAATGCAGTTAACAATAGTGGAGTGCCTCTAATCCAAGTTGTTGGCCTAATCAACATTAGTGTAAGTTTTAACAAACAAAGGTATCTATTGGTTTAAAATGTAAGCTTTTCAAAATAGTCCCTCTCAAATAGCGTAGCACATGCTTACATGCTTGCCAATGAGTCTGCTTTGGTGATTGTAAAAATTGGCTTAACTTATTCACAATATATGCAATATCAGAACGCGTATGAGTAAGGTGCTTCAATGCTCCTACAGTGCTTCTGTAAAGAGTAGGTTTAGAGAAGTACTCACCATCATTAAGATACAACTTAGTACCTGAATTGATAGGAGTCTCACAATGTCTGCAATCAGCCATGTTTCTCTTCTTCAAAAGATGTGTAGTATCTCGAAAGCCTCAAAACCTAGAAAATAGTTAACTGACCCAAGAATTTTCAGTGCAAAAGTATTTTTGAAGCTGAGAGATTAGTTGAGTAATAAGTGAGGAATTGTCACCAGTAACCAGTATGTCATCAACATACCTAAGCAAGAACAACACATGAGAACCTTGATGCTTAGTAAACATGGAAGTGTTTGACATAGAATTCATGAAAGCCCTGGATTATTGGGCAGTATTTAGCTTGTGAAACCAAGATTTAGGAGTCTGTTTTAATCCATGCAACGCTTTGTTATGGCGGCAAACATAGTAGAAAACTGATAACTGATAAACCCCTTTGGTTACTCCATGAATACCTTTTATTGTGGAGATCACCATTGAGAAAGACATTATTGACATTCACTTATTTTATATCCCACTTGTAAAACACAAAATAGAAAAAATGATCCTAATGTTGTAGCCTTAACCAATAGACTAAAAGTATTAAGGAAATCCAACCTAGTAGTTTAACTAAAGCCTTTAGCAACAAGCCTAACTTTATGTTTAAGAACTGTACCATTTGGCTTAAATTTTGTTCAAAAGATCCATTTACAACTAACTAAATTCATGTCAGCATAACATGGAACTAAAGTCCAAATATTATTGGTATGTGAGGCATTAAACTCTTCTTACATAACCTTAAGCCACCTAGGATCACTTATTCCTACCTTGACTATTTTTGGTTCCTCATTAGAAGAAGTAACAGACTTAACGATAGAAGAAAGAGCCTTGGCATTAAGTAGATGACTTTTAGCTCGAGTAATCATTGGATGACAATTACCAGGCAACTGAACTAAGACTGATGTGTGCGAAGAGGAGAAGAAGTACTCATAATTGGTGAAGAAGTACTCATAAGCGGACCGGATTGAATAGTGAAAAATAAAAAATTGGAAAACTGGACCAGAGAGCATCGCGACCTGGTCACCGCGACCACAGGTCGCGACAGCTCCCTCGCGGTGAAAAACGCAAAATCTGGCAGTGAGTACCGCGACCAGTCACCGCGACCATAGGTCGCGATAGCTTGCTCGCGATGAAAATGGCAAAACCTGGCAGTGAGCAACGCGACCAGCCACCGCGACCACAGGTCGCGATGGACTGCTCGCGATGAAATTGTCAAAAACAGGCATAGAGCAACGCGACCAGTCGCGCGACCAGGGTGCGCTCGCGACGAAGGCGGTGCGCGCACTCCAGTGAGTGTCGCGACCTGGTGCCGCGACCACAGGTCGCGACGGCGGTCGCGATGGCGAAAAAAAAATATAAAAAAAAATAGAAGCTTCTCGCAGAAGCGAGAAGCCAAAAACAGAGAGAGAAAGAACCGAGAAAAAGAGAGAAAAGGAGAGAAAAGAGAGAAGAAAAAGAAGAAAAAGAAGAAAGAAGAAGAAGAAAGAAAAGAAAAGAAAAAGAGGAAGAAGGAGAAAGGAAAAAGAGAAGGGAAAGAAATCGTGGAACCGCGGATTCTCGAACGAAAAACTCGGATTCCAAGTAGGTGTACTCTCGTTTTCGAAATCGTTTCGAGAAATAGTTCGTTTACTTTTTCGTTTTAGTTTTCGTTTTCGATTTCGTTAAAAGTTTTCGATTCCGATTATTCGTATGAAACATGTTTATAAATATGTAAAATCGATGATTTGTGGATCTACGGTTGATTATTGTTGATTTCGTTACATGTTGTTGATTTCGGAAAGATTCGGAAAGATTTTATATTATATCGTAATTGTTTGTGAAAATCGTTTATTGAAACGGCCCTAGGATACGTAGACATAGAAGTGGATATAGGAGGTTGGTATACCAGCTGGGTTTTATTGAGCAGTACTGCGCCGATATTGATTGATTGATATTGATGATATTGATGTACCTCCTCTTGGATTCGTCCAGAGGCTGGGAGATACGTACCTCCTCGGGATTCGTCCCGGGGGTTGGGAGTTAATGTACCTTCCCAAGGATTCGTTCCTGGGATAGGGAGCTATGTACCTCTCTAGGTTCCGTACCCACGGTCCTAGAGTTGGGAGACACGTACCTCCTCAGAATTCGTTCTGGGGGTTGGGAGCTTGACCCATATTCCAGTCCGTATATGTTTAGTATTCTAGTGGGCCAAAATTGATAGAATTGGAAGTGAATCGAATGATTTTATTAATCGAATTCTTATGTTGATTTTATTATTGTACTTCGAGAAATTGAAATTGCTTAATGATTTAATTTTGGAAATTCAATTGTTTTGAAATCGATTAGTGATGAAAATGTTTATCTTGTGGTTTATTTCTCTTTAAAGACTAATTATATTGTAATTTACTTAATTGAGTTTTTAGTACACCCACTAAGCTTTATGCTTAGCGCGTTAGTTTGTTTCTAACGCGTAGGTACCAGGAATCCAGAGGAGGCTAGAGATTGAAGGAGGAGCAAATTGCAGACCGAGTCACAGGATTTGTACAGTTGGGTAGCTATATTTTGTTATGTATATATATTCTGAAAGCATGCATATACAGGGAATTTGTAAATAAGTTTTGTAAAACGTTTTGTAATTAATTATTTTATGATTACTGTCTTTTATTATTTAAATGTAAATAGTAAAGTTTGATTTGTTATTATTTTATAAACTATTTGTGAAAGTCGCACTAAACGGCAGAGTGCGCAACTGATTGAAAGTGATAGAAGTGTTTGTGAAATGAGAATTGTTTTTGAATTGATTGTGTAAAAGCAGGATTTTGGAAAGTCCGAAAAACAAACGGCACTCTGCCGGATTTTCGTAAAAAAAAAAAAAAAAAAAAATTTTAAAATGTTTTATGAGCTCACAACGATTTTAAAATGAAAAATGAAGTTTTGAAAAGATGGTGAAAGTCCGAGTAGCGCGCCCCGAATTGGTCCGGCCGGATCGGGTCGGGGGGGGGGGGGGGGGGGGGGGGGGGGGTGCTACATATACCTTGTTTATGTTTTAGTATTTATTAAAGAGCTTTTGTACGTTAGGCTTGGCTAGATTTTCAGAAAAACAGATTTCAGTACAATATTCAGAAAACAGATTTTTATTGATTTCAGTACATTGTTTTCAGGAGACAGAATAAGTTTTCAGAAAAGTATTTTATCAGAAGAGTATTATAAAAAACTATATTATTAGAAAGGGTGATTTTCATTTGGGTCCCTAAATTTTGGGGAATTATCAGTTTTTTAAAGCAGTTTCGTTTATTGCTATACTTGAACCATAACTTTTAGAAATGTATAATTTTGGTCCTTTTGACTAATTTTTTAACAATCAAACCTTACAGAATTTGTAAAAGGACTAATTTGCCCTTAACTCTATTTAAATGAATCAAAATTACAATTTTAACCTCAAATTTTAAAAAAAATTATTAATATTTAGAAGGGTAATATAGTCATTTCAGATTAATATTTAAAAAATAAAAATATAAAATTTTTTAAATGGATCTCCACTGTCCATCAATTTTGATGGACGATGGACATTATATTAGAATTTTTTTAAAAAATAAAAAGTAAAAACTATATTAAATTTTAAAAATAAAATTAAAAATTTTTGAATTTTTTTTAAATAAGCCAATCTGGATTTGCATCCTATCTAGATCAATTTTTTAAAAAAATTGTAAAATGTAAAAAAATATCGAATCTGGTCTGTCATCAGATCTGATGGACCGTTTAGATCCTATATGGACCAATTATTAAAAAAGTAAAAAAAAACAGAAAAAAAAAATTAAAAAATCTAGATCGAATCTGGACCGCCCACCTCCATGGATTCATCGAATCCATGGAGATCGATGAATCCATAGAGCTTCTCTGCCTAAAACTTCGTCGTTCTTTGCGAAGGTAGGGAACAGATCGACAACGATTAAAGAACAAATCAAAGACGAAGACGAAGAACAGATCGAAGAACCCAGAAGACGAAGAACAAATCGAAGAAACCCAGAAAATTCTGGGTTCTTCGTCGACGAACTCAGAAGACAAAGAACCTAGAAACTTCTGGGTTCTTCGTCCAGAAGTTCTTCGACCTTCGATTGACGAAGAACTTAGAAGTTTCTGGGTTCTTGTCGATCAAAGAGTTTTGCAAAAAAAAAATTTTTGGTTGTGTTCTTGGTGGAGATCCAGATTATCTCCACCAAGAGCAGTTTGAATTTTTTTTTTCTTTTCTTCTAAACAGCAAAAAGAAAAAAAATAAAAAAAAAAATTGATTTTCACTTTTCATTTTATTTTAAAAAATTCCAATATAATCTCTACCATCCATCAATCTTGATAGATGGTGGAGATTCAACTAAATATTTTTAAAAATTTTTAATTAGGGGTAGATATGTCATTTCTTTAAAAAATAAACTGTTGACCCATTAATAGGTTCAAAGACAAAAATACCCCTGAAAATATTAAGTTTGACTAACGGTTGACTTACAGAAGGACAAAATTGATACATTTCCAACAAATTAGGGCCCAAGTATACCAATAAACAAAACTGCTTTAAAAAACTGATAATTCCCTAAAAGTTAGGGACCCAAATGAAAATCACCCTATTAGAAAAGTTCTATCAGAGAAGTTTTATCAAAAAAGCATTTTCAGTAAAGTATATTTTTTTAGTTTTTCAGTTTTCAAAAAAGTACATTATTTCAGCTTATTAGTTTTCAGAAAAGATATTGTCTTAGTTTTTCAGTCTTTAATAAAGTGAAAGTATATGTATATATATCCTTAGCTTTCCAGTTTTCAGAAATTAGATTTCAGAATATTTTTTTGTATAGATTTTAAACCAGTTTCCAGAAAATAGATTTCAGTAATATTTTTAGAAAGTAAATTTCAGTATAGTTTTCATGAAATATATTTCAGTTCAATTTTCAAAGAAACAGAGAGATTTTTATTATTAAGTAAATTGTTTAGTGCAGTTTTTCCGATATTAGTAAAAGAATTATTATTTTGAATTCCATTATATTATGTTCAGAAAATAGATTTTAGTTATCTTTTCAAATTAGTTTATTAGAAACAGATTTATATTCTTTTCAAATTTCAGGGAGGTTAATAGAAAAGGATTAAAATTTATTTAGAAATTATAACACTCACTGAGCTCCTTTAGCTCACTCTAGTTTTTCTTTATATTTTTAAATCAACCTCCCAGGTACCGATGCAGACATTGCAAGGACGCCGAAAACCAGCGAGACCAGTCAGAGGATGCTGTGATTGTTTTACAAGCATATATAATGTTTTAGTTGTTAAGTTTGTATTTTGATATTGTTTTAAGTACATAAGTATTTTATTTAAAGATTTGATTCATCAATTTTTAATAATCATTTATTCTGATAAATCAACTGTTTGAGTTGTGATTTGTTGCGATGGACCAGAGGTCCATAATAGTTGAGATTTAAAAATTTATAGAAGTGTTCAAGTTTTTATGCAGGTCTCCAAGATTTAGTAATCTCAGAAAAACAGAGGAGATTCTGCCAAAATTTTAATAAAGTAGTTTTGTATAAAAAATAAAAAATAAAAATTCCTACACAGATTTCCTGTTAAAAGAAACGCCTTAGCTTCATGGAAGCCTTTCAGCGGGGCAAGCCTCAACTGGAAAGCTACCGTGGAGTACCGGCAAGCTACCTAATGAGAGATAGTAGGTTAAGGGCCTGTCAGATTTAACATTAATTTACTTTCTGCACATCAAATAAATTTGAGTAAAATTCATTTGAGGTAGTAATTGTTTACTGTTTTTCAAGATTTAACATTAATTTCCTTTCTCCACATTAAATAAATTTGAGTAAAATTCATTTGAGGTAGTAATTGTTTACTGTTTGAAAAGAGAGGTAAAAATACGGAGGAAAAATAGGAATTGCATCTCCAATAGTTGAAAATGCAATATATAAAACCATAAAATTAAAAAAGGGAAAAATAACGGATGAAACTAGAAAAATTAGTGGCTCATCAAATTTTGACCAAAATATAATTTGAATCAAAATATATGGGTAAATAATGGGATTAAAATAAGAGTAGAGTAAAATTCGGGTATTTTACGGGGCAGGTTTATTCCTGCATGAGATACCCATACAATACTAGCCATTATAACCTATATATATTCCTTGAAATGCGTGTGTTTTAAATTTTATAATCTTCATTTCACCTAACAAAATCCAGCCTCAAATTTCTCCAAATTTCAATTAAATTTCTAGGCTTTTCTTCAATAGAAATGCTCGGCAGATTCTCGGGGCTCAAATCTCCATTTCACCAACATGAGTTTCGTGTGGTGCAGCACATGCTATTAGTTAGGGGACCCGGCCCTCCTATAATTTTTAAGAGAAAAATTTATATATAAAAATAAATTATATAAAGTAATAAATCATGAATCCTGTATCAATCTCCGCTATGCTATCAGTAGAAAAACAGATGCATGTCTCACATGCATACTGGTATTAAATTGTCAACATATGCTATCTATACCAAATGACAATTGAGAAATGGTACAATTTAGTCAAGTATCCAACAAAACTGTGATTAACTAGTTTGGCCATAGTGCTTATAACGAGAGGAGAGCAGACAGTTCTTTGCCGAGCCATATCATAGTCTTCAGCTCAAAACAAGTTATTTTACTGGTCTGTCCAGGCTTAGCAACCATGAGTTATGAATTCACTAAAAGTAGGAAAATCATAGCACAAAGAAGTTGCTTATTGACAAAAAATATTAGCAAATAAATTCTGCTCAGGCATGCATAATTTATCCCAACTTTCTTCAAGTCAATCTATCAATACATCCCTCATCAAAATCAATCGCATATTTTATGGATAGACAAATCAAAGAAATCAAACACAAATCAAACTAAAATCAACAGAAATCCACATGAAACACAAATCAAGTAATCAAATAACCAAAGATATTACCGTACTGGGCAAGAAAGAGTGACAGTGAGGGGCGATGGCACTGCTAGGCGAGGAAGAGCGGCGGTGCTAGGCAAACAGCGATGTACTAAGAATTGAACACCACTAATTTTGAGTCCGGCAACCATTTCATCCATTTGTGCACTTGAAATTGAAAATAAACTTTTCATTAAAATGTACAAGACAGAACTTGCTGGTTGTGAAATTAGCCATTCTATATAGTGAGGAACTTGATCATTACCATTTGTAGAGGATTTGCAATCTAGTTCATAGTACGGTATCAAAGGACCAACTGAGTAGACAGGGTACTCTAATTTTGTAAACATCGCAGACTTGTGATTCTAGCTCATATACGGTTCCAAATGGAAGATATTTTACTTTTGATGAGGGAAATTCGTAAGGCCAACACTGTAAGGTGAGTACTTGATCGTTTTTAAGGAAAACACGAGGCAGATCAGCTACACGTATAGAAGAAATTCCTGGGATGAAGTCCACAACATCGTTTCCATTTTCTACATATACACATTTAGTGACATAATAAGTAACTCGAGAATGATATATAAACTAAATAGCAAGTATATATATGTACCTTCCATATTCACTGGAATCCCTTTATCGAAGAGATGAACATGATACAAGATGGTAAATGTAGTTGCCGATGGAGCCCAAAACAGTGCTACCAGAATACTCCTGTTATATCCGGCTTCGATTACAAATGGTAGTAGAATATCAGTTATGATGGTAGTTAGGGGAGGGTCGAGCCGATCAAGAATTTGCTCAAACGGAGTAGCCATAAGCTTAACAGCTCTAAAGAAAGTGATGACATCAGCAACTTGAAGTTGTGCTGATGGTATAACATTGTTGGATATGGTTGCGAACCTTATGTTGGGTTGAAAAACTTCAGAGGCGATGGTGCGACATCTGCAGCCATAAACTTCAGTAAGAACAAATGTTATGAGAATGTCATCTTTTTTCGAAACTAGAAGTTTGCTGAGAATCAGCAGTGGATTGATGTGTCCTCGAGCAAGATAAGGCATGGCCACTACGTGACACACTTTGGTTGCTGCTTGCATGTTGTTGGTATTCATCGATTCTATAGCTAATTAATAGAAACCTTCTAGTGAAGATCAAGTTTGTTTTGAGAGAAAATAAATATATTAGCAAAACCAAAACGAATACAATCAGACTAACCAGGACTGTCTGCCTGGATCAACCCCGCAACAAACGGTGGGCAAGAACCTATCCAAGAACAAAAAGAAGGGAGACCAAGAGCAGCTTTAGCCAAGGCATCAACGGCCTTGTTAGCGGACCTAGGAACATAAGAGAAACTCAGGACAGACGCCAAATTAACATACAAAATATCGAAAACAATTGAACCTAATTTCGAAAGAGGGATAAAACGATCCACAAGTAACTTAACCACACTCAACGAATCAGACTCCACATGAACCGGTGCCAACCCCAATTCACAGGCAAAATGAATACCATGAAGAATAGCTATAGCTTCTACAACCTGAGGCGAGAAGTTCGCTAGTATTCAACACGACCCAACCGCCACGAACGATCCCAAATAGTCACGAACAATGAAACCTAGTCCAACCATTCCTCCTCATGTTGCTAAGCTTGCATCCGTGTTGAGCTTGAGTGAGCCCGCAACTGGAAGGATCCAAGGAACGTCTCGGTGAATTGCTGGAGGACTCCCCGAGATATGCGTCTCGGACTTCCAAAAATCCTCCAAAAACGCACAGCACCAATTCACCACATCGCCAACAGGAAGAAGAATCTGACCGTGCACTGTATGATTACGTCTAAACCAGATTCTCCACCAGACCACACAAAGCAACTCAAAATCGTGAACTGGCAACACCGTTCTAGCATCCATCAAGAAATCCAGAAAACTTGTCTCTTTTGCCGCTGAAAGCGTCGACCAAGCCTCAGAAGTCTTACGGACACTCTTCAACATCGGGCAACCCCACACCTCATAGAAGGTGGTTTCGATGCCGCACTTACAAAAGGAACACCACTTACTCACATCAACTCCTCTAGAGATCAAATTAAAAAAAAGGAAGGAATCCAATTAAGAGCGGCCCGCCAAATGAATAGCTTAACCTTGGGGGGAATAGAAAGTCTCCATAAATACTTCCATCAAGACTTTATGGACTTAAACCCCGAACAACAAGCAATGGAAGAAGACATCAAATCCACCTTGTACCTACTCTTGACCGAGTACACTCCCCACTTATCATAATGCCAAATGAGAGAATCGTAACGAGGTGAAGAACTCAAAGGAATACTATGGATCACTTCCTTACCTTCTGCAACAAAGAAACGGTCGAGCAAATCCACATTCCAAGCTTCGGAAGGCGTTCGAAGTTGACAGACCAACAAATCCTCCCCAAGAACCGGTCGAGACAAGGTTCTGAATATCGTTGGATGTGGGATCCACCTGTCCTTATACACAAGAATGGATGACCCCCCCCCCACCCCCCCCCCCCCCCTAATCCTCTACCGAGAGACCTTATAAAGCAAATCCCGCCCCCAAAGAAAGCTCTTCCAAATGAAAGACCATGTTCGGTGCCGAGAAGCTTTCAAAAAACTGGATGAGGGGAAATAGTTACTCTTCAACACCCGAGCGGCCAACGTGTTCGGATTCATAACCAACCGCTGATAGAAAATTTATTGTTATATATTTACGACCCTTGGATTGTTTCTTTTTATTGTATTTTTGAGTATTTTTGGTACGCTTGATGTATTTTGTGAGTATGTGTAGCTATTAGGTGAGCCCCGTGAATTAATGCGAAAACACGATGAGTCGAGTTTAAATCGGTTGTGAATAGTACCGTATACGTGAAGAGTACCGTACACGTAATAGTACATGATGAACAGTTCTGTATACGTGAACATTACCCTATACGTAAATAGTACACGAAAATTTTATTACTTCGAGACATCCTGCACTTGGGATTTATTCCCACGCGTTTGAGCGTGTCAAGTTTTTGGCGCCGTTGCTGGGGAAGTGTTTCGGTTGCTAGTTCTTAGATTAGAGATTTTAGGTTTTTATTATTTTTATTTCATTTTCTTTTGTTTCAATTTTACTTTTAATTTTTCTTTTGATTTGTTTTTCTTTGTTAGGTGCTCGAGCCATTAGCCATGCAATTGAAAGAATTGACTAGACAAATGCAGATGTTGGCCTCTGAGACTAGGCAAAACCGCATAGGGGTTGCTTGCTATATATGTAGAGTTGGTGGACACGATTCTTCTTTATGTCCATCCAGGGAGACCTTCCCGGAGTATGAGTATGAACAAGCACATGCACTTAATTATTATCCTCCGTGATCAGGGAATGATCTATACTCCAACAGCTATAATCCAGGATGGAGTAATTATCCAGACTTTTCCTGGAGAGATAGTCAGCAGCAGCCATGACAGTATCAGGAGTGCCAACAACAGAGTTAGTTTGAGCCACCGTATCAATACCAGTACCAGCCCAATACACAAAGTTATTTTGATCAATCGGCTGATCAATCATTTCAGTAGGTTCAAACATCGCAAAATGACAAGCTTGACGAACTCATGCAAATGATGCAGCAGAACAATCATATAACTGGTAGGATAGAGGCAAAACTCGGCCAACTGGTCGAGGCATTGCAAAATAAAATGCCCGAAGAGTGCCCTAACCAGCTAGAGCAAGCAGAGGAGATTACCATTCCTTTGAGTGGTACGACAGTTACTAATAGGGTTGAGGATGAACTTTCTGATTCTGTTAATTTTGCTGCAGGTACAGGTACTCAGCTGGTGAGAGTAGAGGTGAAAACAGGTTTGGGGGTTAAAACGGAAGTCAAACCTAAAGAGGAGCCCAAACCCGTTTCGACTAAACCACCTGATAACAAGACTCAATATGGAGATGATGGAGATTGCTTTAAGTTGAAAAAGCTATTCTCCTTATTATTTCAGGTCCATGGAGAGCGTATACGATCATGTAGACATGAGCTGATTGCAAGTCATGCAGGAAACATAGTCTAGGATGTATTTTGAGAGATAGCTCGAGTACGACATCTTGCCTAGACATTAAATAAAGCACTAGGAGGGAGGTAACCCTTTATTTTCGTTTCTTTTTGTTTTTGTTTTTTATTATGTTTTTATCATTTTCATTCAATTTTGCTTTTCCAATAGAAGTGCTATGCCTTGTGTTGAGAAAACAAAGTACGGATGAGTGAGGGTGGATGAAGTGATAGTGGTTGATATTTAGGATTGTTAATTGTGGATATTAGGACTGTTGATCTGTGTTCATGTTTTATGCATTTTTATTTTTTTTTCCTTGAATCTAGGATTTTAAACATTGAGGACAATGTTTATCTTAAGTTTGGGGGTATTATTATCTTTTGTGTGCTTTTATGTTTTGTTGGTGTATATAGGCTGGAAACCTAGACTTTCCTCATACGCACTGCGTTTGGAAGACTTAGGCATAACAATGCCACGTACACTAGTTTTAGAGTCTTTTATTGTATTTTTCGTGTTTTGTTTTATTTGTTTTAGGATAGCAAATCATATGCATGCTTTACAAATAATTGGGTAATAATATATAAATGCTTAGGTCATTTGAGTGTACAAAGTTGTTAGCTAGAATAATACCGGTAGTGTCTTTGCATCTAAACATATAAGTCTGACATCTTTGCATTGTAGTATGTGAAAACTTCCAATTAGTAGTCCTGATTAATAGTGGAGACTACCCTTAATGAGATTTTGAGCTTATCGCGTATTCATTCTGAGGGAATTTTTGACTCTTAAACACTTTCTTGAGCTTTATTGTCAGTAGATTGATCTCTATAGGTTTGTATTGGATGTTAACAAATTGCATTATAAAAATCTTGTATGTATGTTTTGAATGTTCAGTTGAGTAGATTTTGGAGATATGATCCAGACATTATTTGTGAACTTCTAAATAGCTTGATTTCCTGTCCTTAAATTGTATGCTCCCTATCCTATTCGAGGCCAAACACTCGCATATTAGCCTTTTATTGTATGAACTACATGTTTAAAAATCTTACCCGAAATTGTAAGACGTTACCCTTGACGCTTGGAAACTAGAGACAATTAAAAGAAAAATGTGAAAGTGTTGAGTGAAAAAAAAAGAGTGGAGTAGAGAAGATGAAATGGATGTGAAAATGTGCAAAAAAATAAAAAAAAAAATTAATAGCCAACAGAAAATAAAATAGATTTATATATATATGAAAAGAGTTGGCTAAAATGAGAAAAAGTAGTGAAGTGCACAAAGAAAAAAAATTGAAGAAGGTTGAAAAAGAGGTTGAAGGAGAAAGGTGTAGAAGAGGAAGGGAAGAAAAGTTGAACAAATTTGGTAGTCGTGAGAGAAATTGCACGAATTAAAAATTTTATGAAGTTTCTCAATAGGTTTCCAAGTGAGTTGAACCCGATTCTCGTTCTTATTGAGCCAATCACCCTAAGCCCCATTACAACCATATAAAGAACTGTTGATCTCTTTAAGAAACTTAATTGTAATATTTGACATGTATGTATATTGATTTTTCCGTTCTTAACATTTGATATCTTTCATGAGGTCCTTTGCTTAATCTGTGCGTTCTTTCTAATTATTGAAGCATACGACACATTTTGAAATTCTTTGCTCATAAATTCCAGTCGCATGCAGTTGAAAGTGTGATAGCTTAGGTTCTGAGTGTCATTGAGTGAAAACTTGTGAGACTAGAGTCGAGGCGAATTACATCAATAGTATGTTAGTATGGAAGGAGTCACGATTATAAATGCATTACATGTCAGTGTCTTGTGTGATATAGGGTGTTTAGACTTAGCAATGTTTTAGATTTCTAATTTTTGTGATGTTCTTATGCCTTTGGATTTATGTATATACTTGATTTGATGTGTAGCTATGTATGTGGTTAGCTTAGGATGTTTGTGGGTATCGTAGTTGGTAAACCCTCACGAGACTATAACTCGTCCACTAGGGCCACCTAGGGGTTTAAAGGCTTGTGGCACGTGCTAAGTGCCATCGTTTCATCCTACGAAAATGGATATAGCTTAGTTTATTTACTTATTTATTTATTTTTATTGTTAATTTTAGTTGCTTTTATTTTGGATTTTGTTGTGGTGTGTGCCGATTTGCTTGAGGACAAGCAAAAGATAGATTTGGGCGTATTTAATCATTCATTTATTGTTATATATTTACGACCCTTGGATCGTTTCTTTTGATTGTATTTTTGAGTATTTTTGGTACGTTTGATATATTTTGTGAGTATGTGCAACTATTAGGTGAGCCCCGTGAATTAATGCGAATACACGATGAGTCGAGGCAAAATCGGCTGTGAACAGTGCAAATTGCGAGCACGGCAGTCAACAGTCAAATACAGGCGCCGCAGTCAACAGTCAAACTATCAGTTGTGAACAGTGCAAATGGTGGCGTGAACAGTGAAACGAGGGCGCAGCAGTCAACAGTCAATTGCTGGCGCCGCAGTCAAAATGCTAGTGAACAGTACCCATACTCGTGAACAGTAACCATGAACAGTACCGCATACTTGTGAACAGTAATTATGAACAGTAACCTGACATCTCTTATAAATAGCCCCCATTTGTGAATCAAAAGGGATATCAAAAAAAGAAAGAGAGGAGAAGGGATCCAAGATAGAGAGTTCAGCTGGGTTCGTTCCAGTAGCTTTTAGCTGCGGCCTAGGGCCAATTTTCACCATTCTTCACTCTCCAAAACACCAACCATCATCATCAAACACCAACACAAGATTAATTTTACGAATTACATCGATTGTTCATTAAGAGAAGACGAAGATTTGCGAAAGAGAAGTCTCAGCCGGACCAAAGCCGATTTCGACTCTACACGTCTCTGAATGGGTTGTATCACATCCCTTTTCCTATCTTCTTGTTATTTTAATTATATGAGTAGCTAGTTTTGTTGTTAGGTGGTTTTAGGAACCATGAACGAATTTGGATTTTATTGATTATGAATATATTTTGTGTATTATTTCATGATATTGATTTTGAGCGTATTTTATATTATTACTTTGTGTTCAATTATTGTGTTTTGCGATTGCGAAAGTAGATTGCATGCTCTTTGATGAGAACCGATTTGATAGTTATTGTAATACATAATATTGATTTTGAGTGTATTTTATATTATTACTTTGTGTTCAATTCTGGTGTTTTGCGATTATGAAAGTAGATTGCATGCTCTTTGATGAAAACCGATTTAATATTTATTGTAATATTATATGAGAAATCATTGAAATTGCAATAGAGCTTAATTGACTCAAAAATCGATACTAGGTTAGTTTCGATAAGAAATTACTTAATTAACCTTTGTATTAGACTAACTATGGTTTTCAATTAATTGCACTCTAGGACCAATAGGTGTATTTGATTGAATTCACATACTATACCATTGCGGGAGCAATACAATATGGTGTGGCCTTAGTTGAAGAAGTCTTATCATAATAGTCAATATATTTCCTTATTCGGAATTGGAACTGTGTAACCACCTAGCATTATCTTCTATTTAATCCGTCTCGCTTTATTTTATGGTATTAGGAGTTAATTTAGTTTAATTTAGTTTATAAAACAAAAACCCAAAACAACTTGATTTATTTTACTGCTTTAGTATAATCTCTAGTTTTAGAATTAGTACCACCACTTCCTTGTGGATTCGACTCCGTACTCACGGAAATTTTATTACTTCCACACATCCTGCACTTGGGATTTATTCCCACGCGTTTGAGAGTGTCAACCGCCAACATTGCTTTGCGATCAGGGCCTGATTAAAAGCAAATAGGTTACGGAACCCCGATTCACCCTGGTCCTTTGGTCGATAGAGTTTATCCCAAGAACCCTAGTGAATCCTCTTCGATCTACCATTCGACCCCACCAAAAGGCTGCAAAGGTACGGTGAAGATCTCGAACAAAAGACACGGGAAAGCGAAAAAAGCTCATCGCATAAGAAGGGATGGCCTGTAAAACTGCTTTCATCAAAACCTCCTTCCCGGCTGCTGAAAAAAGTCTGCCCTGCCAACCACCAATCATAGCCCAAACCCTCTCCTTGATATTGGAAAACAAACTCTATTTCTTCCGAAATGAAAAGCTAGGAAGGCTTAAATACCGTTCATGGCAACCTACCAACTGAACACCCAAAATTGTGGCCATCTGATTAGCCAAAACTGACGGAATCTGACCGCTGAAACAAATCAGAAATTTATGAAAGTTAACTTTTGCCCCAAGGCCTCCTCATATTGCGCTTAATAAGAGCACACTCCTCTAATGTAGCATGAGTAAAGAGAAGACTATCATCTGCGAAAAATAGGCGGGTGATTCGCGGACCCGATCTACTACATCTCAGTCCAGAGTAAAGGCCCCTCTGTGCAGCCGTATGGATTAGACTGGAAAGCCCTTCTGCACAAATGAGAAATAAGTATGGGGATAAAGGATCTCACTGCCATAAACCTCGAGAAGGATGAATTGATCCCACCACTGATCCGTGCATAATAACATGTATTCGGGAAGGGGAAAACCTCATCTTTGTCAGCAGAGCCTCCAGAAAACACCATTATTCCCTATCATAAGCCTTCGCCATATCTAACTTTAACCCTAGAAAACCTACCTTACCTTTCTTTTTCCTTTTCATGGCATACAAGCACTCAAACCCCACAATAGCATTGTCCAAAATCAAATGGCCCGAAATGAAGGCACTCTAACTTTCAAAGATAACCTCTCCAAGTACACCTCGGATCCGGTTAACTAGAGTCTTAGCCACAATTTTGTAAATGACGTTACATAAACTAATCGGTCGAAAATCTCCCATTGCCTCTGCACGATCTACCTTCAGGATAAGTACAATAAGAGTCGAATTAATATCGGTGATCATCTGACCATTATTGAGCACCCCTAGACACGCTGCTGTAACCTTATCCCCCACAATGGACTAGAATCGCTGGTAGAAACTGGCCGAGAAACCATCAAGGCCAGGAGCCTTGGATGGCGCCATCTGAAAAAGGGCTTTCCTCACATCTTCCCCTATAAAAGCACCATTAAGATACCTATAAGCAGCTGGCGAGATTCCCTTCTCTACTGAATCCACAACTGCCCCAATTGTATCAGACGAAAGCATCGATGATCTAAATATATCCACAAAATAATCCAGGACCGTAGACTCCAGTACCAACACATCTTTGGACTACCGCCCATTACTATCCTTTAATCCCATGATCGTGTTACACTTCCTTCTACACGAAGCCTAAGCATGAAAGAATTTTGTATTTCGATCACCACTTTTTAACCAAGCGACTCGCGACCGTTGCTTCCAGTAAACTTCCTCGCGCCTTAAAAGAGAGTCAAGATCCCTTTCCAGGTCCCCAACCTGCTTCCAAGAAAAATGGAACTGACTAACATAAACCCTTTGAAGCATATCTCTCTTATCACGGATCTCTCGTCGAAGGGCTAATCTCTGCGACCTGTTCCAGGAACTAAGCCGCACAGCACAAACTCTGTTACACCTTACCACTGTACTCATGTCCCCCTCGCCATGAACTTTCCATCCCGCCTCAATGATACTATGACACATATCCTCTTCCGCCCAGCTCTCCTTAAAATGGAACCGAGATCTGTTCCTCCTAACATATGGAAGCTGCGTCACCGTATCTGCTACAATCAAAACCATAGGACGATGATCGAAATTCCACAACCCAAGATGGCGAACGGACGAGGAAGGAAACATCTGCGACCAATCCCAATCACTGACGCACCTATCTAGCCTTTCCTCCACAAATTCTGCACCTTCCAGCTTATTACACCACGTGAAAAGATGGCCAGAGAATCCGATATCCGACAGCCCACAGAAGTCTAACATATTACCAAAATTCTCAATCAGAAATCTAGGTTGAGCCGTGCCACCTGACTTCTCAGAATCATGTAGAATTTCATTGAAATTGCCTACGCATAACCAAGGCAAAGAACTCAACGAACGCAGACGATGAAGGAGTGTCCATTCATGCACCTGTTGAGCCGGATCTGGGTTACCATAAAAACCAGTCAGCCGCCACACCTTTTATCCATGTGATGTAATCTTTACATCAATATGAAACCTAGAAAAAGAAAGCAAATCCACCCCGACTGTATCCTTCCAAAGAAGACCCAATCTACCCCTCCGACCCTCACAGTCAACCACAAGTTTACTATAAAAACCGAGCTTTACACGAATAACCTCAAAACGATGTTGGTCAATCTTAGTTTTAGACAGGAAAACCAAATCAAGACTATGTTCTCTGACATGGGAACGAAGAGTTTGGAACGTTCGGTCGTTCCCTAGACCTCAAACGTTCCAGAATAAGCAATTCATGATGACCGGCAGGCCGGGTAATCCGGTCCTGCCGATGAGGGGAACTCCACTTCCATAGGAATACCTATGCTCTTGGATTTCTTCAATACCTGATCCACTGAGTCGGAGCATCAGGGCTAGCTATCAAGTTGTATATGCATTTTGTGACACTTAACAAGTGGTTTATTATATAGCATGAGAAGAAGGTTGTGCATGTTCTACGTGTCTCCTTGGCATTTATTTAATTTGTAGAGGGTAGCTAGAAAAATCTCGATAAATTAAAAGTTGTTCACTCAACTTTCTACGAAGCGATTTCCAATGTATAGCTATTTTTTTCATCAAAATAAATATTCAAAATCTCTATAAATTCACAACTCCAACCATTATTTAATTTACAATTTCTAAATAATAAAATATTTTTATTTTTTATTTTATAAATTATTTTTCAAACTTTTTCTTAATTATTTTGAATAATAATTTAATTAGATAATAATTTAATAACATAATATATTTACACCTAACTATTTTTACATTTAACAATTTTAATCTAAATTTTTTAATAATTAATTCTTTGTTGGTTTTAATTTAATTTTTTATACACTTACTTTATTGTTTTTTCTTTAGTTGTAATATTTTCATTTGTTTTTCCTTGTTAGCTAGAAATCTCGATAAATTAAAAGTTGTTCACTCAACTTTCTATGATAGAGGTAGAATGTTTATTCATGGATGGAGCCACAAGTGTCTTTAAATATTTTTTGTTTTCAAATTTTATACATAATTTTATTTTAATCTTTATATTTATATTTTAAATTTTTATAACTACTAAATTATTATAAATACATTAATTTAGTCTATATGACAAAAATTATAATAATGAAACGTAAATAAAATTTAAAATTAACTGTTTTATCCTAATAATAAGATATTGATTTTAAATGACGTATTCGCTTTCCTACTTGTAATACATTATTAACTATATTTATCCCTAGTAATTGATTTTTTTAAAAATTTGTTTAATTAAATAATAAATATTTTTTATTGAAAAAAATCAATGCTGGAGGAAAGGAAGAGAAAGACAGTTTCTTCCATGGAGGCAACCTATTTGTTTTCAATTTTTTTTTTTTACATTTTCAATTTTATAAAATAATAAATATGAGAATAATTTTGATAAATATTTTACAATAAAATACACACAACCTACCTAAAGTTTGCCATGTCACTTCCCTATACAATTTTATGGTCACTTCACACAAATCTCCTCGCTATTAATAAACTTTAGTTAGTTTTAACGGTTAACTTCTAAAATTGCATGTAAAGACCAAAATACCCTTTATTAATGTCAAATGCATATAATTACAATTTTGTCCAAGAAAAAGGACAACAACAACAATAATAATAATAATAATAATGTTTTAACAATTTTTTAAAAAGAAAAGTAAATGAATCTCCACCGTCCATGAGAATGGAGATTCCACCATCCATGAGCATGGATATCTATAAAACTTAATTTTTTTTTGGGAAAAAAAGTTGGTGGAGATCCCATCTAAGGTCTCCACCAGCCTCATGGATCATGGAGATTTGATCTCTATCGAGATGGAGATAGAGAACTGGTCTCCATCTTCATCGAGACCAGACCTGGCCTCTATGGAGATCAAGTCTGGTCTCTATCGATTGAGACCTCGTCTCTATCGATCTCGTCTCTATGGAGATCATTGACGGAGACCAGGTTTCCATATGGAGACGAGGTCTTCATCGTCTCCATGGAGACGTTCTCCATCTTGGAGATCAAGGTGAAGATCCTACCTCCACCTTTATTTTCATTTTTTAATGTATATTTAGATTTTTTAAAAAATATACTTGATCCCATCTCAGATCTAAAATTATAATTTTATCTTAATTTTTTTTAAAAAATAAAAATAAAGTAAAAAGACTAAAATACTCTTTTAATTGTTAAAACTATTTGGAGTTGATTAATGGTGAGGGGGATCTGTATCAATTGACCATAAAGTTTTATATGAAAGTGAAAAAGCAAACCTCAAGTAAGTTGTATGTAATTTGTTCAATTATTTTATTTAAATTTTTAATTTTAATTATTATCAATTTTTTTCTTACTTTTAATTTTTAAATTTTAATAACAATTACTTGTGATTTCATTTATGATTTACAGTTAAAATTTTTATCATATGAACTAAATTGATCTATTTATAAAAATTTAATTGTTATAAAAACTAAAAATATAAATATAAATATAAAAATAAAAAAAATTATATATAAAATTAAAAACATTTTTAAAAACACTTGTTCCATTTGACAAGTGTTAAATTTAACCCATACACAGCCACTGTTAGCAATTTAAACTATTTAACCCATACACAGCAAGTGTATGGGATAAAACAACCACTGTTAAGCAATTTAAACTATTTAGTCCATCTTCTTTTTTTATCTCATTTGACAAGTGTTAAATTTAACCCATACACAGCAAGGCCACTAATTTATCCTCTCTCTTTCCATTTTTTTTTTTTCACTTTTTCATCTCTCTCTATATATTTTTTTTAATTTCTCATATTTTATTAAACTATTTATATGTAAAACTAAAATTTATTTTATCTACTTTAAAAGTGAATTAAATATAGTAATAAATTTTAGATGATGTTATTTTATTAAAAAATTAAATAACTTTATATTATATATTATAATTTACTTCAAATTTTTAACCAAAATTTGTTTTCTTTAATTAAATTTATTTTTTGTAATTAATTTTAAATTATTTTATTTTATTCAAAAATTAATTTAATCAAATATTATTCTCATATCAAATATAAACCCTGACAGGCCTCTAACTTACTATGTCCCATTAGGTAGCTTCCCAGTCGAGGCTTGCCTCGCTGAAAGTTAAGCCGTTTCTTTGTTCTGAAAATCCGAGTAAAATTTTTTTTTTTTTTAAAAAAAATTTTGGCAGAATCTCTTCTATTTTTCTAAGATTACCAAATTTTAGAGACCTGCATAAAAACTTGAACACTGTTATAAAATTTCAAATCTCAACTACCGTGGACCTCTGGTCCATCTCAGCAATTCACAACTCAAACAGTTTTGTATATCAAAATAGAAAGTTATCCAATTTTTAAATAAAATTCTCATGCTCTAAGAATAATATCAAAATATAAACTTTACATGATTATTACAATTAAAACATTGTACATAATTCTAAATTGTCACAGCACTGCTTGACTGGTCCTGCCGGTCTTGAACATCCCTACCCTGTCTGCACCTATACCTTGGAGGTTAATTTAAAAACATAAAACTAAATGAGCTAACTAGCTCAGTGAATGTTATCATTTTCTAATAAATCTAATATTTCTGATTTAACCTCCCTAAAATCTTACCGAGAAGAATAAGAATTGGTTTTTTGAAAATACTGAAAGAAAACTAATAAAACCTTTATGTTTATTGAAAACTGTACAAAATTCTGTTTACTAAAAGTGACGTACTAAAATTCCAAAATGATAAATCTTTTACTACTTTTCGAAAACTGTACTAAAACAATTAGCATTATAATAACACTTTGTTTGTTTCTTTGAAAACTGAACTGAAATAAACCTCATGAAAACTATACTGAAATCTCTTTCACAAAAATTATACTGAAATGTACACTGAAAGCTGTACTGAAAAATTTTCTAAACTTTCTATTATTACCGAAAATTGATAAACTGATATAACGTACTTTCTAAATATAAGCTGAAAATTTATATATATACTTCACTTTATTAAAAACTGAAAAACTGAGAATATATAAATTTTTACTTTTCTGAAAACTGAAAAGCTGATAATATATATATATATTTCTTCCGCTGAAAATTGAAAAGTTGAGAGAACATACTTTTTCTAAAAACTGAAAAGCTGATATGATAATATACATTTTCTGGTAAAACTTTTCTAATAATATACTTTTCTGATAACACTTTTATGATAAAATGAAAAACTAATATATTATACTTTTCTGAAAACTGAAAAACTGCGAAAATATATTTTTCTGATAATACCAATGGCAACCTATATCTGATAACTGATAATCCATAGGGCGACTCAACTGGCTTCTCACCATATGGAAGGTGTCACCAGGCGACTAATCTGGCGCCGCACTAGTGACTCTAATAATCTGATAAAAGACATCTCACTGGCTATGTGGCGGAATTCTGCATCGCCTACATATAGCGAGACAACACCCCAGTGTGTGAGCGACTAACATACTCGACAGACTCAACCCCACTGGAGTCAGCGGACTGTCCCCCCCCCCCCCCTAACTTGCCCTACACAAGTGGGGTGTATCGGCCGGGTTGCTGATAATCTGATAACTGATAGCTGATCTGATAATTCTGATAAGCTGCTGATAATCTGATAATAAATGGGTATTCTATTAGCCTGAAAATGTTTTCTTTGCTTTTTTAAAAAAAAAAAAATCTTTTAAATCAAAAACATGAAAACATAAAATATATCTCTTTAATTAAATCTCATATATAACATTTGCTCAATTGATAATAGACTTACATTTCTAAAACATAGAAATGTCATAACTGAAACATCAATTCTGTGTAATTTATAAACTCGTATAAATGAACATATATATATATATATAACCATAAAATACTAAATCAAACTTGGAAGGAAATATACTAAATACAATTAAATCAAAATATATTTTCTTATTTATTTGGATAAAAAAATAATAACTTGTTTAACTTTATGTAAATCATATTTATAAATAAAATTCACTTTTCGGAAACTAATTTGAATGCTCACATACAATATATTTCTAACATAACACTTACCTTACTTATAACTAGCTTAACACTTAGATATATAAAATCATAACTTCATAAAACACACTTTCTATAAAAATACTATAAACACTCACTTGTTTCTGGAATTCCCTAAGCTTTGATGCTCTGGTTCCTTTGTCTCACTACATTTCTTGCCTTTCCATATAATTCCTTACTTCTCCCACACTAAGGAGATTTCTCCCTAAAATAATATATTTCCAAACAAATCATTAATATAAATACTACAACTTATTCAAAAACTCATTTAATACATTTTACACTTTATTCTTCAATTTCTTCTATTCTAATAAAATCAATTACATTTAATTTGCTAAAAATCATGTCTCTATAATTATATATTCCTTGAATCATTTAATTTCTCTTTTTATTGAATTTCATATATTACAAATTAACATATTTTCTTTATGTTCTAAGCATCAATTTGCATCAAAACCACACAAATATCATTTTCTAATACTTTTCTTACATAAATTGAAATTTCTACACTTTAATCAATATCAAACTCTTAACTTTAACTCACTAATTTTTATCAATTTATCATACATAAATTTTCCTTCACTTAACAACATCAAATTCAACATTATCAAACTTGATTACACTAATTTTAACTTCAATTTCAAATTATATTTCAAAAATTCCAAAACTAGTGATTTCAATTTCATTTTTGATGAAATCCAATTTTCTTCTTAGCTTGAATAAATTATCTAATGCTTCATTCTTTAATTTTATACACTAAAATCATCACCCAAACATTCAAAATCAAAGATCCAAAGTAATTTCATAAATTTAAGTATATAAACTTACTTTTGATTCTAGCTTAATTATTTCTTCTTCTTCTTTCTCTTGTTCTTCTTGGTTGACCGAAACCCCATCTCTTCTTCCTTTCTCATTTTCTTCTTTTCTTCCTTCTCTTTCTCTTGGTCAAACCTTCTTCTTCTCTCTCCTGGCCGGCTGTTTCTCTCTCCTCTTCCTCTCTTGGCCGGCTGTTCTCTTCCTCTCCTCTCTCTCGTTTTCTTTTTCTTTTCTTTCCTCTCACGGCTTCTTGCTCTCTCTCGAATTTTCTACTTTGTTTTTGTCTTCTTTCATAATTTGGTTTTTGTTTGTATTGTCCTCTTTTGTTTTGTTTGACTTGTTCTTTTGTGGACAAAATCTCATCACTTGTCAAGTTTATAAAAATCCTTTAATTGCAACTTGCCCTTAGATCTTTGCAAATTATAAAATAACAACTTGAGAATTTATCACATGAAATTGACCAAAACTTTTTAATTTACAAACTAATCTACCAATCACATTTCATCTCATTAATTATTTCATTCACTAATTGTTGACTTTGCATATCATAATTGGTTCCTTTTTTTTTTCACATGAATTGTGCTTCTTGAGGAGGAAATTTTCCATAAAAATCCACTAACTCTTGAATTTTATTTGTCCATATGGCTAAACTTGATTAGTTCACTTGTACACCTCAAAATTAATCCACCAACATTACTTTTCCACCACATTTAAAACACTAATTAAATTACAACACCTAATTTACTTTTCCATCACATATATAAACACTAATAAAATTACACCATCATTTATTCATAAAAATTTATTATCTAATTTTCAAAAATATTCTTAATACTCCAAATTTATGGAAATCCTTCCTAGGTCCTTCAAAACTTATAATTATATTTCGTATACACTTTATGGAACCTTACTAACCATCTGAAACCGTTCTGAACATTTTTCGAGTCTCTGATACCCTTTTTCGAAAATTTCCGGATCCATCCAATAGATTTTATTATAGCACCCTTAATACTTTTAACATTTGATTTACTCCTAATAAAGGCTTATCTGTTTACTTGTGTAATGTACAATAAATTTTAAAAAAATATATTACAACACTTATACGTACAGTACATAATATCTGGAAGGTGTATTACAAACCCAATTATTCTTTGTTCAATCCCATACAATACCTAACAAGGGACATAATTATATTTACTCCAATTCTTCATTGCACCAAACACTTCACAGTACTAATTAGTCCAATCATATTCAATCCAATTCTGTCCAATCCAATTCTATAAAAATAGTCCGATCCAATGACACGTACAAAACGCATCCTTATGGTTATATAGAATAGCAATTCTCAGGGGTTCCAAACCCGATGAGATAGATACTCCTTCAATTTCATCTAAATTTCAATAATGTGAGAGAAAAATATATAGCATCCCGATTCTCATGGGTTCCAGAAGACCCGATGAGATAGATTCCTATAAGATTATACTTTTTTGTAAGTCGAGAAGCAACTCAAGCTCTTAGTAACATGGGTCTGCTGAGAGAGACGTCTTAGGGTTTAGAAATTATTTTAGTATGCGCGATGTATATGTTCAAACTATTATGTGATAAGACACCAATACTCAATCTTATAAAAAAGAAAATATACTTTTATATAATATAATATGACGTCAATAATCAATCTCATAAAGAAATATAGTTTTATATAATATAATATGACATCAATAATCAATCTCATAAAAAAAATATACTTTTATATATATAATGACATCAATAATTAATCTCATAAAAAAAAAGGGATAATTGCACAAATATTTTCTAACGATTGGTAATATTGCACTCGCTAGCAATTTTTTTCTTTATTGCACAAATATACCCTGAAAAACGTTGATCAAACGATTGAGTAACCTTAACTTTAAAGTTAAGTGACTGTAGAAAGGGTAAAATTGTCTTTTTTCCATTAAACCATTAAAACAATTAGAAAATAAAAAAATAAAAATCAACTCCAAATTTTCTTCTTCTTCAATTCCAGATTTTTTTTTCCTCCTCCTCCTCTTCCTTCTTCTTCAATTCCAAATTTTTTTTTTCTAATTTTTTTATTTATTGTCAACGAAAGCACCACCCAAACAAATCCATCACCACCGAATTGATTTTTTTCTTCAAATTTCCTTCAAATTGTTTTTCATTGACCCCATCACCAAATTTGTAATTTTTTTTTCAATTTGGTTTTTAATCAATCAATCACAAAATTTTCAGATTGTGAGAAAAAAAATGGAATACAAAACAAAGATGAACACCATTTTTTGACCACAAACAAATATCACCAGAATACAAAACAAAAAAGAAAAGAAAACTCACAAACATTATCTATCTCTAGTACCGGACCCTTACCCAAACACACGCTTTCTTTCATCTCTCTTAAAACTCAACTCACTCAAATGGTCTGATTCCAATAGAGGATATTGCAATTTTAGGCGGGGTGGGGGGGTGCGGATTTGCGGCGACAACAGATGGAGGAGATGGAGGGGAATGGCTGAGTGATGTGCCGATAAGGGAGGAGATGGTCGGAGATGCGGCGGCAAAAGAGAGAGGGAGATAGTCGGGTGATGCAGTAATGAAAGAGGGAGGGTGATCTTCATTGGAGATCCGGTGAGATCGCTTTGTGTGATCCCACAATTTGTTTTTAAATATTTTTTATTAAATAAATATATATTATTTTTATTTAATTAAATTTTATATAATTGTTGAGGACAATAAATTATTAAATAAAATAAGATAGTAAGGGTAAAATTGTCTTTTTTCCAAAACATTAGAGTTAGGTTAATTAAACGTCTGGTCAATGTTTTTCAGGTAATGTTCGTGTAAAAAAAGCAAAAGTTGCCAGAGAGTGCAATATTATCAATCGTCAGGAAATGTTTGTACAATTATCCTTAAAAAAAAAATAATGTTTGTACAATTATCCTTAAAAAAATATATATACTTTTATATAATATAATATGATATCAATAATCAATCTCATAAAACAAATGTACTTTTATATAATATAATATGAGGTGGAATCAGATATATAAGTTCAATTGTACAGTAACTTTCGTTTGATCGAGAAGCTGTCTAATTGATTTCAAAAAAAAAAAAAAGCTATCTAATTGAAAATGAAAATACATAAAACGTCTTATGCTGTTATGCACCACAACTTTTTATTTCTCTTTTTAAATTTATTTTTTTTGGTCTCATTCCAAAGTGACCTTTTAAATATATTATAATCCATGATAAAAGGGTGTTGTAAATAATGTCATGATAAATAAATTTACTATGGATAATAATTGTTATAAGAACCTTTTTACCGCAGAATATTTATAGTAAAAGATTTAAAATTTGCGATAAAAAATTTAAAATTTTAATACTTACCACAGATTAGTATTCACAATAAAATATATAACTTCTGAACACATCGTTTCCTCCAAGTACATGTTAATTTTACACAGACGTGACCCGTAGAAACAACTCTTGGATGCTATCTTGCGGAAAAGAAAAATGTATATGAAATATTTGAGAGATTGGATAATCTCCTGGTTTAGATTTTTGTTGTATCATTTTCTAAAAGTTTTTGAGCAAAATGAAATATTTGCATGCATAAGAGAGAGAGATAAAAGAAAACAAATCTTGAACTTCAAAGCCATGCCAAGAAAGAATCTCACCTCTTAACTAATATACAAGAACTTCAAAGTTACAAGACAAGTAAATTTTCATTTAACTCAAAAACTTTCTTCAAAGATTAAGAAGGAAGATGACATTTTCAAATTTTAAGTTTTTTAGTTTTTATTTTCAAAATCCTTTCATTTATATGAGTCATTAGATTGAAATCTAGTGGATCTACATTAACATTACACTTATATAATTATATATCCAATATAGTAATATCACCCTTAATAGAAAACGGTCTATGATCATGCGTCCCTTATTTCACTCACATAAATGAATTTGTATAAGGAATTACACCAAATCCCAACGCAGTGGAATGATTCACAATAGCAAAACTCTCTCACACACACAATATAATAAGCAAATAAGAAAAAAAAAAGGTAAGAGTTTTACGTGGTTCAGAAAACTTTCCTACATCTACGGAGTGCACCGGCACTCAATCTATTATATCATAAGATTACATACTCTTTCTTTTCTCTCTCCACTTTGCTTTTGGTTGCCAGTACATAACTCTCAATTACGTAAGGTACATATACTAGTTCATTAGGGCTAGAGGTCGACCTAAACAAGATTTAGTTTGATTAGGAAACAAATCCTTCCTAAACTAACTATTCTGCTCGAATCATGAGTCGAGTAACACCTATTTGCACGACCTCCTCTTGGTCACGCCACTTACTGCCGAAGCTGGCCTCCTTGCTCACTCAACCTCGCACGGTCTTTTGTGCGTGCAGCCTATAGCAGCGACCCCCTGGTCGCGTGAGTCCATGGTCGTGCGGATCACTGCTCATATGATGCTGAGTCTGATTCAGTCTTCATATCGCAACAATCTCCCACTTGAATATTAAAGCAGAGAGTCACCTCTGTCTTTAGCGTTGAGTGGCTACGGCGCGCTCAACCAATTGTCTTCATTCTTGAAGACCCACTGAACTGCTTAAAACTCCAATTTCTCTATAGTCATTGGCTTGGTTAACATGTCAGCCAGATTCTTGCTTCCTTGTATCTTTATAAGTGTTAGCACTTTATTATCGAGTAACGACTTGATGAAATGGTAATAGAGGCCTACGTACTTGGTCCTTGAATGGAATGTCAAGTTCTTGGCTAGATATATTACACTCTGACTGTCACTGTTCAACACATTCATCATCTGTTTGAACCTAAGTTTAGCTAATAAGCCCTGCAACCAGATCATCTCCTTACTAGCTTCTGTTACGACCATATATTCTACTTTAGTGGTAAACAGAATGACAATCTTCTGCAACTGAGATACCCAACTGATGGCCATTAATCCCAATGTTAATACGTATCCTGTAGTTCTCCTCATGTGATCTACGTTATCAGTAAAGTGAGCATCTACATAGCCTGTATCTTCAAGTCATCATAAAATACATGCATTTATTAATTGTACCCCGTAGGTACCTTAGTATCCACTTCACTGCCTCGCAGTGTTGCTTTCTTGGGTCTGGTATAGCTTCCACTACATAAGTTGTGGATTGTTGGTCTCTGGACATTGCTACTTGGATAACGTGAAATGGTTAGCAAAAGTTGTTCTAACAAGCTTAGCATCATTCATGCTGAACCTCTACAATACCTTACTCATATATTTTTCCCAAGATAACTCCAGAATACCTCTCTGCCTGTCCTTACTTATCCTCATTCCCATAATCAGGTTTGCTTAATCCAAATCCTTCATCTCGAATTCGATGGACAATTCTTTCTTTAAATTGTTAATTTCCTTTAAATATGCACTAACTACTAACATGTCATCAATAAAACTAGCAAAATAATATAACTGAATTTAACCTTTTCGAAGTAGCAGCAATGATCAGCGTTGCATCTAAAGAAATAATTCTTCTACATGAAGTTTTCAAACTTCTCCTACCATGAATATGAGAAGCTTTTCTTTAGAATGGATAATTGAGGATTAGAAATCGAAGACCTATGACAACATTCTTTTCTTCTACTTTTCTTTAGTTTAAATGTCTTCGTTTTAATTTATTGGTTTGTCTAGCTAGTTTTCTAGTTAGTTAGGGCTCTCTTGAAGCCTAAACATGATTTCGATTCCATAGACAAGTGTTAATGAGGTTTTATTTTTCTCTTATATGATGATTTTGGTTTGTCCATAAGAATTGTTTATTCTATTATCTTATTTCTTTTTATTGGCCATCTTAGGAGCATATTTTAGGATTCTATGCATAGAGTTGGAATGCCATACCAACATGTTCTTATATACAACAATTAATTAACTACGACCTAATTAAGGGAAATTAATTCATAACTACCTAGAATAAATGCCATGTTTTAGTGTTTATGAGATGTTCATATTCTTTTGGTTCTTAATGGGTTCCTATTATTAAATCTAGTAAATATCATGCTAGGTTGTAATTAGGGATACAAATATTGATGTAGATGTCACGCGCTTTACATACGATCAAAGAGAGAATCGATACAACTTAAGCAAGATGTCATTGCTTTATTGCGAATATCTTCATCATGTATGTTTGAATTTAATCTTCATTATTGTTCGTGGATTGAAGGATTATTTAGTGGTGTATAGGAGGTCCTAACTATTGTTTTAATATAAATTTTTCTCAAAGTATTCTTCGTTGCAATTTTTATTAATAGATTAGTTAATTTCAATTTTCAAATCATTCTCAAAACCCCCATTGTGTTGGTGTGTATGTGGAATTCCTTTTGGAATTCAAAAAAGTCTTTCTTTTCCATTCTAGTTATGATTAGAGTTTTAGTGAGTCTAGATTTAGATAGTTTATTTTAATTTAAATTCAAGATTTTAGTAAGTAATTAATTCTCTGTGGGATTGGCCCTTGCTAGTCAGGTATACTATCGATTTGATTTGTACACTTGCAAGGTTTATTACTTTTGGTTGTGAAAACCGACCTATAGAGGGTTTTTCTCATTAGCAGTTGGATTACTAAAAAGTCTTCTTTGTGCCCTAGGTGATTCATTCTTGGGGTTGCTACCATTTTCCAACGTTTGGGTTACTTGGTGCGGGTTTTATGTCGGGGAACAATGGTTGTTCTGTTGAGGTCGATTTTTTGGCGGAAGAATCCTACGCTGAGGCTTGGGGGCAGCGGACCTTTGTATCTCCAGATCCCGGGTTTTGTGCCTTTCACACGTAATAATTCCCCTGTGAATACATGACCAATTTTGACATTAACACCATATATTCTGCGTCTCTTTTATATGAAAGTTTGAATGAAAAGGATTATTTTAATACCTTGTAACCTTTTATATGTTGACAATTTCATCTTAACACAAACAGACCAAGAAGCTCACATATAACAATACTTATTATAACATTATCCTCGCATTTAAAACTGAAATATATGACCATTGAACATCGGTAACAAAGGTTTCTTTCAACCAAAAAAGGAAAAAAAAATCATTGGCACCAAATTGGGGTTGCTGCATCAAAATTGGGGTTGCTGCATGTGAACTGAAGATTGGAGATCTAAAAATCCGTCGAGCATATTTATTGAAGAAAAGTCTACAAATTCATTTGAAATTTGGAGAAATTTGAGGGTGATTTTGTTAGGTGAAATGGAGATTATAAATTTAATGCACACACATTTCAAGGAACATAATGGAGGTTATAATATCTAGTATTTTTGTAAAACTTGATGAGGAGTATATATTTTCCTGACATTGTTGGCAGTATTTTGATTTTTGTCAAAAACTTATCTCACATTAAGTTGGTACACATTTTTATAAGTTATTTTGTTCACTTTGTACACTTGATGAAAGTTTTTCTTTCTTAATTGATTTAATTACAATATTTAGTATTTATAACATAAGAAATAGAGAAAAAAAAAACAAATGGAGAGGTAAAGATATCAAGGTGGTTGGAGATGGTTGCGGCACCGTAAGCTATCACTGAAAGTTATGGTCATCATTTGACTTTAACACTTTCCCTCAAATTGGTGCATAGATGTCACGCATGCTCAACTTGTCTAAGAACTTTGAGAACTCCCGATTGGCTACTCCTTTGGTAAGTATATCAGCTAATTGATCTTTTGACTGAATTTTTGGCAGTTCTACAATCTTCGTATCCAGCTTCTCTTTGAAGAAGAACCTATCTACCTCAACATGCTTTGTGCGATCATGTTGGACTGAATTATGGGCTATATCGCAAGCTACTTTGTTGTCACAATATAGTTGAACTGGCTACTTTGGGGGCTAGCCTAGGCCCTGTAAGAGAAATTTCAACCATAGTGCTTCACAAATTCCTAAGGCCATTCCTCTGTACTCGGCTTCTGCACTAGATCGTGCAACAACATTTTGTTTCTTGCTCTTCCAAGTAACTGGATTCCCACCTACAAAGGTAAAGTATCCTGAAGTTGATCGCCTATCATCAACTGCACCGGCCCAATCAGCATCTGTATATACATGGATATTTTGCTTGTCTGGGTTTTTAGAAAATAAAATTCCTTTCCCTATAGTAGATTTTAGATATCTTAAAATTCGCATGACAGCATTCATATGTTGTTCACCAGGATTATGCATGAACTGACTAATGATACTTATAGCATATGCGAGATCTGGTCTTGTGTGAGCTAGGTACATCAATCTCCCAACAAGTCTTTAGTATGTCCCATTGTCCACTGTTACCTGGCTTGTCTCAATACACAACTTCAGACCCTTTTCAACCGGAGTATCAGCTGGTTGATATCCTGATATTCCAGTTTCTTGTAAAAGATCTAAGGCATACTTTCTTTGGGATATAAAGATTTCTGAACATGATCGAGAAACTTCAATCCCAAGAAAGTATTTTAGATGACCTAGATCTTTCATTTCAAATTCTCTAGAAAGGTAGTCATGTAGGGCTTTTCTTTCTTCTTAATCATCTCTTGTTACCACTATATCATCTACATAAACAATGAATGCTGTAATCTTACCATGTTGCCTTTTCAGGAACAAAGTGTGATCTGAATTGCTTTGACGATAGCCGAAAGCTAGCATTGATTTTGTGAATCTTCCTAACCATGCCCTTGGGGGATTGCTTTAGCCCATATAACGATTTCTTCAATCTGCATACCGTGTTATTCTATTTCTCTGGCATCATTAATCTTGGAGGAAGCTCCATGTATACTTCTTTAGACAACTCCCCATGCAAAAAAGCATTCTTCACATCAAACTGTTGTAACAACTAATCTAGATTTGCAACTAAAGATAATAATACACGAACTGTGTTGATCTTAGCTACCAGTGCAAATGTCTTTGTGTAATAAATTCCATAAGTTTGAGTGTACCCTTTCGCAACAAGTCTGGCTTTGTAGCGTTCGATACTACCATCTGCCTTGTACTTCACAGTATAAATTGAACGACACCCAACCGGTTTTTTTTCTATTGGACATTCCACAAGTTCCCATGTCTCGTTCTTCTGCAATGATTTCATTTCTTCATTCATGGCTGCTTTCCACTTTGGATCAATTAAGGCTTCCTGCACACTGTTAGGAATAGTTACAGTAGATAATTGATTTAAAAATGATTTATTTGATTCAGACAAACAATGGTGAGACACATAGTTACTCATAGGATATCTGACTCTACTTGAAAGTTCAAGTTCATATGTGGGTTTAATAGTACCTCTAGTGTGACGATGTGGTAATTATTTTCTGGATGACTCAGACTCCAAATTGAGATTACCCTCAATAGATGACGATTGGTTTGGTATATCAGCTAAGGCTTCCTCAGACCCATGTTGTTCAGATAGTGGTGAAGATTGTGTCATACTGTCTCTTCCTTCTTCTGTCATTTCTTCTGTATCTGGGAGGGCACTACCAGTTGGTTCCAGGTTTATACCACCCAAATCTAATTCCCCAACCTCCTTATTTATGGATTCAGATAGGTGATCATAAGTAAGAGTCTGAATTTCCTGATAATTCTCCTTCTGAAGTTCAGACTCAAAGGAAAAATACATCGTGCCTTCATGGAACACCACATCCAGGGTAATAAACATTTGTTAAGATGAAGAATGATAATATCAAGACCCTTTTTGGTTTAAGGCATATCCAATAAACACACATCGCAATGCACGAGGATCTAACTTATTGCGTTGGTGTTTATAAAGATGAGCAAATGCCACACAACCAAAAACACGAGGAGGTAGATTTGGAACAGCTGGAGTAGCTAAAGCCTCTGTCAAAGCTTGGAGAGATGTTTTGAAGTCAATTGAGCTGGAGGGCACTTGATTGATTAAATATGTTGTAGAGGTAACTGCTTCTCCCCAATAAGGGGCTGGCATGTGTACTGATATTAAGGAAGCTCTAATAACCTCTAATAAGTGTCAATTTTTTCATTCAGCAACTCCATTTTGCTGAGGTGTATTAGGACAAGTAGTCTGATGGATGATTTCATGTACTTCCAAATGTCGTTGAAGATTAGAATTGTGATATTCTCCACCATTATCAATGTGCCGAATTTGAACCTTTCCACTGTACTGGGTTTCAATTGTAGATGTAGAAATCTATGCTTGATCACTTGGCGGTCTATGGTAATTGATTGATGGGATGACGACCTGCAAAATAACAAGAAGAGTGTTGTGCTCATGGGACACCGGGGTGGTGCCAGCCAAATAGCCTCCGACGCCCAAGTTAAATTGTGAATCTAAAAGGGAAAAGACAAGCAAGACGAAAGATACCTGAATTTGAGTGTATGTTGTGCAGTCTGTGATGTACGTCGTGCGGTCTGTGATGTATGCCGTGCATTCTATGACATATGTCGAGCAGTAATGATATCAGAGGAGGCTACGTCGTGCTTAGCTGATCTTAGGATTGCGTCGTGCGATAGGCGATGGTTTGAAATGTCAAGCGTAGGTAGTACGCTTAGAGAAGACTGGTATATGAGCACGTCGTGCGGTATTTTAATTGTTGTCGAGTAGAAAATGATATGCTTCAAGTATACGTCGATTATGCATTGGTAATAATGATGCAGGTGGAGGATATGTCGTAGCGTAGTTGGCTAGTGTGTCGTGTGCTAGAGTAATGAGTCTCTCAATAGTAAGAAAATGCTTAATGTCAGAGTGATAGCGTTGTTGTCAAGATGCTTCCCCCTGAAAATGAAACCATGAGGCTTTATTTATAGAGGCTTGGAGTGTCTGTTACATATGTATTTCAATGGATGTTGTGCCTCGATATATTCGGAATTCTTGATATCTCGGAGCATATTTTGACTAGGCAAGTTAGACTAAGTCAACTGACTTAGTCAATGGATGACTCATTCAGGTGTCTGGTGGCTGATGGGTCGTGTATTGAGCTGTCATCCACTAGGTCGTGCATTGAGCTGTCGACTATTGGGTTTGTCGTCCGTCGAGCTGGTCGTGCACTGGGCTCGTCGAGCACCGGGCTTGTCGTGCACCAGGCCGGTCGTGCACTGGGCTCATCAAGCACTAGACCCGTCGTGCACTGAGCTTGTCGAGTGCTAGGCTTGTTTTTATGTGGTTTTAGGCTGTCTTTTGAGTTTAAACCTTTTGGACTATTTTCTACCACTACATCAATGAACTTGTGAAACTTTTGAAACAATAAGCTCACTTCATCTTTAGACCTTATCAAGCACAACCACGTCATTCTGATACAATCATCAATAAAAGTAATAAACCAATGTCATCCACTTATAGTTGGAACTTTAGATGGACCCCATACATCAGAATGTATAGTCATAAAAGGAAGAAGACTTTTATTCAAATTTAATGGAAATGAAGTACGATGGCTTTTGGCCAACTCACAAATATCACAGCGGAAATTAGAAACATTAAACTTTGTAAATAAACTGAGAAATAATTTTTTCAAATACTCAAAGGAAGAATGTCCCAGGCATCGATGCCATAGCCAAATCTCTGATTCTGTTTTCTTCCCCTCTGACCCATCAGTTATCAAGGCTTGACGTGGTTTTTTGGTATCCATCAACAGTAAGTCTAAGTAATATAGTTTCCCTTGCTTAATACCATAACCAATCGTCTGTCTTGTTTTGATATTCTTAAATACACAATAGTCAAGCCAAAAAATGACAATACAAGATAAGAATGTGGTAATTTGAGATACTGGCAAAAGATTATAATCTAAAGATGGAACAACTAAAACAGAATCTAAATGTAAATTCTCAGTTAAGGTTAATGGGCCTTCCTCAATAACTAGGAATGTGTTACCATTGGCTATATAAACAACCTTTTATAAAGAAGATTTAAAAAGTGAGACCTATATAGAATCAAAAGTTATATAATATGTAGTACCAGAATCAATTATTTATTTACTATTCATAATAGGTATAGAAATATTTAAAACCTTACCATTACTGGTAGCCGCTATCAATGTCGATTCCTTTTCAATTATGTTGATGGACTTGAAACCACTTAGACTGATGTAAATGAATTCAAATTCATCTTCCTCTAGCTACTTTTTTTGTTTTATTTTTTTGTCTTTTGTCTCCACTCTAGTAAATGGAGTCCACGCAAGCATGCACTATCACAAAGCAAAAAACAACATCATTAGTCAAGCAATAAAGCCCACAATTTTTTATTTTTTTTTTCTTTTACTTTCTTTTCATGAAAACTTCTTCAAGAGGCAAAAGTTGAGCGTGAGATCCGAACTCCAAACAACACTTGAAAAATCAAAGCTCTCCAATTTTTTATTTTTATAGAAGCTTGGAGATTGTGAAGCTTTTAGGGAGAAGGTACTCCCCCCACAAGAAGTTGTCGACGCTGAAGCAGAAGCTGTCGAGGCAGCTGTGTGTGCCGCCTAGACGGGTAGCGATTCGTACCAGAATAAGCGGGCTTGGTGGAAGACACACAGTGTCGTTGGAGAATGCTTTGGGTGAGAAAATGAGACTGGAGAGAGATGTCAAACAGACAATTAACATATATATGAGTTGGGAAGCCAACCCAACCCAGTCCTCATGGCATTCAGGAGATCACGAAGCCGGCGATCAGGCACCTGATCTACGAGGAGACTTGCAGTGCTTTGAAGATCTACTTGGAGAATGTGATTTGTGACGCCGTTACCTACACGGTCACGGTTGTATCATCAGGAGGTGTGCTTTGCACAGGTTAGGCAAAACATGCTCAGAACAAATATATATATATATATATATATATATTGATTTTATAGAGTTGAACAAGCTCTGATATCACGTAAACGTAAAGAAAGTTTTTCTTTCTTAATTGATTCAATTACAATGTTTAGTATTTATAACAGAAGAAATAGAGGAAAAAAAAAAATCGAGAGATAAAGAAGTCAGGTGGTTGGAGGTGATTGCGGCACCGCAAACACCGAAAGTTATGGCCATCATTTAACTTTTACAAACATGAGTTTAGAGATGACAATTCTACCCACGAATACATGCTTGTGATGGGTGGGTATGTGCTATTCTAGTAGACGGACGAGTATGAAACTTTTAGATATTTTCAACTGACTCTCTCTTGATTGAATGTCAAAATCCTCAAGTATCAAATAAGTTGTAGGGACATCAATTAGAAAATTACTAAGGTTTAAAACTTGAATCGTCGAAATTTTAATTTTATCTTCTATAAAATTTAAAGGAATTATAAGGAAGAAGAGTTTGGATTTATGAAAATTGACTTGTTGAAATCCCTTCCCAATTGAGAGAGAGAGAGTTTTAATTGATCTTAGTCTCAATTATTAGTTTACCCAATTTAATCTTTACATCATTATTTAGTTAAAAATTACATAAACATCTTTTTTTCATACTTAATTTTTTTATAAAAAAATACATGAATAAAGATTAGTCTATTTCTCACTTTTTTCTTTTTTTTTTTGAAAAAAAATTATGTTTTACTTTTTGCTCATAGATAAAATTTATAACCATATATAAAAGAAAAATAAAAAGAAAAGAAGAAGTCAATTTTAAAATTTATAAAAATACATACCTTTGCATTATCAAAACCCTCTGATATGTGTTCTCCATTACTTTTTTAAAATATAAATAGGGTTTGTTATAGGTTTCTTTCTTTTTTTTAAAAATAAAAATAAAATATTTAATATAATTACATACAATAGGATATTTTTATAATTAATTTTTTTTAATAAAATATGAATATGCAAATCATATTTATGGATAGTAATATCCACACCTTTTAAAAGTATATAAATTATTATAATTTCTCTCTCATACAGGTGTGAGTTGAACTTGGATCCAAGATCCCAGACTTTGATTTTGAAAACTTATATTTGATAATGGAACGCTGAATTTATCTAAGATTTATTAAATTATATTTAACAAAAGTTTATAAAAACTCACAATTAATGTTAGAAGAGTTTAATTTGAGTTTCTATAAACTATGAATGCTAATATAATTCAACAAATTTTAGCTACATTCAACATTATTTGTTCAATAATGTATTATTGGCTGTACGAATTTGCGGAGGTTTCACTAATTGGACCAGGATATGTCATTATGTTGATCTATACTAAGATAATTACTATAAACATTGGTTTCCTGATTGTTTTCAATTGATGTGTGTAATTAGTACTTGGAGGATTCAATTCAAAAAAAGAAAAAGAAAAAAGTATTTGGAGGACCAAATAAGATTGTTCCAGTTATTTACCCCTCACAATTACAATCTTAAGGTTGTGAGTTCAAGTCGTGTTCTTCCGAATTTTAAATTAATTATAATTTTTCAAAAAAAATATATAAAAAAAAAAGTACTTGGCGAATTATATATTAATAGGGCAACGTTGAGCCACCTGTGCTTTCTTTTTTTCAAAGTAGACAAAAGGAATCATTTATGAAATTTTGTGTAGTAATGACCAGAGTCACATTCCAACCCAATAAAATTCCAAGTTCCAACCTTTCTCTTTGGCAATTTCCAAAGCTATGTAAATAGCAGTTGGGACAAATTACAGTTTAGATATTTCTAATTATAAGCATAATTAATTTTTAAGAAAATTGATTGTAGATTCTCCTACTATTTGTGTTAACCGTTAAAAAAGATAATTGACGGTTAAAAATATATAAATTTTAGAACAAATTTACATCTCACCTACCTGAAGTATCTCTAATTACAGACGGAATCAAGTTTTAGAAAAATTAACTGCAGACCCAATACCGTTGGCGTTGATCATAAAAAAAAACAGTTGATCATGAAAATATATAAAAAGATAAACTTGCCCATAGTTAAAAAAAAATATAAAATAGAATATAAATAAATATTTTTGAATCTCCACCATACATTCATGAAAATATTTAAAACTTTTTAAAAAAATGAATAAATTAAATCTAAGATATCCACCGTCCATTTGGAGATTTATCTAAAAAAACTATAGAAAAACAATTATGGATTTGGTGGCTATGGGAGGGAGAGAGAGGCTTCAGCCTCCCCATTTACATGAACCTTTACGAACCCATCGTAAACCTGTCATGGTGGATCTACTATAGATCTCATCTTTCACTCTTCCTTTACTAGAGATCTTATGTTTTTTTATTTTAATTTTTTTAAATATAAATCTCCACTGTCCATCTCATTTGAGATGGACGGTAGAGATCTTAAATGTGTTTTTTTTTTTTAAAAAATATTTTAAAAATAAGATGAAATAACCAAAATACCCTTAATATTGTTGATTTTAATTAATATTGACCAACGTTGACTAACGGTAAGACGATCTGCTATCAATTTTCCTAAAAGTTAATTCTACTTGTAATTAGAGATATCTCAGATAGATGTACTGTTAATTTTTTTAAAAATTTTATATGTTTTTAACGATAAACTGTATGTATAAACAACCAATGCTAACGATAGGGAGTCTGCATACAATTTTCCTAAATATTAATTCTGCCTATAATTAAGAATACCTTAGAAAGGTGAGCTGTAACTTGTCCAAATAGATAACTAAGCGAAGTGATTACCTAATCATAACAAATACTTGTTTGTCTTGAACTCCCAATTTAATTACCTAAATTATATGTCAAATGTCATTAGATCAACTAAACAATGAATTACTTGCGATTTGAATGATTTTACATATAAAATAATAGAAGGGAACGTACATTAGGGGTACTAATTGGAAAATATATACACAATAGATAGCAACACTTATCCCAAACCAGAGACAAGTGTCCTTGGTCATCTAGAAATCAACGACAGCACACCTTCCAACAAATAATTTGTCCTTACCTTCTCCAGTTCTCCTGATCTTCCAACAGTTCTGAAATGGCACCATCTCGGTGTTGCTGCACCAGACGAAGGACGTGGTGGTGAAATGGAGATTTGAGCCCTGAGAATCCGTCGAGCATACTTATTGAAGAAAAGCTAGAAATTCAATTAAAATTTGAATTTTGTTAAGTGAAATGGAGATTATAAATTTAAAGAAACACACATTTCAAGGAACATTTATATAGGTTGTAATGGCTAGCAGTTGTAAAACTTGATGAGGAAGTATATATTTTCCTCACATTACTGGCAGCAATGTGATTTTTGGCAAAAACTTATCTAATAATTTGATTTCAAGTTGGGCACACAATTTTTAAAAGTTATTTTGTTCACTTGAGTTTATAGATGGCAATCCCACCTGCTGATGTTCCACTAGCTAATAATTAAATCAAGTAATTAATCAACAATAGTAATCTTCCACCATAAAGAAGATTCCAATATTCCATCATAAGGGTAAAATAATAATAATAATAATTTCATATCAAAACACATTTTCTTTGGTGGCAACAAGAGTTTGATCATTAAACTACAAACATATAATTCAAACTCAGTTTCTACACCCAACACTTATTGTACTGCCATAGACAAATGAAGCATACTTTTAACTTTCGTGTTCAGAAACATGACATTATTTCATGTCTACTAAAGAAATTGCCTGAAGGCCCTCCCTGTGGCAGTAGAGCCAACCTAACTGGACTTTGGGCACCTTCAGCAGCAGTTAACTCACCAAAATTGTAAGTTATATCAGTTTTGACAAGACCTGGACAAACACAATTGACCAAAAATTGTGGGTGCTTCTTGGCCAAAATCCTTGTATAAGCATTGAGAAATGCTTTTGAGAGAATGTAACCAGATTTCTTTGCAGGCCAGCCTTCTATCTCCAACAATCCTTCTTTGAAATCCTTAAGAAGCTTGTTCAATAACTCGTCAATTCTTTCTTCTGTAAGGTTTTCAACATCATTCAACTCTTGTTTAACCCCTTTATTTGGTATGTTCTAGGTTCACATACATGACAAGTGTTGGGAAAATCGGGTATATTTTCCCTATCCGAAATAGTAACTATTCACAAATACTACTGAATAGAACTCCAAACAAACCTGACAAAATAATATTGAAAGAAACCGAAACAGATAATAAACAAAATATATAAAAGCAGAAAAATAAAGAACACCAGAAATTTACGAGGTTCGGTACAAATGTTACCTACGTCCTCAGGCGCCGCTGACCACTTCTACTATCTTCAAAATTGGATGAACTCCAAATTACAACTTGGGCAAGATTGAGCTTATCAATCACCCTTTACAGGAGAGGAAGAAATATATAATTTCTGGGATGGTTTACAAGTGAAAGGGAAAGGCTTATTTATAGCCTTACAAAGCCAACCCACCATGGTTTCTTAATCCATGTGGGATTCTCACAAAGCTCTAAGGAGCCATATATACAACAAATCTCCACCTTGGCGATTTAGTGATTTTCAAACCATTTCTTCGATCTCCAGATCAGCGATGCCGGTGCCAACTCAAATTTGCAGGATGTTAATCAAACTCAAACAATGTTTGAACTTGACTGCTGTCACTACCTTGGTCATCATATCTGCGGGATTCTCTGCAGTGTGGATTTTTTGAATTTGCACTCCACCTTCTTCAATAATCTCTCGCACGAAATGAGAACGAACGTTGATGTGTTTTGTACGTGCATGATAGACTTGGTTCTTTGCTAAGTGAATAGCACTCTAATTGTCACAATACACCTTAATGTGCTTCTGACCAATTCCCAAATCTTCAAGCAAACCTTGTAACCAAATAGCTTCCTTCACAGCCTCTGTTACTGCCATATACTCTGCCTCTGTAATAGACAAAGCAACTGTAGACTGCAAGGTAGACTTCCAACTAACTGGCGCTCTAGCAAGAGTGAATACATAACCAGTGGTTGACCGACGCTTGTCTAAATCTCCCGCGTAGTTAGAATCACAATATCCAACAGCACCTTGACCAACTATATCATCCCGTTCAAATACTAAACCAACATCTACAGTATTTTGAATATACCGTAGAATCCATTTCACCGCTAGCCAATGTCCTTTACCAGGATCATGCATGTATCTGCTCACAGCTCCAACTGCATGTGAAATGCCAAGCCTCGTACACACCATTGCATACATCAAGCTACCAACCGCATTAGCATACAGAACTTTTGCCATGTATTCTCGTTCTTCATCATTCTTAGGAGATAATTGAGCACTAAGCTTGAAATGAGGAGCAAGTGGAGTGCTTACAGGTTTTGTCTGTTCGTTCATACCAAAATGTTGTAGCACCTTCTTCAAATATTGACTCTGTGTCAAACAAAGCTTGCCTTTCTTCCTGTCTCTGTTTATCTCCATGCCGAGAATCTTCTTGGCTTCTCCCAGATCTTTCATCTCGAACTCCTGATGCAATTAAGCCTTTAATCTATCAATCTCTACTTGACTCTTTGATGCGATCAACATATCATCGACATACAATACGAGATCGATGAAAGAGTCATCTTATAGCTTACGAAAATAAACACAATGATCATGTGTGCTTGTGGTGTACTTTTGCTGCAGCATAAACTGATCAAATCGTTTGTACCACTGCCTCGGAGATTGCTTCAATCCATACAATGATTTATTCAGCTTGCAAACCCAAGTTTCTTTACCAGCAACCTCGAAACCTTCTGGATGAGACACATAGATTTCCTCCTCCAAGTTACCGTGTAGAAACACGGTCTTCACATCCAGTTGAACTAGTTCCAAATTCAATTGTGCTACCAAGGCCAACAAAATTCTAATGGAGGAATGTTTCACAACTGGAGAAAATACCTCATTATAGTCAATTCCCTCCTTCTGAGCGTAGCCCTTAGCTACCAACCTTGCCTTATAGTGAACACCATCTTTGTCAGGAAATCCTTCTTTCTTTGCATAGACCCATTTGCATCCACTTGCCTTCTTGCCTTTAAGTAGTTTTGCCAATTACCACGTATTATTCTTCTGAAGAGATTTTATTTCTTTATCCATGGCTTCCCTCTACTTTTCAACTTCAGAACTTCTGATTGCTTCTTTATATGTGGATGGAACATTATCATATGCAATTGAAAGTGCATAGGCCACCGTATTTTTAAACTGAGTAGGTAAGTTTTCCATATCCTGGTATCGAGCAGGGATCTTGACATTCTGTCGTCGTGGCCTATTAACTGCAATGCTTTCTTGTTGCTGTGGAGGTTCTTGGGTTAAAACCTTTTCTTCTTCTGATTCGTCATCTACCAATGGAGAATCAGCTTTTTTACTTCCATCAACTGGGTCAATGATTCTACTTTCAAACTCCACATGCGTCGAAGTTTGCTCCACCTGCTGCGAAGTTCCATCGGTCTTCTCAGTTACCTTTCTCAACATGGCAGATTCATCAAAGGTAACATCCCTGCTGATGACTAACTTTCTTGCTTCAGAACACCACAAACGATATCCCTTAGAACTAGATGCAATCCCTATAAAAGTAGCTTTCTTGGCTCTTGGATCCAACTTCGATTCCGTAACATGGTAGTATGCAGCGGAACCAAACACATGTAAGGAATCATAGTCAGTTGTAGGTTTTCCGGACCATACCTCCATAGGTGTTTTGCCTTCAAGTGCAGACGATGGTAGACGGTTGATGAGATGACACGCATACGTCACAGCCTCACCCCAAAACTGCTTGCCCAAACTAGCATTGGACAACATACACCGAACCTTCTCCAGCAAAGTTCGGGTCATACGTTCTACTACTCCGTTCTGTAGTGGTGGTTTTCGAACAGTGAAGTGTCGCACGATGCCTTCATCTTTACAAACTCTCATAAATGGATCATTTGTGTACTCAGTCCCATTATCAGACCTCAGTCGCTTGATTTTTCTATCGGTCTGGGTCTCAATCATCTTTTTCCAATTGAGAAAAATTTCTAGCACTTCATTCTTCTACTTCATGAGATACACCCAAACTCTTCTTGAGAAGTCGTCGACAAATGTGACATAATAATGTTTGTCACTCATAGACGAAGTCCTTGTTGGTCCCCATACATTAGTATGAACATAATCCAAGATACCTTTCGTATTATAGAGTGCGGTGCCAAAGCTCACTCTTTTATGCTTCCCCAGAACACAATGCTTACAGAAATCCAACTTGTTGGTTCTTGCACCTTTCAATAAGCCTTGCTTTACTAGTATCTGCAAAGCCTTTTCACCAGCATGTCCCAAACGCATATGCTACAGCTTGGTAATTTTTGAATCTTTCTTCTCTTCAGAGACTACTGTTGCTACTGTTCCAATAACTGTATTATCAAGGTAGTAGTACAAGTTATTCTTCCGAACGCCTTTCATTACCACAAGTGCTCTAGAAGTAACTTTCAATATCCCATTTTGCATGGTCAAGGTGAAGCCTTTAGATTCTAAGACTCCCAAAGAGATGAGATTCTTCTTCATATCTGGAACATAACGAATGTCCGTTAGAACTTTGGTTGAGCCATCTTGATTCCTTAGTCGAATTGTACCAATCCCCAAAATTTTGCATGGACTATCGTTACCCATGAAAACATCTCTACCATTTAGTTCTTCAAGGGTAGAGAACCACTCCCTATTAGGAGTCATATGGAAGGTACATGCTGAATCCAAAATCCAATCATCAGGATGGGATGACGTTGATGATCCAACCAGTGCAAAATCTGAATCGTCACTGCTTTCGGCTATACATGCACCAGACGATACAGCTTTTCCTTTCTTCTGCAGCTTCGGACAGTCTTTCTTCTAATGGCCTTTTTCGTGACAAAAGGCACATTCATCTTTACCAAGTCTTCCTTTTGAGCGAGATCTTTCTCTCCTTCCTTTTTGTTGTTTTTGTGGACACCCTCTTACTGTCAGTGCCTCTACTGCTTCATTTCTGCTTTCTTTTTTATCTTTCTTTCTAATTTCATGGCTATACAAGGCAGTGCAGACTTCATCAAAGGACACTTTATCCTTCCCAATGAGTAAGCTTGTAATAAGGTGATCAAACTCATCAGGAAGGGAGGCTAACAACATTAAAGCCAAATCTTCATCCTTGAAAGTTTCATCCAAATTTAACAAATCTACTACTAACTGATTGAAAGCAGTAATGTGGTCGTTTATCGTGGTACCAAGAAGGTAATCAAATCGGAACAACTTCTTCTTCAAATAGAGGCGATTCTGGCCGCTCTTCTTTATGAACTTGTTCTCCAACGCCTTCCACAACTTACTTGCAGATGTCTCCTTCATGAAAGCATACTTTTGTTCTCTTGAGAGACACGAACGAATTGTACCACATGCTAAGCAGTTGATATTTTTCCACTCAGTTTCATCTGCTCCTTCTGGTTTCTCTTCTTCAATGGCAATGTCTAGACCTTGCTGAAAGAGAGCATCTAGAACTTCGCCTTGCCACATACCGAAGTGGCCGGTTCCATCAAACTTTTCTAGCTCAAACTTAATTTTCATTACAGATGTCCTGCCCAGTAAAGATGAAGTGGATGGCTGGGAGGATGACTGGCCTTTGAATGAGATAGACTTTTCTTCCGCCATTTCTTTAAGCTGCTAAACTCAAAAAACTGCAACAGTATTGTATTTGTGAACAATACCCGTATACTGAAATAGTGTACGTAGTCGTGAACAGTACCCAGGTAACGTCTCAGGAAGGAGAGGTAGGTCACAACGGACACTCTTAAGTACCAAGTCTTTCCTTAACCAAACTTTTCCTAGACATGCACTTTCCACACCACCACACTAACTTCTAGTAACCACCAAGTCAGCAAACTCAAGAACAATTCTTTTCTGATGTGGAAGATCAGACAATACTGTAACCACAGAGCATACTAAGAATTTTCTAGAGAATCTGGCACTTTCAGCAGCTTAAAACACAACCGTGGCTCTGATACCAATTGTTGGGAAAATCGGGTATATTTTCCCTATCCGAAATAGTTACTATTCACAAATACCACCGAATAGAACTCCAAACAAACCTGACAAAATAATATTGAAAGAAACCAAAGCAAATAATAAACAAAATATACAAAAGCAGAAAAATAAAGAACACCAGAAATTTACGAGGTTCGGTACAAATGTTACCTACGTCCTCGGGCGCCGCTGACCACTTCTACTATTTTTAAAATTGGATGAACTCCAAATTACAACTTGGGCAAGATTGAGCTTATCAATCACCCTTTACAAGAGAGAAAGAAATATATAATTTTTGGGATGGTTTACAAGTGAAGGGGAAAGACTTATTTATAGCCTTACAAAGCCAACCCACCATGGTTTCTTAATCCATGTGGGATTCTCACAAAGCTCTAAGGAGCCATATATACAACAACAAGAAAATCAACTTTAGTTGTAAAAATGTTATACATTCTTTTTCTAAAGTCAATTCCTCAACAATCAATCAATCAATTGTGAGATTCATCCTCTTCTACTTAATCATTTATTCACGTGCCTCTAACTAACTTTAATAAATTAGTATATACAAAACTCTTGAATATATATAACAAATAATAGTGAATCAATTTAAGGTTTCTTAAATTACACTCGAAATTAAAGTTTATAGAAATTTACATTGAACTACCTTGGTCTTAAGTTTGACTGTTAAAAAATAGGCTCAAGCCTCCTAGGGTTCGCGATCCATGGTGGATATATAGTGGATCCACAATGGATGTCTCGCTTCTTCTTCTACTTTTTCTTCTTTTTAGTGGTCAATTTTACTTTTTAGAGATCAAATTTAATACTAGAGGAGTTCAATGTAAGTATTTATAAACTTTAATTTGAGTATAATTCAACAAACCTCAGGTAGCTAGGTTGAGTGTTATCTACTAATTGGAGCTTACCTTCAACAATCCAGATGAAGATGAAATATTAACAATCCTTGGCGAATCGGATAATTGAAGAAGGGGAACAAATGCATCAACCATTCTTTTTGCACCATAGTAGTTTGTATCCAGACACTCTTTCGTGGCTTCGAATGTTTCCCTTATAACATCATCTGCCTTTGGCTTCAATATTCATCAGCAAAATCATCAGTTTAAGTACACACAGACTGTAAACCAAACAAGTTATAATAACAAGTTTGAACTTACAGGAACACCATCAAGTTTATTGGCGCTTTTGTATGCATGTAAGTCTATTATAATTCCAAGAATTCCTGCATTGTTCACCTGTAATTAAATTACCATTGATCAAGTATTTTCTCATTATATATCCCACCAAATTCACCAATAATTCATTGAATACATATATATATATATATATATATATATATATATATAATACCAAGATATATATAAAAGTCATGGGGTATTCAATCTAGACTTTTTAAGAGTCTACAAAAGTAATAGAGTATTCAAAATGTCAATAACTTTCATAGACTTTTAAAAATGCTAGACTTTTATTGACAATTCTTCACAAAAATGTTCAAAATTTCTCTTCCACTTCTCTGAAAGACTTCTAAAGACTTTTAAAAACTTTCTAACAAATAATTATTGACAACTTTTATTATCACTTGCTACTGAGTATATTATTAAAAAAAGAATAATTAAAAAAGAATTGTAATCACCATACAACCTATTATGCTGATGAAAAATAATTTAAAATTTTAAAAATATTTCTAACAGGATAAAAAAAGATTGCTTAAAGTAAAAATAAGAAAAAAAAGTATGAAATGATTATTTTTGAATATATATTATATTTTTTCGTTATTCAAGACTTTAAAGTACACTTTAACTATTTTATTATCACTTAACAAAGCTATAAAAATAACATTCAATTTTGATTTTGTCAAAATTAAAGATAAGTTAAAAATATATTTTTTATAAAATCTAAAATATATTGGTAATAGACAGGTGAAAAAGTAAGTCAAACATTATATATAATTATTCGTCCAATAAACAACTTAAATAATTTAATTATATTATGATACATATAAATTTTGAATAGATTGATATAATGTATTTATTTACTTCTTTTCATCTTAACATATTCAGACGTTATTTTATTGATAATAATAGAGATTAATGATTTTTTTTCTTCATTAAAGACATTAAGTATATGATGAGTAATAGATATTTTTAAAAAAACTTGGTATTTTGGTTATCTATTTGACTCTATTTTTTTTTTCTATGTCATACATGTGTAGTCAAATTTCTAACAATAACCATCAATGATTATTGCTAAATAAAAATTGAATGAGCTGGTAAAATTAAGTATTAGTTTATTTGTAATTTTAAAAGTTAATGAAAGCTTACGAAAGTCTATGAAAGTTTATAAAAGTTTATGAAAGTATTTTTAATAAAGTCATTAAAAGTCTATCAAAATCTATAAAATCATTTAAATGAAAATCTCAAAAGTGTACAAAAGTCATTCATAAATCTTGTAAAATCTATAAAAGTCATTAAAAATCCATGAACTCCAGAAAAGTCATTTACTTAAAAAAAGTCATTAAAAGTCATCCAAAATCTATAAATTGAATACACCCCCCTAAGCTTTTTCTAAGTTTTTACACAAAATCATAACCATTAAATTAGTTATGTGCCACACATCTTCAGATATGTAAAAACCTTTAAAAAAGGAGAATAGAATATAAAATCCTAACCATTAAATCCACATGTCTTCAAATATATAAAAGCTTAAAAAAACCTTAGGTTAGGAGAGTATCCTAATCCGTTTTATTGTCCAGTGTAGAAGCTGAATACAGAGCAATAGTTAAAGGGATTTAGGAACTATTATGGCTTAAACGACTTATGAGGGAGCTTGGTTTTCCACCTGAAGGAGCTATGAAATTATATTGTGTATAATCAGTCAACTATCAAGATTGCGGAGAATCCGTTACAACATGACGAGCTAAACATGTGAAGATTAATCACAATTTCATATATGAGAAATTTGAAGAGAAAATTGTTGAAGTTCCATACATGAAGATTAAGGGTGGGCGTTGGTTGGTTCGATTCGGTTTTGGTATGAACCGATAAAAACTAACAATTGATCGGTTTTTAAAAAAATGAACCGAACCAACAAAAAATTTTCAAGTGAACCGAACCGAACTGGAGTGAATTGGACCAATTTGATTCGGTTCGGTTTGATCGGTTTGTGGGCCTATTGGGGTTTCCGTCGAAAGAATTAAAGAACATTTATAATAGAATATGCGTTAAAAAATGATATTAACTCAACCCTTTAATAACATTTAGTTCCAGTATTCCATGCATGTAGCCAAGTTTCTACCAATATTAAATTTTCAGATGGTATTTAAGAATTTAGAATCAGATTAAAGATTGGTAGTTGTTCGTTGGGTTGAAAAAGGGTAATTGAACATAAAAAATAAAAGAAAATTAATCATAAAAAGCAGTGAACATGATAAACTTTTAATGAGTTTTGTGAACCCTTTTTAATGCCTCAGACTAGTAATTACAAAGCTATGATCTTAAAAAGTGTTTGTGGAATGTAACAAGCAGAAGCATGGGAATCGGGAAAGAATCCTGATCATAGAAGAATCAAGATTAAAGCACTTGGATTCTGGGAAAGCGCATATATATACATATACACACTAAGGACGTAGTTAGGATCGTAGATCAAGGTGAGCTAATATATATTAAGCCATACTCTTCAAAATGTATTATATAAATAGTAAACACACAATTTTAATAAAGAGAAAAAATAAAAATAAAGTATCAAATAAACATACAATACAAAAATAAAGTACAAAATACCTCAAAATGTATCATCGCTCTCAAATTTAGTAATTTTACTCTTGGAAGGTACTTTGAACTTGAAGCATACATATCACTTGAAGTATTTGGCCTACTTGAGAATTGACCATCATTTTTTTTATTGAAATAATGAAAGATATTTTTTCTTTGCAATTTAACCTACAAAAATAATTAGAATAAAAATCACATTACATATTCATAATTATGAAGAAATATTTAATTAGTATAAATTTAAATGAACAACTAACTAATCTCACTAAATTAACTACTAATAAAAGTAAGTTAATACTAAATTAAATTAATTACTAATAAAAAAATTTAAATAAACAACGAACACAAACCCAGAAATCTAGATTCTATAGAACCCAGAAACTAGGTTCGAACTAGAACCCAGTTTCAAGGTTTGATTGTCTGGTTTGTGGGTTCGATTCGAACACGAACCCAGATTCAGTAAATAATCAACGAACAATATTAAAATAATAAATAAATTAAAATAAACTACTTACTAGGACAAAGAGTTGTAAAGAGACAAAGAAATCTGGGTTGGTATTGTTACCAGAAGAATTGTGAAGACTAAAGAGACAGAGAAATCTGGGTTGTGAAGAGACAAAGAAATATCAAATTGTTGTGAGTTCTGATGATAAGAAAAAAAAAATAAGGAATTGTGAATTGTTGTTGAAAGCGTAATCAGCAGCAAGGCTTCCAGCACCAGTATCAGCAAGTCTACAGGCAAGTCTGTAGTTGCAGCCTCTGAACTTACCAAACATCAGCAACTTCCTTGCAATTCAAAGACACCTCCAACGCAGTCAAGAGAGCAACTACATATGATCAAGTGGCCATCTTGATCATTGGACAGAGACTAATTAGTTGCCGGTTTATGATTAATTAAGTGAGGTGTTACATATGTTATTATTGTTAATTAGCCAGTTATTACTCTAAGCTCTCATTTTACATGGTATCAGAGCTTCCATGACTCACGTCAAAATGTCTTCAGGTTCTTCAACTCTGCAATTTGATCCAAGCTTGCTGGTGAATGGTGAACCTACCATGGATTTTCTATCTCTGTGAAAACTCTGAACTTCAATCTTCCGCTTAAACTAGAAAAGTTGAACTATTTTAATTGGAAGGCTCAGGTGATCACTGTGATCAGAGCCTTGGAGCTTGAAGGCCATATTACTAGCTCATGGACTCTACCGAAGCAGTACATAGAAGTCTTCGACGATAATGGAGTTGTAACAGCTATCAAAGTAAATCCTGCCTACAGATTCTGGAAGAAAGCTGACCAGTTGCTCCTCTGTTGGCTGCAATCTACACTCAGTGAAGGTGTTATTGGTCAGGTAAACAAAACTAAAACTTCTCTTGAAGCTTGGGAGATTCTTGAGCGACTTTATGCTCAGCAATCAATGGTACGAGTCTTGTAGCTAAAACAACAATTACAAACCATCAAAAAAGGTTATATGTCAATTTCTGATTTATGTCATGAAAATCAAAGCTGTAGGAGATGTCTTAGATACTGCTGGTCACACTACAACTGATGCTGATCTAGTCTTAAGTGTGCTTGGTGGTCTTAGTCGTGAATATGATCTGGTGGTAGTGTTAGTTTCTCATCAATCTAAGACTACGAGTCTTCAAGATGTTGAATATGCTCTTATGCTTCATGAGCAATGCATTGAGCAATTTAACACATCCAGTCAGATTGAGGTGAATGTAGCTTCAACGAATTTTGCTTCAAACTTTGATGGAAATAGAAATAAAAAAGGTGGTGGAAATCAATCTCAAGGCAACAATAGAGGCAAAGGAATGAACAACAAAGGTGGTAGATGGAATAACCAAAAGCTGCACTGTTAGCTTTGTCAAAAACCTGGGCACTCAGCTTTGCAGTGCTATAAATGTTTTGATCAAACTTGAATGGAAGTCCTAACACGGATCAATTTCAGCAACATTCTCAAGGACAAAATTAGAGGACATAACATATGCATCCTGCTTCAGCAAACTTTGTCCAGCAACCACAACAATTAGCTCAAGCCAATTTTGCACAGCAACAACATTCAACATACTTTGCTTCTCCTGAGATTGTCAACGATCCCACTTGGTATGCAGATAGTGGAGCTACAAATTATGTAACTTCAGATCTTAACAATCTCCCCTTGAGCTCAGAATACAAAGGTAAAGACAAGCTTGCTGTGGGAAATGGTAATCAACTCTCAATCTTGAATGTTGGCAAATCTACATGCCTCTCTCACTCTAATCCTGTTAAGCATATTACTTTAAATCAAATGCTACATGTGCCTAGCATCTCTAAAAACTTGTTAAGTGACAAAGGATAATAACTTGATTGCTGAATTCTGTGGTGACCATTGTATGTTTAAGGACAAGACTTTAGGAACAATCTTGATTCAAGGAACACTCAAGGATGGGCTTTACAATCTTAGTCTCACCACCAGTCTTGCACGTTTCTCTTCTCCCTGTGCACCATAACATGCCTTCACATGCTCAGTTCCATCCTCTTCTGGTATTCCTGCAAGTCATAGCAATCACTCTTCTTGCTTACAACCTAATGTTTCTAATTTGTCATCTATCTTTCATAACAATGTTGTCTATACAAATAAGTTTGATGTTGCTATAGCTGCTAAAACCAACTCAGCTCTTTGGCATGCCAAACTTAGGAATCCATCACTTGTTGTTCTTCAAAATATACTTAAATCTATGCATTTTTCTATGAATGTATCAGCTCCTTCCTTTTGTGATTCATGCAAATATGGAAAATTGCATAAACTACATTTTGTTTCTCATGCTATTACTGCCACTTCACCTCTTGAGCTTATTCATTCAGATATATGGGGACCTTCCCCTTATCTCTCCACAAATGGTTCTTGGTACTACATTGTGTTTATAGATTCATTTACAAGGTTTACTTGGTTTTATGCTTTTAAACAAAAATCTAACGCTTTGCCTACCTTTCTTATCTTCAAAAAACATGTTGAGCTTCAATTAAACAAGAAGATAAAATCATTTCAAACTGATATGGGAGGGGAGTATAAAGCCTTTATACCATTTCTTCAAAACAATGGTATTCAAGTTAGATTCTCTTGTCCATACACTCACCAATAAAATGGGATTTCAGAGAGAAAACATAGACATATAGTAGAGACTGGGCTTACCCTTTTAGCTTATGCCAAGATGCCTTTGTAGTTTTGGGAGGAAGCTCTTGGCACAACAGTCTTTTTGATCAATAACCTTCCCACGCCAGTCCTCAATCTTATCTCACCATTTGAAAAATTATTTCACAATAAACCAAACTATGCATACCTCAAAACCTTTAGATGTTCTTGCATTCCATACTTTAGATATTATTCCTCTCATAAGCTTGATTTTCATACTACAAAATGCTTATTCATTGGATATAGCTCTATGCACAAAGGTTACAAATGTCTTGCACCATCGGGTAGAATATATATTTCTAGGCATGCTGAATTCAATGAATTAGAGTTTCCTTTTTTCTCTTTGTTTCCTACCTCTACCAGTCAGTCATACACTACTCCAAGTTTTCCTCTTTCCATTCTCTTACCTATATCTGGCTCTTGTTCTGCTCCTCGTGTTCCTTATAGAAACATTGTCCCCTCAGTCCAAGTTGAATTAGTAGTAGCTCCTTGTGTTCCCCATAGCAACTTTGTTCCTTCAGTCCAAGATGAATCAGTAACTGCTACTACTCCAACTCATTTATCTCCAGCTGCAGCTCTTGTTAACTATCCCAATATAGTTGTTGATCTGGGTAATGAAAACATAGTTAAGCCTTCAAACTTGTATCAGCAGCCTATTACTTCAATTCACCCAGTACAGACAAGATCAAAATTAGGTGTACTTAAGCCTAAGGTTTTTACCTCTGTGCAAACAGCACTTCCTTCAGCTGAACCAAGATCAGTCACAGCAGCATTATCTGATCCCAAATGGACTCAAGCCATGGTTGAAGAGTATACTGCTCTTCTCAATAACAGAACTTGGGTCTTGGTTCCTTTCTCTCCTTCCATGAATGTTGTAAGGTGCAAATGGGTGTATAGAACCAAGTACAAACCTGATGGGACTGTTCTTAAGTACAAGGCGCGGCTTGTGGCCAAAGGATTTCACCAAACCCCTGGCCTTGATTACTTTGTTACCTACAACCCTGTTGTTAAAGCAAGCACCATTAGAGTTGTCTTTACTCTAGCTGTTCATTTTGGTTGGGACATTCAACAAGTGGACATCAACAATGCCTTCTTGAATGGTGAACTCCAAGAGCATGTATTTATGCATCAGACTGAGGGTTTTGAGAGCTCCAAGTTTTCTACTCATGTATGCAAGCTTCAAAAGGCACTCTATGGTCTCAAGTAAGCACCTAGAGCTTGGTTCTCTAAGATGAAAATTGTTCTTTTGCAGTGGGGTTTCACAAATTCTAAATCTGATGTCTTATTGTTTTTCAAGCATGTTGGTTCTCATCTCATTTTGCTTTTGGTATACGTTGATGATATCTTGATTACAGGGACTAGTAATCAGCTCATTCAGCAGGTTATCAACGAGCTACACTTATGTTTTGCACTCAAAACATTGGGTTTTGTCAACTACTTTCTCAGCTTTGAAGCCTACAGAAATGGTATTGGTTTGTTTCTCACGCAAACAAAATACATCAATGATCTTCTTGTCGAGACAAACTTGGCTACTAGCAAACCTTGTCCTACTCTTATCTCAGCTGGCACCAAGTTATCTCTCTATGTTGGCAATCGTTTTTTAGATCCTACTCTCTATCGTAGCATCGTTGGTGCCCTTCAATACTTGACTCACACAAGACCAGATATTAGCCTCATTGTAAACAAGCTTAGTCAATTTATTGTTGCCCCTATAGATGTGCATTGGCAGGCGTGCAAGAGAGTCTTGCGATATCTTAAGGGAACAACCTCTCATGATCTTGTTTTCACTGCCTCTCCTGCTTTTAAACTTCAAGCTTTTTGTGATGCTGATTGGGCAAGTTCTATTGATGATAGGAAGTCCACAAGTGGGTGCTGTGTGTTCCTTGGCAACAATCTCATCACTTGGAGCTTCAAAAAGTAAACTGTGGTGGCTCGGTCCTACACAGAAGCAGAAGTGATTTGGCTTCACTGCTTGCTTGCTGAAATTGGTTTTTCTCTTCCTTCTTGTCCTGCTGTGTGGTGTGACAACACTAGTGCTCAAGCTCTTGCTCTCAATCTAGTATTTCATGCAAGGACCAAGCATATTGAAGTGGATGTTCACTTTGTTAGGGACAAAATTTTTGCAGGGTGTCTTGAGGTCAGATACATCCCTACAGCGGATCAATTGGCTGATGTTCTTAAAAGCCTTTGACTACATATCGTTTCTGGTTTCTTTGTTCCAAGTTGAATGTGGTTCATTCCCCACAGTTCAACTTGAAGGGGGATGAAAGCGTAATTAGCAGCAAGGCTTCCAGCACCAGCACCAGCATCAGCAAGGTTGCAGGCAAGTCTGTAGCTACAGCCTCTGAACTTACCAAACATCAGCAGCTTCCTTGCAATTCAAAGACACCTCTAACGCAGTCAAGAGAGCAACTGCACATGATCAAGTGGCCATCTTGATCATTGGACAGAGACTAATTAGTTGCCGGTTTATGATTAATTAAATGAGGTGTCACATGTGTTATTATTGTTGATTAGGCAGTTATTATTGTGTGGAAAGTTTGTTAGGATTCAATGGTTGAGATCAAAGTTTGATAAAGGTTGTTATTAATCAACAACTAGGATTGAGTCAAGATTTTGTATAAAAGGTGGCTGATAGCTTTTCAGTCATTTTATTAATAAAATAAGAAAAAACACCATTGATGAATACGTCAAAGCTTCATGTTCTGTTTTGATGCTTCATGCTCTGTTTTGATGTTTGCTCACAGAGACTTTTCATCAAACACTTTTCTATTTCTATCAAATATTTTTTAGTTTGCAGAAAACAACTCTAAGCTCTTATTTTACAGTTGTGAATTACGAGTTGTGAAAAATAAGAGTTGTGCAGAGAAAGAAAAAAATTATAAGAGCTGCTTAGTTTGTTCTTGATCTAGAGCTATGAGTTAACGATATTGTAAATTGGATCCTCTAAAAATAAAAATATTAATTAAACCGAGTTAATAATGTAATACACCCTCCCGATAGCTGTACTGTACATGTAGGTATTATAATATAATTTCCAGAATTTATTGTACGGTACACTTGTGAATAAATGTACCCTTATTATGGGTAAATTGAATGTCAAAAGCACTAACGATGCTATAATGGAATTTATTGGATGGATTCGAAAGTTTCTGAAAAAGGGTATTAGAGACTTGGAAAATATATGGAATATTTCCAGATGATTATTAAGGCTCCATAAGGTACATACGAAATTCAATTATAAGTTTTGGAGAACATAGTAAGGATTTCCATAATTGGAGTATTAAGAATATTTATTGGAAATCAAAATATATTTTTACGATATGAGATTGCGATTTAATTAATTGATGGAAAAGTAAATTGAAATGGATTTTTGTGAAAAAGAGTTAATGAATTGTTATGGATTAAATTATAAATAAAAATATTGTTGATCAAGATTATGTGATTAAATTTTATGTTGTGGTTATATTTTAATTTTAAAATGAAATGGGGCAAATTGTAAATATTGAAGTGTGTATATATATATATATATATAGATAGATAGATAGATAGATAGATAGATAGATATTAGGTTAGTGGAATTTTGCACTCACATTGAAAGTCAACAAAAGAAGACAAGAAATCATAAAACAAAATGAAAATGAAGAAAGAAAACAGAACTGAGCAAATTCGTGCAAGAAGAAAAGTCTAGAATAAACCAAATTGTTCTTCATTCAACAGTGATTTACAAAGAATAAATTATTAGAATATAAATAGGCAAGCTTAGTGAAGATTCCACTCAAAAAAAAAAAAATGAAAGCAAACCAGCAGCCGAGAGAAGCAACCAAAAACAAAACAGAAATGAAACAGAGGGAGTAGCGGCCGAAGAGAAGAAGGAGGAAGGACTTCGGCCATAGAAGGAAGAAGAAGAAGGTGAGCAGTGACCGGAGATGGGAGGAAGAGGAGAGAAAGGATAGAGAGAGTAGCTGCTGACCAAGGGAGAAGTAGAAGAAAGAAAAACAGAGCAGAGATAGTTGACCGAAAAAGAAGAGGAGAAGAAGAAGCAGCCGTGTGAAGTGAGAGAGAGAGCAGAATTTCAGCCAAGAAGGAAGAAAGAAAGAAGAGAGAAAAAAGGAAGAAAAAGAAGAAGAAATTCGGTCAACCAAGTAGGAAGAGTCAAAGTGGACTTTGGGTAAGTGTTGGTGATGAAGTTGATTGGGTTTGAAATTGAATTGTGTTGGAATTTTGATTGAGTTTTGATTGTGGTTGAAATTGATTGTTGAATAATAAGTGAAATTGAATGTTTGGGTGATGATTTTGATAATAGGTTTATTGATTTAGTGTTTGATTTAAGTTTTTGTAGTGTTTTATTTGAAATTAATTTAATTGGAGTTGATTAGAATAAAAATCAAGAAAATTGGTAAGTAAAGAATTGGGGATTTGATGATTTTGAGTTTGAATTGTTAAATTGAGATATTAATTGAGTAATTTGAGTGTTTTTGAGTTAATTGATGGCTTGAATTTAGAATCGTTAAGTAAGAAATCAAAATGATTCTCGAAATAGTAACTTGTATTATGAGTTTGTTTATAATGTTGTGTTTGGTGGTTGATAAGAGTTGTAGAACTTGTTTAGAATAAAATTGAATCATTAGTTTTGAGAATTTTTGAAATTAAATTCGAAATTGAAACTACAATTAGTTTAATTGAATTTAATGAAGTTGAATTTGATGTTGTTAAGTGAAAGAAATTCATTTATGTTAACTTGATGAAGATTAGAATGAAAATTTGTGTAGAAATCGAATGTTGATAGTGTAGAGATTTCAATTATTGGGTAATTAAGTATTAGAAATTGTATTCGTATGAATTGATACAAATTGGTGTTTAGAAATCCAAGAAAATGTATTGGATTGTGTTGCATGAGATTCGAATTAAGAGAAATTGAATGATTTCAGAAGTCATGTCGAATTTGAATGTTTGAAATTCAATCAAATAGAGGAATCGTACGATTGACATGATTTATATTAAATTAAATAGAATAACTTGAATAATAAACCGTAGAACGTGTTAATTGAGTTTTGTATAAGTTGATGGTGTTTATATTAACGATTTATTTGGAAATATATTACTTTAGGGAGAAATATCTCTAGTATGGGAGAAAAAGAATCGTTATGGAAAGTCAAGAAAGGTATTGAGACGAAGGAACCAGAGCGCTAAGCTTAGAGAAAAACCAGAAACCTGTGAGTGTAAAATTATTTTTAAGTAAAGTATATTTTATTTCTATAATATGTTTTATGAGAATTTATAGCAAATTATGGTTTTATTTAAGTAAGAGCAAGATTATGTTTTGATTTAATGTTCTTCAATACGTTTTCAAGTTAGATTAAAGTGTTGGTAATTTTATATACATTTATTTATTTATATGAGTTTTATAAATTAAATATAATTTATGTTCAAGTGTATTTTAATTAAAGTATTTTTATATCTCAGAGATTAAGAAATTATATTCATTTAATAAATAAGTTTTATGTATATTCCATGGTTTTTTTATTAAAAGCTAGTTTTCAAAATAAAGAAAATAGTTTTTAAACCCATGGATTTCCTATGGATTATCAGATTATCAATTATTAGCAGTTAGACCCGACCGGTACATCTCAATTGTGTGTGGCAAGTTAAGGGGGGACAGTCCGCTAACTCCAGGGGGGTTGAGTCTGTCGAGTTTGTCAGTCGCCCACACATTGGGGTGTTGTCTTGCTATATGTTGCGACGCAGCATTCCGCTCATAGACAGCGAGATGTCTTTTATCAGATGTCACGTTGAGCGCATTAGTTAGTCACCTCGTGACTTATATCAGATGTCACAGTGGACGGCGCCAGTTAGCCGCCCTGTGACCCACTCATATGGTACGGCACCAGTTAGTCGACCTATGAGTTCAGCTCAGCTTAGGGGTCCATTGGGAGTTTTCAGATACAGAAGCCAAGCCAGAAATATTTTCATATTATCAGTACAGCATATTAAATTAAGAGTTTTATATGTTAGGCTTGGCTAGATTTTCAAAAAAACAGATTTCAGTACAGTATTCTAAAAACAAATGATTATAGATTTCAGTACATTGTTTTCAAGAGACAGAATAAGTTTTTAGAAAAGTTTATTATCAGAAAAGCATTTTATCAGAAAAGTATTTTATCAGAAGAGTATTATTAGAAAATTATATCATTAGAAAAGTTTTATCAGAGAAGCTTTATCAGAAAAGTATTTTCAGTAAAGCATATTCTTTTAACTTTTCAGATTTCAGAAAAGTATAATATCTCAGTTTTTCAGTTTTAGAAAATTTATATTCTCAGTTTTTTTAGTTTTCAGAAAAGTATGTATATATATATATATATATATATATATATCAGTTTTTCAGTTTTCAGAAAAGAATACTTTATTAGCTTTTCAATTTTTAAAAATATAAAGGAATATTATTTCAGCTTATCAGATTTCACAAAAGATATAGTTTCAGCTTTTCAGTTTTTAGTAAAGTGAAAGTTTATGTATATATGATTAGTTTTTGAGTTTTCAAAAATTAGATTCCAGAATAGTTTTCAATACAGATTTCAGCACAGATTTTAATATAGTTTTCATCTAATAAACTTCAGTACAGTTTTCAGGAAATAGATGTCAGTAAGTTGTTTCAGAAAATAGAAAGAGTATTATTATTAATTATTTCAGTATATTTCAGGAAATGGGAAAGATTTTATTATTATGCATTTCAGTATAATTTTATGAAAACATATTATTAGTTATTTCAGTCCAGATTTCATAAAATAGATTACTATTCTATTCAGAACATTTTTCAGGGAGGTTTAATTAGAAAGATTAAATTGTTTAAAAAAAGCCCTTTAACACTCACTGAGCTCCTTTAGCTCGTTATAGTTCTATGTTTTTAAATCAACCTCCCAGGTACAGATACAGGTACAGGTGCAGATGTTGCAGGGACTTCGAAGACCAGCGGGACCAGTCAGAGGATGCTGTGACTGTTTTACAAGCATATATAATATTTTAAATTGTTAAGTTTGTATTTTCATATTGTTTTAAGTGTATAAGTATTTTATTTAAAGATTTGATTAATTTATTTTTTATAATTGTTTATTTTAATATTAAACTGTTTGAGTTGTGGTTTGTGGAGATGGACTGGAGATCCACCGTAGTTGAGATTTGAAAACAAATATAGAAGTGTTTAAGTTGTTTTATGCAGGTCTCCAAGATTTGGTAGTCTTAGTTTGACAGAGGAGACTCTGTCAAAATTTTATAAAATAGTTTATAAAAAAAAAAAAAAAATTCTACTCAGATTTTCAGTTATAACAAACGGCTTAACTTCACGGAAGCTTTTCAGCGAGGCAAGCCTTGACTGGAAAGCTACCGTGGAATGTCGGTAGGCTACCTAATAGGAGATAGTAGATTAGGGGCCTGTCAAATAATATTGTAAATTGAACCTTCAGAAAATAAAAATATTAAATGGGTTGAGTTTTTAATGAGCTAAAATATAAATATAGATGGATAAATATAATGGGTATAATAATATACTATTCATTTTTTTTTTGACAGGGTATGCTTCAGAATCCCCTAGCCCCAATGTAGATTCGTCCTCCCATATATATATATATATATATATATGGCAAATTATAATATAATATCTTAACGTTTGGTCATATTATAATGAATTTGTGAATTTAGCCGTAATTACATATTAGTACTTTACTGTTAGTTGATTCAGTTAAAAGTAACAGGTTGACCAAGAATTTTATTTGAAATGATAAAACTACCCCTGGTTAAAAAATAAAAAAAAATAAAAAAATAATTTTTTTAAAATGGATCTCCACTGTCCATCAATTTTGATGGATGGTGGAGATCATATTGGAAAAAAATTTTAAAAAAAAGAAAAAAAAAGTGGAGATCCATTCTCTAAATTGCATCTCCACCTAACAAGAAAACCAAGAACCAATATATATATATATATATATATATATTTGGAATAGAATAGGCTTCATTGAAGATGGAGTCGGAAGATGGCGCGCTGCTCCATCAATGGGAGCAGATTGATGGACCATATCTGTTGCATTTTTTTTTTTAGTTCTTGGTGGGATGAAGATCCTTGGATCTCCACCGTCCATTAATATTTATGGACAGTGGATATCCAATTTGGAGATTAGATCGCCATCCCACTAAGAACAAAATTTCTTTTATTTTTCTCTTTTTTTAAACTGTTCTTTTTTGTAATTGTTTTTTTTAAATTTTTTCTATCAATATGATCTCCACCGTCTATTAAGATTTATGGATGGTGGAGATTCATTTCATTTTTTTAGTTTTTTTTAATATTTTATTTTTAAAAAAATATTAAGGCAAAAATGACCATATTATCCTTTGACTACTGGTTAACCGTTAACTCTAACTGTCAACCAATTAGTTAAGGACTAATATGTAATTAAGAGTAAACTCGTTATTTTGTTACAATATGGTCGAATGTCAAGGTACTCTATTGCAATATATATATATAAAACCTAAAATAAAAGATTCATTTGTAAGTTTACAAATCCATGAATTTTGTATATTATTCATTTTAAACACATCAATATTTCATCCTCTTAATTATATTCTAACATATCTTATGTAAATCAAATGTACTTCCCAGTGAATTAGATCAAACACAAAACTAACAAAATAACAAACTAATAAACAATTATATTTTTTTTAATATTTATATATATCGGTTTTCCATTCCATTTTACAAAAATCAAACTGAACCGAACCGATTGGAATGTATGAACCTGCCAAAACCGGTTGGACCGGTTCGGTTCATCGATTTGGTTCGATTTTTTTCATTTTTTTTCCCACCCCTACTGAATACTACAAAACAGCTGGCTAATATTCTGACCAAGGTTGATTCCAGTGAAGCCTTCAATTACACACTTGTCAAGCTGAGCATGAGTGATATCCATGCTTCACCTTGAGGGGGAGTGTTGGCTCGAGCGTAAGAAATAAGAAATATTTTAAAAGTAGGGGTAAAATGATACTTTTTTCTAACCTCAGGGGTAAATAATAATATTTTTTATCGGATTAATAATTAATTACCATTTTATCCTTGAGAGTTAATGGTTAAATTAATTTTTTTTAATTACAGGGAAAAATGATGAATATTTTAAAAAGCAGGGTAAAAAATGGTGAATATTTTAAGGCAGTGGGAAAAATGATGAATATTTTAAAAGTAAGGGATAATATGATGTATTTTTAAACCCTAGGGAAGAAAATAATAATATCCCAACTGAAAATATGACCATTGAACGTCGGTAACAAAGCTGCCTCAATATTGGGGTTGCTGCACATTTATTGAAATGGAGACTTGAGACCCGAAAATCTGTTGAGCACATTTATTGAAGAAAAGCATAGAAATTCAATTGAAAATCCAGAATTTGTTTTTTTAAAAAATAATATATAAAAATTAAATTTAATATTTAATTTAAATATAAAAAAATAAATTGTATATAGTAATAAATCTTGGATCCTCAATCCGGTCTCCTCAATTTTTAATTTTAGTCTTCTCATTCCGCCCCTATTATCAGCAGAAAAACAGCCGCAAGTCTCACACACATACTAGTATTAAATTGTCAACACATGCTATTTATACCAAATGACAATTCCATTATAATACCAGTATGCGTATAAGACATGCGGCTATTTGCTGCTAAAACTGAAAACTTGTTATTATAAGACATGCGGCTATTTGCTGCTGAAACTGAAAACTTGTTATTATAAGACATGCGGCTATTTGCTGCTGAAACTAAAAACTTGTTATTATAAAATCAAATTTAATATCAAATAAATTTTAAAGGTAAAAAAATATATAACAAATTTATATAAATATAATTTATTATAAAAATATTTGAAATATCATAACAATTATACCTAAATTAATTTAATCAAATTACAATTATTCATGTGTTTATTTATAAATATTTAATATTTTCATATTCTTGTCAAATAAAATTAGATTATAACAATAACAATATGACAAATTAATAAATTACTAACCTTCAGATATCTGATGGGAACTTTGCATCAAGATCTTCATTTCAAGCCTGCCGCTGCATCAAATCTGCTATGTCAATTGAAGTGTACATTGATGCTAATTGAGGCAGCAATATAGATGACAAAAGATCAACTAGTGGGAGCGGTATTTTCTTTGCTGGCAATCTGGTTTGCTGGGGCTCTAGAAATCAATGAGTTGTTGCTAGGTCTAGTACTGAGGCTGAGTATAGACTCACAACTGAAGTTTTATGGTTAAAGTCCTTGCTTCAAGCACTTGGTTTTCCTATTGCTGGCCCTGCAGTAGTATGGTGTGACAATATTGGAGCAAACTCTTTAGATCAAATCCTTTCACAGTAGGACTAAGCATATTGACATTGTCACTCATTTTATTCGAGAGAAAGTAGTTGATGGTATTATTGAACCTAGGACTGTGCCTACTGAGTGTCAAGTTGCTGATATATTCGTAAAAGGTATCACTTGTGATAGATTTTGATATGGTTAAAATATACTTAGCAAGGGATGCGACTGTTGTATGGAGTGTGCATGCATGACTGTTGATTAGAGTGCACGAGTTAGGTGAGTTAACTCAGTACATTGTTTTTCCTTGGGTTGAATACAGTGGAAAATCAGGGGACCTTGACCAAGTCTTGAATAAGTTCATGGCCTACAACATAGGGAAACTTGTTTGTGGTGGTATTAATTTAGGTGTTATTTCCATAATTCCAGTTAGTTGATATAGTGGGGATTGCCCACTTATTTTTCTGTTAATTCTTATAATTAAGATCGCCAATAAATAGACATGGAAGTGTTGAATAAAGGGATGAAAAATTACAACTATTGTCTCTCTCTAATCTTTTTCTTCTTCTATATTTCTTCCAAACAAATATTTTCCTAACAATGGTATCAGAGCCTGGTTGCTCTCAATGGGCACTCGGAACCAAACCAACGCAGAGTTCCGCAATGAGGTTTATGAAATCTTAGGACGCCATGAATCGAGCATCGATCAAGTCTATGGTACATTACAAACTATGCTCACCGAATTACAATCGCTTCGCACCTCACAAAATCATTCGCAGCCCCTACCTGACATTAATCCCTTCGCACCCACAGAGCCTTCACAACACATTAACCCTCCATCAGCCAGTCACTCTCACCCTTCTAATACTACGGTTCCAATAACCGAAATCACCACCTAAAACTTAATTTGCCCAAGTTCAGCGATGAAGATCCATAAGGGTGGATTTTTATAGCCAAGCAATATTTCGAGTTCAAAGAAGTGGCAGCCGAGCAGCAGGTTCAACTTGCGTCATTCCACCTAGAGGGGATAACCCTTCAATGGCATAGGTGGCTGGCCAAATTCAAAGTGTCGTGTGACTTGGATGGAATTTACGAAGGCTTTATTGCTACGTTTTAGGCTGACTGACTATAAAGACCCCTCTGAAGCCCTCATACAATTTAAGCAAACTACCACTGTATCTGCTTATGAGGAAGAGTTTGAAAAGCTCTCTCACAGGGTGGATGAGTTACCTGAAAATTTTTTAATAAGGTGTTTTACTATAGTTCTCAACGATAATATTAGGTTGGACGTAAAAATTAAGCAACCACGCTCTCTAGCAGATGCAATTGGCGTTGCTTGACTGGTGGAGGAACGCAATGGATTGCAGAAAAAGGGGTCACAAATTTTAGAGGGTTTATTTTTGTAGCGCCACCAAGATCCTCATCAAACAGCCTAGCTGGAATATTGGGACCAGCCCCTGGACCGAAACCATCTTCAGGACCGAATGCCTTCAGAAAAATCACAAGTCAAGAGGCTCGTAGGCACTATGAGAAGGGCCTTTACTATTATTACGATGAGCGATTCATTCCCGGTTATCGCTGTCAACGCCCACAAATGTTCATGATATGGGATATGGACGACATAAATGAAGAAACACAATAGGACACTAATGAGCAATCACATGAATAATTAATACTTGAGATTTCTTTTAAAGCTATCACAGGAACGACATATCCGCAGATCATTAGGCTCCAAGGGCGAATGAAGGGCAAGAAAGTTACTATTCTAGTCGACGGGGAGAGCACTCACAACTTCATTGATCAATCTTTGGTTAACAAATGTAGGCTAACCGTGAACCATGATCATAACTTTCAAGTAATGGTGGCAAACATAGAAAAAATTGAATGCTTGAGTAGGTGTTTGGTGCTGACATTAGAAGTCCAAGGGTACCAAGTCAAGGATGATTTTTATGTGTTGCTGCTTGCCCACTTGTCTTGAGAGTCTAGTGGTTGGCTACTTTGGGGCATGTAGAGACAAATTACCGAGAGTTTACCATGACTTTTAAAGAAGAAGGAGTTGTTCATACTTTGCAGAGTGTATAAACGATAAGAGGTGGAAGTTTTGCATGATATTGAAAGTCATTTTCTACAAGGTTCAATTCTTTTCCTACAGTTGCTATCCACGACAGAACATACATAAGAAAAGACCAACCAAACTGGTCTTGCACTTCTACTTCAAGAATTCAGTCAAGTCTTTACATCCCCGTCACATCTACCTCCAATTCTTTCTCATGATCATCAAATACCCTTACTGCCGAATCACAGTCCAATTAATGTAAGGCCATATCAGTATCCATACTATCAGAAGTCAGAAATATAGAGGATGGTCCATGAACTCCTACAATCGGGTTTGATTCGTCCAAGTCAAAGTCCGTTTTCATCGCCCATACGTGTTTCTAGTTAAAATTTTTGATGGAAGTTGGTGATTTTGTATCGATGACAGAGCCTTGAACGAAATTACAGTGAAAGTTAAGTTTTCCATTCCTTTAATTGATGAACTTTTAGATGAGCTTTGTGGTTCTAATTTTTTCAAAGCTAAACTTGCTGTCAGGTTATCATCAGATAAGAGTTCAAGAAGAGGATATTCCGAAAATGGCATTCAAGACACGAGGGACATTATGAGTTCGTCGTAATGCCATCTGGGCTAACCAACACACCTGTTACTTTTCAGAGTTTGATGAAGGGCATTTTCAAACATTTTTTGCATAAATTTATCTTGGTCTTCTTTGATGATATTTTGATATACAGTCGTTCCTGGTAGGACCACAGCAAACACCTTCGGATTGTCTTGGAAATTTTTTTAAAAAATGATTTGTACACAAAATAAAGTAAATGCAGGTTTGGGGTCTCTCAGGTTGACTATTTAGGTCATATTATAACAAAAAAAGGGGTGAAAATTGATCCTACAAAAATTCAGTCCGTAAAGGAATGGCCGATTCCTACAACAAAAAAAGGAGTTCGCAGTTTTTTGGGGCTAGCAGAATACTATTGAAAATTTATCAGTGGCTTCGGAACAATTGCCGCCCCTCTCACACTCCTACTTACTAAGGACAAGTTCCGATAGTCTCCAGAGGCTGACCAAGCCTTCAATAAATTAAAAGAAGCACTTTCATCTTCTCCCGTCTTATGGTTACCTGATTTCGCACAACCCTTTACTGTGCAAACTGATACTTGTGGCTTAGGAATTGAGGCGATTCTCTCCCAAGAGGGTCGGTCAATAGCATTCTTTAGTGAGGCTTTGAAGGGTGCTGCATTAGCTCTCTCAACGTATGAAAAATAAATGTTGGTGATAGTGAAGGCGATTCGCAAGTGAAGACCATATTTTTTGGGACATTCCTTTGCTATCAAGATGGACCAGAAAAGCTTGAAGTACCTTTTAGAGCAGAAGATCACCACACCCGCCCAAGCACGATGGCTTCTGAAACTCCTGGGTTATGATTATAAAATTGAATACCAACATGGATAGGAGAACCGTGGGGCAGATGTGTTATCACGCAAGGTTGAATTTAATTTGATGGTAGTTTCAATGCCTAGTGCAGATTGGTGGACCACGCTCAAAGAAGAAATCAACAAGGACTCTTTTTATTTTAAGTTGTCCAACATGAATTCTAATGGAACCAAAACATTGTGTTTGCAATGTGATGGGATATGGTTTTACAAGAGAAAAATCTATCCGAGTCCTACTTGCTCTCTACTACCTAGCATATTAGTAGAAAATCATTCTTCACCAACAAGAGGACACTTCAGTTATCAAAAGACATTGGCTCGCATTCAACGAACGTTCACTTGGCTTGGTCTCCACAAATCGGTGAAAGAATTTTTGAAGAGGTGTGCGATGTGCCAACGGTTCAAAATTGATTCCTGAGTCTAACGAGGTTGTTACAGCCGCTGTCCATACCTTCCAAGGTGTGGACAGCTTTGTCCATGGATTTCGTCGAAGAATTACCTTTCTCGCTGGGCTACACAATAATCCTAGTTGTGGTGGATAGATTGTCCAAATATTGTCATTTTATCCCTCTTAAACACTTCTTCACAGCAGCTTCTGCAGCCAAGGCATTTGTTTCCAATGTAGTGAAATTGTATGGATTTCCATAGTCTGTAGTAAGTGACTGTGACAAGATATTCACTAGCTCTTTTTGGAGTAATCTCTTTAAATTACAAGGAACTAAACTGAAGATGAGCTCCAGTTATTATCCCCAAACCGACGGCTAAACAGAGGTGGTCATTCAGAAATTGGAACAATATTTGAGGTGCTATACAGGGGACTAACTAAAGACAATATGAAATCAAAAGAAACAAAACAAAGAGAGGCCGGTCGGTGAAGAAAAAAAAAAGTATATAGTATATTTATATATATATATATATAAATGTAAGTGGAGCTTCACCAAACTCCACTCACTTAAACCAAAAACCATACCAAAATACAAATGAAATTGCAATGTCGGTGGAACATAATAAAAGTCAAAGAGGGATACAAATTTGCAACACAGAAAATTAGAAAATAGAAAATGAAAAACAGACAGACAGACAGAGAGAGAGAGAGAGAGAGAGAGAGAAATACAAATGAAATTGCAATGTCGGTGGAACATAATAAAAGTCAAAGAGGGATACAAATTTGCAACACAGAAAATTAGAAAATAGAAAATGAAAAACAGAGAGAGAGAGAGAGAGAGAGAGAGAGAGAGAGAGAGAGAGAGCTGCAGCCGAAGGAAGGAAGAAGAAAGGAAGAGAAAGAGAAAGGAGAAAGGGCTGTCAGCAGTGGGAGAAGAGGAAGAGAGCAGAACTTGTGCAGAAAAATGGAGAAATAAAGAGAGAGAGAGCAGAGAGAGAGAGAGAGAGAGAGAGAGAGAGAGAGAGCTGCAGCCGAAGGAAGGAAGAAGAAAGGAAGAGAAAGAGAAAGGAGAAAGGGCTGTCAGCAGTGGGAGAAGAGGAAGAGAGCAGAACTTGTGCAGAAAAATGGAGAAAGAAAAACAGAGCAGCCGAGAAAGAGGAAAAGAAAAAGAAAAAGAAGAAGAAAGAGGACAAGGGGATTCGGTCCAGCAAGAGGAAGGAGAAGAAGTGTAGGAAGAGTAAGAGGAGTTGGATAAGTGATTTATGAAGTTGAGTTGGTTTGAATTTGATGAAATTGTTTATATTGTAGAATTTGTAAGTTGATAATTGATGAAATTGAGTTGATTTTAGAAAGTGATTGAGTTTTGATGTTGTGTTTGAAATTGATTATTGAATATAAGTGAAATTGAATGTTTGGGTGATGACTTTGATGATGGGTTTTGTTGATTTTAGAAATTTATTGAGTTTGATGATTTTTTTATTTGAAATTAGTTTAATTGGAATTGATTAGAATGAAAATCAAGAAATTAGTAAGCTAAAGATTTGGGGGGTTTGATGATTTTGAGTTTAAATTAGTTAATTGAGATATTAATTGAGTAATTTGAATGTTATTGAGTTCATTGATGGTATGAATTTAGAATCGTTAAGTATGGAATCAAAATGATTCTCAAATTAGTAAACTCGAATTATGAGTTTGTTTGTGATATTGTGTTTGGAATGATTTTCAAGTTAATTTTGAAGTATGGAAGTGAATTTGCAAGTTGAAGTTAGAATTGATAGTGATTTTGTCGTACATATTTCAATTTGTGTACAATTAAGATACTAGAAATTGTATTTGTGTGATTTGATACAAATTGGTGCTTAAAAAGTAAAGTAAATAGGTTGAGTTATGATGTATGAGCTTCAAGTTAAGAGAAATTAAATGATTCTAGGTATATATAATTATAAAGACAAGATTTTTAGCAAATTAAATGTAAATGATTGTGTTAGATATGAAGAAATGGAAAAAGGAAAAGAAAATTAAAAAAATTGAATGTTGGCATTTTATAATTTAAATGCCTTATGTATATTAATTGAGCTTTTGAGTGAGCTGTAGTATTTATATTTATTGATTGGAAATATAATACTTCAGGGAGAAATTTCAGTAGTATGGGAGAAAAAGAAACGTTATGGAAAGTCAAGGAATGTAATGAGACGAAGGAAGCAGAACTCCAAGTGTAGAGAGAACCAGAAATCAGTGAGTGTAAAATTTATTTTAAAACAAAGTATATTTTATGTTAGTAAATTGTTTTATCTAAAGTTTAACAAGCTAATATCGTTATTTAAGATAGTGCAAAATCAGATTTTCAGTTGAATTATATGTAATTTATTTTCTTTCAGTTTGATTTAGTATATGATTGTTGATTTAAATGTGTTTAATTAAAGTAATTATATATCTCAAAAATTTAGAATTTAGATTCATTTAATAAATATGTTTTATATATATTCTATGATTTTTGATTAAAAGTTAGTTTTCAAAATAAAGAAAATAGTTTTCAAACCATGGATACCCATTTATTATCAGATTATCAGCACCTTATCAGATTATCAGCAGTAGACCAGGCCGGTACACCCCATTTGTGTGTGGCAAGTTAAGGGGAGACAGTCCGCTAACTCCAGGAGGGTCAAGTCCATCGAGTCTGTTAGTCGCTCACACACTGGGATGCTGTCTCACTCTATGTCGCGATGCAGCATTCCGCCCATAGACAGTGAGATGTCTTTTATCAGATTATCAGAGTCATCAATGTGGCGCCAGATTAGTCGCCTGGTGACACCCTTCATATGGTGCGGCGCCAGCTGAATCGCCCTATGGATTATCAGTTATCAGATATGGGTTTTCCATTAGAATTTCCGAAAAGTTTTATCAGAAAATTTTATCAGAAATAAGTTTTAGTAAAGTTTATTGTTAGAAACGTTTATTATCAGAAAAGCATTTTATCAAAAAGTATTTTATCAGAAGTGTATTATCAGAAAACTATATTATTAGAAAAGTTAAATCAGAGAAGTTTTATCAGAAAAATATTTTTAGTAAAGTATATTCTTTTAGCTTTTCAGTTTTCAGAAAAATAAATTATCTCAGTATTTCAATTTTCAGAAAAGAATATCATATTAGCTTTTTAGTTTCTAGAAAACATGAGAGAAGGTTAAATCAGTTTTCCAGTTTTTAGAAATTAGTTTTCAGAATAGTTTTATGTATAGATTTCAGAACAGTTTCCAGAAAATAGATTTCAGTTATCTTCACAAATGAATTTATTAGAAACAGATTTACTTTCTTTTCAGATTTCAGGGAGGTTAATAGAATTTATTAGAAAAAGAATTAAAGTTTATTTAGATATTAATAACACTAACTGAGCTCTTTTAGTTCATTATAGTTTTATGTTTTTAAACCAACCACCTAGGTGCAGGTGCAAACAGTGTAGGGACGTCCAGGACCGACAGGACCAGTCAGAACATTGCTGTGACAGTTCAGAATTAAGTTTAATGTTTCAGTTGTAATAATAATTTAAAGTTTATATTTTTGGTATTATTTTTAGCGCAAGAGTGTTTTAATTAAAAATTAGATTTGTTTATTTCAGTTAATTCATTATTTAAACTGTTTGAGTTGTAATTATTGAGATGGACCAGAGGTCCACAGTAGTTGGGATTGAAAAATTATAGAAGTGTTCAAGTTATTTTATGCAGGTCTCCAAGATTTGGTATCTCAGAAAAACAGAGGGGACTCTGCCAAAATTTTTATTAAATAGTTTTGTTAAAAAAAAAAAATTCCTACTTAGAATTTCAGAATAAATAAACGGCTTAGCTTCACGGAAGTCTTTCAGCGGGGCAAGCCTCGACTGGGAAGCTACCGTGGAGTGTCGGCAGGCTATAGTAGGTTTGGGGCCTGTCAGGTTGGTATCAGAGCCAAAGTTTTGAAAAGTAGGGTTGTTTATTTTAATTGTGATGTTTATGAAGTGTTTTTGCATTGTTATGGTTAAGGCAACCCAGAAAATTTTCAATTGTTTTTCCATAAATATGATTTAAGACATTTTACCAGTATTATAAAAATTAGTTTTTGTCAAAGTCACAGCACAATGTCCTGACGAGGTACCAGGAGTTGTCCCAAGGAAGCCAATTCAGAAGCTTCCGCATGTGATGCACTGGGGATTGATTGAGTTTTCAGTTATTGTGTTGCAATAGACAGTCATAAGAAGAAAATTAGATTTGATTTAGTTAAAGAATTTCCGAATATAATTTCTAGAAATATTTCAGGCTTTCCCCAGATAGAGAAGTAGAAGTCGTAATAGATTAAGATATAATTAGAAAGTTGTTGAATAAAAGTTTTATTAGACTCCATTATTTCCAGTTTATTAGTTAAGAAGGACAGGAGATTCATTGTCAGCTGATAGAGTAATCAGAAGCAAGATAATAGAAACTGATAGTAAAGAATTTTGAGTGAATAGTTGTGTTAGTTATTCAGAATTTTGATGTTATTTTGGGGGATTTATTTTAGTGAAGGTTAATGCTATTGCTCTCCCTATTTATGAGATACAATCCATTAAGTTACCTAGAGAAGTTTGTAACAAGTTTGAGAAAATTATTAGGGAGTTTTTATGAGGACTTCTTAGTAAGAGGAAGTATATTCATTTGAGTTATTATGAAACTATTAGATTATCAGAATAGAGAGGTAGTTTGAGTATCAGGCATAGGAAAATTTTGAACAAGTTATTGATTGATAAATTCCATTTGGAAATTGATGTAAAATGATAGTGGTCTCTGGTATAATATGCTGAGTTGTAAGTTGAATAAGAATTAATTAGATATTAAAAAGAGTTCTTTTTCTAAATAGAGAAGAGTAGAAATTCAAGAAGTTTTTGTAAGATTCTTTCTCTAATTGTTTTGTGGTGTATTATTAGTTTATAAATTAAAAGAGTTAATAATAGTGATGGTAGATTCAGTTGGGATCTTTTTAGTAGTAGAGAGTTTTCAGCTAAGAGAAATTATGTTAATGTTAATGAGAATAGTAAAGTTGAAAGTTGAGCGATGAAAGTAGAGGTTATTAGGAATTGGAAATCACAGATTAGTGTAACAGAAATCAGAAATTTTCCAAGTGTTTGATGATTTTATTGAATGTACAGATTATCAGACTATGTTGGAGAATTTGATCAATTCTTGGGGTTTTGTTAATTCTATGAGTGATGTTTCTCTCTTTATTCGTTGCTATAGCAACAAGGTTATTTTTCTACTAGTATATGTTGATGATATACTCTTGACAGGGATAGATTCTAAGGATATTCAACAGCTTATTGACAAGTTGCATTCTACTTTTGCTCTTAAGAACTTGGGTTCTGTGAGTTATTTCCTAGGTTTTAAGGCTCACCGTGATGCTTCGGGGTTGTTTCATACACAAACTAAGTATATTAGTGATCTACTCAAGAAAACTAATATGCTTGATTGTAAGCCCTATGATAATCCTCTAAGTGCAGGGACAAAGCTAATGCTAGCTACTGGTGAACCTTTTTCTAAGCCTACACTATATAGGAGTGTTATTGGTGCTCTTCAATATCTCTCTTACACTTGACCCGATAGCTACTGGTGCTCTTCAATATTTCTATGAGAGTTAACAAGAAAACAACTAACATTAGAAATAAGAAGAAGCTGCCCATTACCTACAGCCAACCTGTCATAGCCTTTATACTCAGATTTTAGGGATAGATTGTTGAGGTCTGCTGTTATATGGTTTGTTGCTCTACTGTCAACAAACCAAGCTGAATCTGTCCCTCCTCCTTGGGCTCCCATATATGATTGAGGTTGATTGAAATTAGCTTGTAGCTGATTCAAATTGACAGGAGGAGAGTTATCTTGATGAAAACATGAGTGAATTGCTTGATTTCTTTGACCAATAGGCTGAGAAAATTGCTGTGATGTCTGTCCAAACTGCTGTGAAGTCTATCCAATATAAGCTTGATGTCCAGCATGTTGTTGAGAGTTATTATACTAAGGAGGTTGTGGTCTCACAAACTGCTGATCGAAACGATGGAAACACTGAAATGCATGATGCCCAAGCTTTGTGCGGAGCTGACAGTAAAGCTTCCTGCCACTAAAGCGACCTCCTCTTTCTCTACCTCTAGAGCCATGTCTGTTAAAACCTCCAGAACTTCCTCCTCTAGCATTATTAGCTGTATAATTGGCAGTAGGTCCTCCAAAACTGTTTGGTGAGTTTAACTCCTCAATTCTTTGCTCATGCATGAGCAGTAGGAACTGAGCTTCCTCCAAGCTCATGGTGCTTCGTTGAGATGAAATGAGCACTACAACAACATCATATTCATGCCCAACTCCATGCATAAGACTCAACAATAGATCACGTTCTGAAACTTCTTCTCCTGCTGCTTAGAGAGCATCCCCGATGTTCTTTATTTTCAACACAAAGTCACTCACAGAATGTGAGCCTTTCTTAATAGTTTGCAATTGCTGCCTTAGGTTCAGTATTTTTGCCATAGACTTCTGAGAATATAGATTTTGGAGTTTTGTCCATATTTCAAGAGAGGACTTACATTTTGTAACTTGTCCTACAACCTTCTAACTTAGTGTAGAAATTAACCAGAACAATAGGATTTGATCTGACTTTTTCCACTTTTGATATTCAGGATTAAGTTGTTGTTCTACTCTAATACCTCTATTTCCATTACTGACTTGCATAACAAAAAACTAACTTGGTGGAACTTTAGTCTCATCAATAAAATTCTCAAGATCTAAAGCATTCACAGCAGGTAAAATTTGTGTTTTCCAATATATGTAATTATTTTCATCAAGCTTAATAGGAAGATTAAAGTGTAGAGTTTTGGCTAGAGAACCGAAATCCATACTTGATGACTGTTGAGTTTGTTGAGTTTGCTGAACTTGCTAAGTTTGCTGATTTGTTAGATAGGTATTGGAAGAGGAAGCCATTGACGCTGGTCTGAAGCTCTGATCCCAAGTGAAAACTACACCGTTTTACTAAAAGTCACTAACTCAGCTTCTAACTAGAGTTACACGCACTAACTCTCTTTCCCGATCAATTAACCCTCTCCAGATATTTCTTCACACTCTCTGGTCAAACTCAACAAAGGTAAAGTTTTCTCTTTTCTTACTTTGTCTCTCTCTTTCTTCACAGATCTAATTGTTCTTCTTCTTTCCTTGCTTGACAGATCTCTAATGGAGGTTTTGAGGCTAGATCAGCAGACAAGAAGGAAAAGATACATGAAGGATGAAATCGTCACTGTTGCAGATAACAAGTTCTCTCTTTATTTTATGTTTTTAATTTTTCTTCAACATTACAGAAATGAGAGATTAGCTCTCTATTTATATACATAAAATTAGCTCTCAGATTTGTAACTAAATTAGTTACAAATCTGTTACAGTTTGTTATTCTTGTTAGGGATTTATGCTAAAAATACATACTGTTATTTATGGACATTATACTTAAATAGATTTGTGCCTTGGTGCTGTGATCTTTAATACTGTGACCTGTGCAAACCTTGCTGGGTTTGCGCACGGTTTGTTTGCTGTGAACCTTTTGATTTGCTTTGACTAGCTTCTTGATCTTGATTAATATATATCTTCACATTAAGAACTTATAAAATGAAGCTCGTGAAGATCAGATTGAATTTTATTTTTTTTATCGTTGAAAGTTTTCAATGATAGAGGTACACAAACATTGTACCTCTGTCATTGAAAGTTGAGTGAACAACTTTTTATTTATTGAGATTTTTCTAGCTATATATATATATATATATATATATATATATATATATAAATTTTATACATAATTTTATTTTAGAGCTAATTGAATGGACCTCCCCTGAGATTTTACTAGCTACAAACGGAGTCAACTTTATCGTTTATTGACAAACCTCCCCAGCTCTTAGTAAAATATAGTCAAATGTAACAATTGATCAAGGGAGGTCTTTGTCAAAAACCTAAAAAGTTAGCTAAAAGTTGACTCCACCTGTAATTGAGCAAACCTCAGGAGAAGTAGACATTATTTACTCTTTATTTTAATCTTTATATTTATATTTTTAACTTTTATAACTACTAAATTATTATAAATACATCAATTTAATCTATATGACAAATATTGTAATAGTGAAACGCAAATAAAATTTAAAATTGACTATTTTATCCTAATAATGAGATATTAATGTTAAAAGACATATTTGTCCTTCTACTTGTAATACGTTATTAACATTATTTATCCCTAGTAATTGGCTTTTTCAAAAAAAAAAATGTCTACTTAAATAATATTAAAAAATATAAAATAAAATAAAAAATAATAAATAATTTTTATTGAAAAAAATATTAACGGAGGAAAGGAAAAGGAAGACAGCTTCTTCCATGGAGGCAACCTATTTTTTTTTTCAAGTTTTTTTTTTCAAATTTTTTTACATTTATAATTTTATGAAATAATAAATATGAGAATAATTTTGATAAAAAAATTTAGAATAAAATACACACAACCTACCTAAAGTTTGCCATTTTACTTCCTTATATAATTTTATGGTCACTTCATATAAATCTCCTCGATGTTGATAAACTCCAGTTACTTTTAATGGTTAACTTCTAAATTTACATGTAAAGAACAAAATACCCCTTATTAATGTCAAATGCATATAATTACAATTTTGTCCAAGGAAAAGGACAATAATAATAATATTTTTTTAACAAAATAAAAAAAAAGTAAATAGATCTCCACTATCCATGAGCATAGAGATTCCATCATCCATGAGCATGAGCATGGATATTAAAAAAAAAAAAAATTTTGTGAAAAAAGTTGGTAGAGATCCCATATGAGGTCTCCACCAACCTCATGGAGCATGAAGATTGAATCTCCATCGAGATGAGGATGGAGAACTGGTCTCTGTGGAGATGAGATCTCCATCAAGACCAAACCCAGCCTCTATGGATACCAGGTCTGGTCTCCATTGATGGAGACCTCATCTTCATCAATCTTGTCTCTATGGAGATCATTGACGGAGACTAGGTCTCCATATGAAGATGAGGTCTTCATCGTCTCCATGGAGACGTTCTCCATCTTTGGAGATCAAGGTGGAGATCTGACAGGCCCCTAACTTACTAACTCCCATTTGGTAGCCTGCCGGCACTCGATGGTAGCTTCCCAAACGATGCTTACCTCGCTGAAAGGTTTCCGTGAAGCTAAACCGTTTATTTTAAATGAAAATCTGAGTAGAAATATATATATATATATATATATATATTATTCAAAAACTATTTTATAAAAATTTTGGCACTCTCCTCTGTTTTTCTGAAATTACCAAATCTTGGAGACCTGCTTAAAAACTTGAACACTTCTATAACCTTTCAAATCTCAACTACTGTGGACCTCTGGTCCATCTCAACAAATCACACTCAAACAGTTTAAATATCAAAATAAACAGTTATCAAAGAATAATAAATTAAATTTTTAAATAAAATACTTATACACTTCAAACAATATTAAAATACAAACTTAACAACTGAAGCATTATATATCTTTATAAAACAGTCACAGCATCCTCTGACTGGTCCTGTTGGTCTTCGGCGTCCCTGAAATATCTGCACCTGTACCTGGGAGGTTGATTTAAAAACATAAAGAGAAACTAGAGTGAGCTAAAGGAGCTCAGTGAGTGCGTTTCTAATTTACTGAAAGATCTTAAATATAATAAAATTAACTTTGAATTTAACTGAAACTCTTCAAACTTATTACTATTACTGAAAGCTGATAAACTGAAAACTCTCTGCTATTGCTGAAAACTGAAAAATCTTAAATATAATAAAATTAACTTTGAATTTAACTAAAACTCTTCAAACTTATTACTATTACTGAAAACTGATAAACTGAAAACTCTCTGCTATTGGTGAAAACGGATACACTGAAAACTGATAAACTGATATACTTTTTAAATACAAGCTAAGAATGTTTAATCGATAAAATCTGATGGCCAAGCCTAAATAATTACTTTTAAATTTACAATTGAAATACTTAAAATTCTATTATAACTATTTACTTGGCCATTTTTCTGAAAACTGAAAAGCTGAAATAATATACTAATCTGAAAACTGAAAAATCTAATATTTCTGATTTAACCTCCCTCAAATTTTACTGAAAAGAATAATAATTGGTTTTCTGAAAATACTGAAAGTCATACTGAAATCTTTTCCTGATAATTATACTGAAATTTACTTTCTGAAAACTTTACTAAAACCTGAACTGATAAACTATCTCTAAAATCTATTTTCTGAAAACTATTCTAAAATCCACACTGAAAACTATACTAAAATCTAACTTCTGAAAACTGTTCTGAAAACTATACTGAAATCCTTTCAAACTTTCTGTTATTTTAAAGCTAATATATTATACTTTTCTGAAATCTGATAAACTGAAATAATATATTTTTCTAATAATACTCTTCTTATAAAATACTTTTCTGATAAATTACTTTTCTGATAAAATACTTTTATGATGATATACGTTTCTGAAAACGTATTCTGGCTATTTTCTGAATACTGCACTGAAATCTGTAATAATCTGTTTTCTGGATACTGTACTGAAATCTGTGTTTATAATAATCTAGCCAAGCCTATCGTAATAAAGCTCTTAATTTAATATTCTGTACTGAAAATCTGAAAAATATTTATGGTTTGGCTTCTATATCTGAAAACTCCTAATGGACCCCCAAGCTGAGCTGAACTCATAGGTCGACTAACTGCACCGTACCATATGAGTGGATCACAGGGCGACTAACTGCGCCGTCCACTGTGATATCTGATATAAGTCACGAGGCGACTAACTGATGCGCTCAATGTGACATCTGATAAAAGACATCTTGCTGTCTATGTGCAGAATGCTGCGTCGCAACATATAGCGAGACAACACTCCAATGTGTGGGCGACTGACAGACTCGACAGACTCAACCCCTCTGGAGTTAGCGGACTGTCCCCCCTTAACTTGCCACACATAATTGGGATATACCGATCGGGTCTAATTGCTGATAACTGATATGATAATCCATAGGAAATCCATGGGTTTGAAAACTATTTTCTTTACTTTGAAAACTAGCTTTTAATCTAAAGCATGAGAAATACTTAAAACATATTTTTCTTTAAATGAATATAAATTCTAAATTTTCTTAGATATAAAAATACTTTAATTAAAATATACTTGAGCATAAATTCTATTTAACTTATAAAATTCATATATAAAAATAAATGTATATAAAATTACCAATACTTCAATCTAACTTGAAAACATATTGAAGAACATTAAATCAAAACATAATCTTACTCTTACTTAAATAAAACCATAACTTGCTATAAATTTTCATAAAACATATTATAGAAATAAAAGATACTTTACTTAAAAATAATTTTACACTCACCGATTTCTGATTTTCTCTAAGCTTTGAGCTCCGGTTCCTTTGTCTCAAAACATTTCTTGACTTTCCATAACGTTTCTTTTTCTCCCATACTACGGAGATTTCTCCCTAAAGTAATATATTTCCAAATAAATTATTAATATAAATATAACAACTGATACAAAACTCAATTAACATATTTAGCACTTTATTCTTCAATTTCTTATATTATCAAAAAAGCAATTACATTTAATTTGCTGAAAATCATGTCTCTACAATTATATATTCCTTGAAACATTCAATTTTTCTTAAATTGAATCTAATATAACACAATCCAATGCATTTACTTTATTTTCTAAGCATCAATTTGTATCAAAGTCATACAATTAAAATTTCTAGTATCTTAATTATATACAAATTGAAATCTCTACGATAAAATCACTATTAATCTTAACTTCAACTTGCAAATTCACTTCCATACTTCAAAATTAACTTCAAAATCATTCCAAACACAATATCACAACTAAACTCATAATACGAATTCACTAATTTGAGAATCATTTTGATTTCTTACTTAACGATTCTAAATTCAAGCCACCAATTAACTCAAAAACACTCCAATTACTCAATTAATATCTCAATTTAACAATTCAAACTCAAAATCATCAAATCCCCAATTCTTTACTTACTAATTTTCTTGATTTTCATTCTAATCAACTCCAATTAAATTAATTTCAAATAAAACACTACCAAATACTCAAATCCAACACTAAAATCACAAAACTCATCAATCAATTTCACTTTATATTCAACATTAAAATTTCAAACGAAATTCAAACTCAATCAATTTCTAAATCAACAAAATCCATCATCAACATCATCACCCAAACCTTCAAAACAAATTAATTTCATCAATTTTAACTACCAATTCTACAATACAAACAATTTCATCAAATTCAAACCAACTCAACTTCATAAACAACTTACCCAACTCCTCTTGCTCTTCCTCTTCTTCCAGCTGGACCGAATTTCTTTTCTTCTTTCTCTTTTCTCTTTCTTTTTCTTTTCTTCTTCCTTCCCTCTTTCTCTCGGTTCTGCTGTCTTCTTCTTCCTTCTCCTTCAGCTACTGTCACTTCCTCTTTCTTTCTCTCTTATTTCTTCCTTCTTCTTTCTTCTCTCGCTGCTCACTTCTTCTTCTTCTTTTCCTTCTTCTGCTGGTCTGATTCTTCTCTCCTTCCTCTCTTCCTCTTTCTTTTCTTTTCTTTCTTCTCTTCACCGCCTCTCCCTCTGTTTCAATTCTGTTTTTTTTTTCATTTTGTTTTCTGATTTCCAGCACTAAAAACATATATCTATATATATCAAGATCATGAATGGAGATATTTTGGTAGTATGCTTGTATGTGGATGATTTGATTTTCACCGGCAATAACCTAAGCCTAATTGAAGAGTTCAAGAAAGCCATGGTCAAGGAATTTGAGATGACTGACATCGGATTAATGGCGTACTATCTTGGTATTGAAGTCAAGCAAAAGGAAGAAGGCATCTTTATCTCCCAAAAAAATTATGCAAAGGAGATACTCAAGAAGTTCAAGATGAATGATTGTAAGCCGATAAACATGCCAGCAGAATGCGGAATCAAACTATCGAAGCATGGTGAAGGTGAAAGCATAGATCCAACATTCTTTAAGAGTTTAGTTGGAAGCTTACGCTATTTGACGTGCACGAGACCAGATATTCTTTATGCTGTTGGACTTGTGAGTCGATACATGGAGAATCCAACAACCACCCATTTCAAAGTCGCTAAGCGAATCCTCCGTTATATCAAAGGTATAATTGATTTTGGTTTGTTTTATTCAATTTCTAATGATTACAAGCTTGTGGGATATAGCGATAGCGATTGGGGTGGAGACATAGATGACAGAAAGAGCACCAGTGGGTTCGTGTTCTTCATGGGAAACACAGCTTTTACATGGATGTCAAAGAAGCAACCTATTGTCACCTTATCTACTTGTGAAGCTGAATATGTAGCTGCTACTTCGAGCGTCTGTCATGTAATATGGCTCAGAAATTTGCTGAAGGAATTGGGTTTGCCACAAGAAGAGCTAACTGAGATTTGTGTCGACAACAAGTCAGCCATTGCCTTAGCAAAGAATCCAGTGTTCCATGATCGAAGTAAACATATTGATACTCGTTACCACTACATAAGGGAGTGCATAGCGAAAAGAGATGTGCAAATAGAGTACGTAAAGTCCAAAGATCAAATTGCAGATATTTTCACCAAGCCACTTAGGTTTGAAGATTTTTCGAGATTAAGAAGTTTGCTTGGGATGGTAAAACAAGTTTAAAGGGGGGTGTTGAAGTATAAACTTGTTTTAGGCCCAAACTATATGAAGGCCTGAACCATTATGGGAGCCCAAACCCAAGCACAAATAAATTAGAGTCCAAGTCCATAAATAAGGTCCAAGCCCTTTATCTAGAATTCTCTAGGGTTTGGTAATTAGACATAAAAATCATGTGGTCAATTGGAAGGGTGTGGAAGAATGTAGAATGATGAGGTGTATGGTTATTATAATTTTGGATTAGTTTATTTGTGTGGTCTAAAATTGTTTGTAAGTAGTATAAATACCCCTTCTCCATTTTGGTTTAGACATCAAGAAGAAGCAAAGCTTCTAAGTGAGTGAAGAAGAAGCAAAAGAGTGAGTTAGTTCTTGAGTGAGAGTTTTCTTGTAATATTTGTTTTGAGTTTAAATAAAAGTTGTTTGAGTGTTTTATTTCCAACAATTCTTTCGTGGCTTCGAATGTTTCCCTTATAACATCATCTGTCTTTGGCTTCAATATTCACCAGCAAAACCATCAGTTTAAGTACACACAAACTGCAAACCAAACAAGTTATAATAACAAGTTTGTACTTACAGGAACACCATCAAGTTTGTTGGCGCTTTTGTATGCATGCAAGTCTATTATAATTCCAAGAATTCCTGCATTGTTCACCTGTAAATTACCATTGATCAAGTATTTTCTCATTATATATCCCACCAAATTCACCAATAATTCATTGAAATATATATATATATATATATATATATATATATATAATACCAAGATATCTAGCTTGCCAAATTGGTTTTTGATGAAATTGACAAGGGAAGCAATACTAGCAGGATCTGTGACATCAAGCTGATGAAAAAGCATTTTGTCATCGGAGAGACCGGATGCTTTCAATTTCTCAACAGCTTCAAGTCCTTTCTTCTCATCTCTTGAAGTTGGAACCACCTTGATCCCTTGTAAAGCTAGCTGCCTCACTGTTTCAAAACCAATCCCTTTGTTTGATCCTGTAACAATTGCATACCTTCGATGAAATGTCTTTTCCATCAGTGTTTTTATGACTTAATCGAGATATTAAGATGAAGAGCAAAACCGAAATAAGTTTTGGAAAAGTAAAAAATTGAAGGTTGGTTCGTTGGGATTAGTATCATCTCCTAATATCTTTGAATTTGCACGATAATTTGTGTAATTTATAAATAAATTAAACAGTTTCTCGTTCTCTTCAATCATTAAATATTTCTGACAATTACAGTTATAAATTGGGATCTAGAACACTTTAAAACAATGGTTTCGTGTTAATCCACATTTTGATTTTTTAAAGAAGGAAATTGCACCAACCTACCTGAAATTTACCTATTTCCTCCCATATACAATTTTATAGTCAATATACACATAATTTTTTCACCGTCAGTCAATCATAGTTAAATCTAACTGTTAACTTTAACAAATATTTAAAATATCTAAAATACCCTTAATATTAAATTTTATACAAAATAAAATTAAAAAGTAGATGAATCTCTATCACCTATCTAGAAAATAAATTTAAAAAATACAGTCCATCTAAATACAATTAAATATAATAAAGTAGAATCAAATCTAGGATCTCTGGGGACCAGATCTTCATCCATATCCACTCCTCATGGAGATAACATCTTCATCGATGTAGACCAGATCTCCAGATCGAGAGGAGGTCTACACCTTCCAAATGATCTTCATCAATGGAGATCAAAGTGGAGATCCACCTTATTTTTTTTATTTAATTTTTTCTTTCAATTTTTAAATTTTAATTTTGTTTTATTAAATTTTTTCGTGTTTTAATTTTTTTTTTTATATTAGAATGACACTGAAGATCTAAAGTTATTATTATTTTTTATTTTAAAATTTTTGAAATATAATTTTATAAAAAATTAAAAAAATAAATAAAAAAATGAAAATATATTGACCATAAAATCGTATATGGGAGTAAATAGATAAACTTTAGGTAAGTGGAATATAATTTGCTCATTTTAAATTTGCATAATAATTTATGCAAGGGGATTTAGAAAATGGGGAAAAGACTGACAATGTTACCCCATTGGTAATGAATTAAATAACAGACACGTTGAACAAGCACAAACAGACACGTTGAACACGCACAAAGAGCTGTACCATGCATAATTAATCAATTGCTTCTTCTCATGCTATATAATAAACCACTTGGATGTCACAAAAAAGCACATAACTTGATCTTCATTGTATTTAATTAGTAGAAAGATTCAATTAGCTAGAATATCAACCACCAATCCATTATGGATACAAACAGCATGCAAGCAGCAACCAAAGTGTGTCACATAGTGTTCATGCCTTATCCTGCTCGTGGACACATCAATCCAGTGCTGATTCTCAGCAAACTTCTAGCTTCGGAAAAAAATGACATTAACATTACCATTGTTCTTACTGAGGAGTGGCATTGCACCATCGCCTCTGAAGTTTTTCCATCCAACATCAGGTTCGCAACCATATTCAACGATGTCCTACCATCAGCAAAACTTCAAGCTGCTGATACAAGCGCCTTCTTTAGTGCTGTTAAGCATATGGCAGCTCCCTTTGAGCATATTCTTGATCAGCTCGACCCGCCCGTGACTACCATCATAACTGATAATGCGCTAGCATGGGCAGTTGAAGCCGGATATAGCAGGAATATTCCGGTAGGACTGTTTTGGGTTATGTCGGTAACATCATTTACTATCTTATATCACTGTGACGATCTCTTCGAGAAAGGGATCCCAAAGAATATGGAAGGTACATATATAGTTGTGTTTATTTATATTTAATTGTTCTGAATTATGAGTTACTTATTACAACATTAAATGTGTGTATGTAGAAAATGTTGGGGACACTGTCATGGACTTCATCCCAGGAATTCCTTCTATACGTGTAGCTGATCTTCCTTATATTTGCCCCAAAAATGATCAAGTATTCACCTTAATGCGTTGGGTTCCCAAGTTTCCCTCATCTAAAGTAAAATATCAACTATTTAATACAATCTACGAGCTAGAATCACAAGTCTGTGATGCTATCAAAGAAAAATTAGAGTACCCCGTCTACTCAGTTGGTCCTTTGATACCTTACAATGAACTAGATTGCAAATCCTCTTCAAATGGTTATGACCAAGAGCATCACTATATAGAATGGCTGGATTCACAACCAGCAGGTTCTGTCTTGTACATTTCAATGGGAAGTTTATTTTCAATGTCAAGTGCACAAATGGATGAAATGGTTGCTGGACTCAAAATTAGTGGTGTTCAATTCTTATGGGTGGCGCGGGAGGATACTTGTCGACTTCAAGAAGACTGTCGTGATCTGGGATTGGTAGTGCCTTGGTGTCACCAATTGAAAGTGTTGAACCATTCTTCAGTTGGTGGATTTTTGACACATTGTGGGTGGAATTCGATTGTTGAAATTACCTTTGCAGGTATTCCAGTACTTACTTTTCCTTTTGTTGGGGATCAAATTACACAGAGTAAGCAAGTTGTGGAAGACTTGAAGATTGGATTGAGGTTGAAAAAGGAGATGGGAGATAAAACATTGGTGACAAGAGAAGAAATAGCCAAGACTATACAGACATTGATGAATGTTGATAGCAGTGAAAGGAAACAATTGGTTAAAAGAGCAAAAGAAGTCCAAGAAATTTGCCAAGCAGCAATGAAAAAAGGTGGATCATCTCACACCGCTCTTGATGCTTTCATTCAGAATATTTTACAAGGCCATGCTCATTGACTATGTTGAAGATATTTGGAACATTAGAAATAAATTTGAATAAAGAGATCGAACTTAGTACTATGGCTTACCTATCAGTTTAAACTTTTGAGTTGAACGGTAAAAACATAGTATTTAGTGTCCAACTGTCGACCTACTCATGTAGTTGTAAGGAGTGCTTTAGAGTTTAATACTATTGTTCACCGTTTTGGTTTTGTAACGTTCATTAAGCACGATGTATTGATAATTTTATTTATCAAAGTCGCAATATAATTTCTAGGTATTCCGAATTTATGGAGCATAATGTATTGATAATTAAGAATAAATTTCCTAATAGTCGGAATATTGAAACTGAAATGTAGTTAGAAACACATAATATTGGTAAACCATAAGGTGCTAGGCACGCTCTCTATATTCCAACTTGTATCTCAACGAAAAGTCGCACTGGTTAGTAAATATTTAAAAGATGAACAACGAACTGAAAAGCGTTTGATGGAAGTAACATACTGTTCGATGAAATGATTAAATGAAAAACTGTCAGCTTCTTGAAGAAGCTATGAACAAGAGAGGGAGAAGAGAACAATTCGTCATTGAATTTTTCTAGATGAATACACAAAATACATGAGTCTGAGGAGAGTTCACAAGTTTAGTTTGGAACATAGGAACTTGAATATGTTAGGATAATTTTTGTAGGAAGAAATGTACAAGAAGAAGATTAGAGAGAGACAATAGTTGTAATTTTTCCTCCCTTTATTTAAGCTTCCATGGCTATTTATCAACCATCTTGATTACAAGAATTAACAGAAAAATACGTGGGTAATCCCCACTATATCAACTAACTGGAATTATAGAAATAACACTTAAATTAATGCCACCACAACATAAGTTTCCCTTTGTTGTAGGCCATGAACATATTTGTTGAAAAACACACTTTCAAGACTTGGTCAAGGTCCCCTGATTTTCCTCTGCATTCAACCCACGTAAAAGCCATGTACTGAGTTGACTCACCTAACTCATGCACTCTAATCAACAGCTATGCATGCACACTCCATACAACAGCCACGTCTCTTGCCAAGTATACACTACAAAAAAGAAGACTTTATACTACGGGCTATCTACTACGGGCAAGGAGGCCCGTTTTTAATTAACATATCTACTACAGGCTTTTAAAGGCCCGTAGTAGAAAGTTAATTAACCACTACGGGCATCCTAAGCCCGTAGTAGAAAAAGGCTTCCACTACGGGCCCAGAATTGCCCGCAGTGGATAATACCATCCACTACGGGTCTAAAATTGCCTGTAGTGGATACTCTCATTTTTTTTCTCCTTCCACCGGGTTCCACTTTGGAACCCTAACACATTTTCATTTTTTTTCCTCTCCCTCCCAGGGCTGCAGCCCTCACCATTGCCCTCTTCTCTTGATTTCACAGCAGGCAGCCACCCTCTTCCCGCCAGCACCACCTCCAGCGACATTATCTCAACAACAAGTATGCTCTCTCTCTCTCTCTCTCTCTCTCTCTCTCTCTCTCTCTCTCTCTCTCTCTCTCTCTCTCTCTCTCTATATATATATATATATATATATATATAAACTGGGCTCTTGTGCTGATTTATTAAGTTATTTATTTTAAATATGATTTATGACGTTTTTGTGGTGATTGCGTTGAAATTAAACTGGGTTTTTAATTTGCTTGCTTTAATAGATTTGTCAAGCTTAATTAGTTTGAATAGATTAATTTGAATGCATACTAATGAGATTCCTATTTTCTTTAACTTTGTAATGCAATGTTTTTTTTTGTTAAAATCAGAACCTATGGTTGATGGTTTTATTTACTTTAATAATTACTTTGATTGTATTTTTAATTAGCATTTGAAGCTAGAAATTCAGAAGACCACAATAGAGAGAGAGATTCTGAACAACAAAGTCAAGTAAGATTATTATTTTTAATTGTTATGGCAAATAATGTCTATATGATTTTGATTTTGTGCCATTTTATTTTTTCTAATTTAATTCTTGAAACAATTGCAAGGTTTTTTTAGTAGAGCCCAGATGAGGAACCAACAGTGTCTAAACTTACATTGTTTGAGAGAAACCTCAAAGCTTCTTTGGAACTAGTCAAGCAAAGAAAAGTGGGGTTTTCCATTACGGGCATCACCCGCTATAGAAAACTTTATCTACTACGGGCAATGCCCGTAGTGAAAAATTTATTTACTATGATAACTACTACAGGCGCGGCCGGTAGTGATTATCAGGATTATCCACTACAGGCGCATTTATAGCGGGCCTGCGCCCGTAGTGGATGCTCATCCACTACCCGCATTGCCCGTAGTGAATGAGCTGTTTTTTTATAGTGATATTTTAACCGTATCATTCCACCCTCCTTAGAGTATCCTTGTTCGCAAGGATAAAAGTAGGATAAGTGCGGGAAAAACGTCTCAATTTTTTCCAAGTTGCATCCTCTACTAATGCTTATGACCATTTTACCAACATTTTCGTCCTCGGTTGGTAACGTCCTTTCTTCACAATACGACGGTCCAATACACTTTCAGGCATGAGTAGGATAGTGGACTCATCTAAAATAGGAGGTAGAGACTACAGAGGTGCTGGTCGGTCACCAAGGTGTTTCCTCAAAAGACTAACATGCACCACATCATGTATTTGCGCCCCATTTGTTAAGGCTAATCGGTAGGCCTGCCATATTTTTTCTAGGATCTCAAACGGTCCAAAATACCTTGGTGAAAGCTTCATGGAGCTGCGGAAAGCAACCGAAGTTTGCCTATATGGGTGAAGTTTCAATTATACAAAATCACCCACTTGGAACTGTACCTCTCGACGTCCATGATCTGACTACTTTTTCATGCACTTTTGTGCCAATGTGAGATTACGCTTGAGCTCTCGGATGACTGTAGTTCGATCACGAAGGAGCTCCTCTACAGCCTGAACTTGTGTTGTTCCTGGCACATAAGAAAGCAAACCAAAAGGAGGCACGCCGTAGACCACTTCAAATGGAGTTGTTTTATGGCTGAATGAAAACTGGTGTTGTAACGTAATTCAGCCCATGGTAACCAATCGATCCAGTTTTTTGGTTAGTCCCCTGCATAGCACCTCAAATATTGTTCCAATTCCTGATTGACCACCTCCGTTTAGCTGTCGGTTTGGGGATGATAACTGGAGTTCATCTTCAGTTCAGTTCCTTGTAATTTAAAGAGATTGCTCCAAAAAGAGCTAGTGAATATCTTGTCACGGTCACTTACCACGGACTGTGGAAATCCATACAATTTCACTACATTTGAAACAAATGCCTTGGCTACAGAAGCTGTTGTGCAGGGGTGTTTAAGAGGGATAAAATGACAATATTTGGATAATCGATCCACCACAACCAGGATTAACGTGTAGCGCAACGAGGAAGGTAATTCTTTGATGAAATCCATGGACAAAGCTGTCCACACCTTGGAAGGTATGAGCATCGGCTGTAACAACCTCGCTGGACTCAGGAATCAGTTTTGAACCGTTGGCATATCACACACCTCTTCAAAAATTCTTTCACCTATTTGTGGAGACCAGGTCAAGTGAACGTTCGTTGAATGCGAGCCAATGTCTTTTGATAACCGAAGTGTCCTCTTGTTGGTGAAGAATGATTTTCTACTAATATGCTAGGTAGTAGAGAGCAAGTAGAACTCAGATAGATTTTTCTCTTGTAAAACCATATCCCATCACATTGCAAATACAATGTTTTGGTTCCATTAGAATTCATGTTGGACAACTTAAAATAAAAAGAGTCCTTGTTGATTTCTTCTTTAAGCGTGGTTCACCAATCTGCACAAGGCATTGAAATTGCCATCAAATTAAATTCAACCTTGCGTGATAACGCATCTACCCCATGGTTCTCCTATCCACGTTGGTATTCAATTTTATAATCATAAGCCAGGAGTTTCGGAAGCCATTGTGCTTGGGCGGGTGTGGTGATCCTCTGCTCTAAAAGGTACTTCAAGCTTTTCTGGTCCATCTTGACAGTAAAGGAATGTCCTAATAAATATGGTCTTCACTTGAGAATCGCCGTCACTATTGCTAACATTTCTTTTTCATACGTTGAGAGAGCTAATGTAGCACCCTTCAAAGCCTCACTAAAGAACGCTATTGGCCGACCCTCTTGGGAGAGAATCGCCTCAATTCCTTAGCCACAAGCATCAGTTTGCACAGTAAAGGGTTGTGCAAAATCAGGTAACCGTAAGACGGGAGAAGATGAAAGTGCCTCTTTTAATTTATTGAAGGCTTGGTCAGCCTCTAGAGACCATCGGAACCTGTCTTTAGTAAGTAGGCGTGTGAGAGGGGCGGCAATTGTTCCGAAGCCACTAATAAATTTTCAATAGTATTCTCCTAGCCCCAAAAAACCGCAGACTCCTTTTTTTGTTGTAGGAATTGGCCATTCCTTTACGGACTGAATTTTTGTAGGATTAATTTTCACCCCTTTTCTGTTATAATATGACCCAAATAGTCAACTTGAGAGACCCCAAACCTGCATTTACTTTATTTTGCATACAAATCATTTTTAAAAAAATTTCCAAGATAATCCGAAGGTGTTTGATGTGGTCCTGCCAGGAACGACTGTATATCATAATATCATCAAAGAAGCCCAAGATAAATTAATGCAAAAAAGGTTTGAAAATGCCCTTCATCAAACTCTGAAAAGTAGTAGGTGCGTTGGTTAGCCCAAATGGCATTACGACGAACTCGTAATGTCCCTCGTGTCTTGAATGCCATTTTCGGAATATCCTCTTCTTGAACTCTTATCTGATGATAACCTGACCGTAAGTTTAGCTTTGAAAAAAAAAATAGAACCACAAAGCTCATCTAAAAGTTCATCAATTACAGGAATGGGAAACTTATCTTTCATTGTAATTTCATTCCAGGCTCTGTTATCGATACAAAATCGCCAACTTCTATCAATTTTTTTTAACTAGAAACATGTACGGCCGATGAAAACGGACTTTGACTTGGACGAATCAAACCCGATTGTAGAAGTTCATGGACCATCCTCTATATTTCTTACTTCTGATAGTATGGATACTGATACGGCCTTACATTAATTGGACTGTCATTCGGCAGTAATGGTATTTGATGATCATAAGAACGAAATAGAGGTAGATGTGACGGGGATGCAAAGACTTGACTGAATTCTTGAAGTAGAAGTGCAAGATTAATTTTGTGGGTCTTTTCTTATGTATGTTCGGTCGTGGATAGCAGCTGTAGGAAAAGAATTGAACCTTGTAGAAAATGACTTTCATTATCATGCAAAACTTCCACCTCTTATCGTTTTTACACCCTGCAAAGTAAGAACAACTCCTCCCTCTTTGAAAGTCATGGTAAGCTCTCAGTAATCTGTCTCTACAGGCCCCAAAGTAGCCAACCACTAGACTCCCAAGACAAATGGGCAAGTGGCAGTGGGCAACACATAGAAATCATCCTTGACTTGGTACCCTTGGACTTCTAATGTCAGCACCAAACACCTACTCAAGCATTCAATTTTTTCTATGTTTGCCACCGTTGCTTGAAAGTTATGATCATGGTTCACGGTTAGCCTACATTTGTTAACCAAAGATTGATCAATAAAGTTGTAAGTGCTACCCCCGTCGACTAGAATAGTAACTTCATTGCCCTTCATTTGCCTTTGGAGCCTAATGGTCTGTGGATCTGTCGTTCCTACGATAGCCTTAAAAGAAATCTCAAGTATTAATTATTCATGTGATTGCTCATTAGGGTCCTATTGTGTTTCTTCATTTATGTCGTCCATATCCTCTATCATGCACATTTGTAGGAGTTTACAGTGATGAACGGGAATGAATTGCTCGTCGCAATAACAGCAAAGTCCCTTCTCACGGAGCCTACAAGCCTCTTGACATGTGATGTTTCTGAAGGCATTCGGTTTTGAAGATGGTTTCGGTCCAGGGGCTGGTCCCAATATTCCAGCTAGGCTGTTTGATGAGGATTTTGGTGGTGCTACAAAAATAGACCCTCTAAAATTTGTAACCCCTTTTTTTCTGCAATCCATTGCATTCCTCCACAAGTCAGGCAACGCCAATTGCATCTGCTAGAGAGCGTGGTTGCTTAATTTTTACGTCCAACCTGATATCATCGTTGAGACCTATAACAAAACACTCTATTAAAAAATTTTCAGGTAACTCATCCACCCTGTGAGAGAGCTTTCCGAACTCTTCCTCATAAGCAGATACAGTGGTGGTTTGCTTAAGTCATATGAGGGCTTCAGAGGGGTCTTCATAGTCAGTCAGCCTAAAACGTAGCAATAAAGCTTTCGTAAATTCCACCCAAGTCACAGGACCTTGAAGGGCTATCCCCTCTAGGTGGAAGGACACAAGTTGAATCTGCTGCTTGGCTTCCACTTCTTTGAACTCGAAATATTGCTTGGCTTTAAAAATCCACCCTTGTGGATCTTCATCGCTGAACTTGGGGAAATTAAGTTTTAAGTGGTGATTTCGGTCATTGGAACCGTGGTATTAGAAGGGTGAGAGTGACTGGTTGATGGAGGGTTAATGTATTGTGAAGACTTTGTGGGTGTGAAGGGATTAATGTCAGGTAGGGGTTGCGAATGATTTTGTGAGGTGCGAAGCGATTGTAATTCGGTGAGCATAGTTTGCAATGTAGCATAGACCTGATCGATGCTCGATTCATGGCATCCTAAGATTTCGTAAACCTCATTGTGCAACTCTGTGTTGGTTTGGTTCCGAGTGCCCATTGAGAGCAACCAGGCTCTGATACCACTGTTAGGAAAATTTTTGTTTGGAAGAAATGTAGAAGAAGAAGAAGATTAGAGAGAGACAATAGTTGTAATTTTCCTCCCTTTATTCAACGCTTCCATGTCTATTTATTAGCCATCTTAATTATAAGAATTAACAGAAAAATAAGTGGGCAATCCCCACTATATCAACTAACTAGAGTTATGGAAATAACACCTAAATTAATACCACTACAATACAAGTTTCCCCATGTTGTAGGCCATGAACTTATTCAAGACTTGGTCAAGGTCCCTGATTTTCCACTACATTCAACCCAAGGAAAAACAATGTACTGAGTTGACTCACCTAACTCGTGCACTCTAATCAACAGTCATGCATGCACACTCTATACAGCAGCCGTATCCCTTGCTAAGTATATTTTAACCATATCAAAATCTATCACAAGTGAAACCTTTTACGAATATATCAGCAACTTGACACTCAGTAGGCACAATCCTAGGTTCAATAATACCATAAATTACTTTCTCTCGAATAAAATGAGTGACAATGTCAATATGCTTAGTCCTAATGTGAAAGGATTTGATCTAAAGAGTTTGCTCCATTATTGTCACACCATACTACTGCACGGCAAGCAATAGGAAAACCAAGTTCTTGAAACAAGGACTTTAACCATAAAACTTCAGTTGTAAGTCTATATTCAGCCTCAGTACTAGACCTAACAACAACTCATTGCTTTCTAGAGCCCCAGCAAACCAGATTGCCAGCAAAGAAAACACAATTCCCACTAGTTGATCTTTTGTCATCTACACTGCTACCTCAATTAGCATCAATGTACGCTTCAATTGACATAGCAGATTTGATGCAGTAGGAGGCTTGAAATGAAGACCTTGATGCAAAGTTCCCGTCAGATATCTGAAGGTTAGTAATTTATTAATTTGTCATATTGTTATTGTTATAATCTAATTTTATTTTACAAGAATATGAAAATATTAAATATTTATAAATAAACACATGAATAATTGTAATTTGATTAAATTAATTTAGGTAAATTGTTATGATATTTCAATATTTTTATAATAAATTATATTTATATAAATTTGTTATATATTTTTTTACCTTCAAAATTTATTTGATTTTATAATAACAAGTTTTCAGTTTCAGTAGCAAATAGCCGCATGTCTTATACGCATACTAGTATTATAATGGAACTGTCATTTGGTATAAATAGCATGTGCTGACAATTTAATACTAGTATGTGTGTGAGACCTGTGGCTGTTTTTCTACTGATAGTAAGGGTGGAATGGGAAGACTAAAATTAAAAATTGAGGAGACCAGATTGAGGATCCAAGATTTATTACTATATACAATTTATTTTTTAAAATTTAAATTAAATATTAAATATAATTTTTATACATTCTTTTTTTTAAAAACAAATTCTGGAATGGTTAGGTACCAAAGGTGTCCGTGGATTTTCAATTGAATTTCTATGCTTTTCTTTAATAAATGTGCTCAACAGATTTTCGGGTCTCAAGTCTCTATTTCAATAAATGTGCAGCAACCCCAATTTTGAGGCAGCTTTGTTACCGACCTTCAATGGTCATATTTTCAGTTGGGATATTATTATTTTCTTCCCGGAGGTTTAAAAATACATTTTATTATTCCTTACTTTTAAAATATTCACCATTTTTCCATCTGCCTTAAAAGATTCATCATTTTTTACCCTACTTTTTAAAATATTCACTATTTTTCCCCTGTAATTAAAAAAAATTAATTTAACCATTAACTCTCAAGGATAAAATGGTAATTAATTATTAATCCGATAAAAAATATTATTATTTACCCCTGAGGTTAGAAAAAATATCATTTTAACTCTCAGCTTGACAAGTGTGTAATTGAAGGCTTGACTGGAAACAGCCTTGGTCGGAATATTAGCCAGTTGTTTTGTATTATTCAGTAGGGGTGGGAAAAAAAAAATCGAACCAAATCGATGATCCGAACCGGTCCAACCGGTTTTGACAGGTTCATACATTCCAATTAGTTCGGTTCGGTTTGATTTTTGTAAAATAGAATGGAAAACTGATATATATAAATATTAAAAAAATATAATTGTTTATTAGTTTGTTATTTTGTTAGTTTTGTGTTTGATCTAATTCACTGAGAAGTACATTTGATTTACATAAGAAATGTTAGAATATAAGTAAGATGATGAAATATCGATGTGTTTAAAATGAATAATATATAAAATTCATGGATTTGTAAACTTACAAATGAATCTTTTATTTTAGGTTTTATATATATATATTGCAATAGAGTACCTTGACGTTCGGCCATATTGTAACAAAATTGTGAGTTTGCTCTTAATTACACATTAGTACTCTTAACTAATTGGTTGACAGTTAGAGTTAACGGTCAACCAGTAGTCAAAAGGTAATATGTTCATTTTTGCCTTAATATTTTTTTAAAAATATATTTTATTTTATATATAATGTATATATACTATATAATATACTATAAAATATGTATATATAATATTTTAATATTTTAGTTTGTATTAACTAAATTTCAAATTTTATAAGTATTCAACCTTGAATTTTATTTTTATTTTTAATAAATGATGTTATTTTTAAATTTTTAAAATTTTTAAAATTATTTTAAATTTTTAATGAATTTATAATATTTATTTTTTATTTAATTATTATAAAATGTGTTTTAAAAAATAATTTGAGTTTTTATAACACATATTAATTTTTTATTCGACTATCCAAATAGGTAAAATAGGTCAAATGTAAAAAGTTAGATAGTAAAATCATCTTTAATTTAATAAAAAAAGGGTAAGATGGTCAATTTATACTTTATGTCAGGTTTGATTGTCAAAAATTTAGTCATAGGGACTAAATTGATATATTTTGGAAAAGGTAAGGACTAGATCAAAAAGTGATATAATAAATACTTTAGGAACCAAATTAATAATTATCTGAAGTACTTTGTTGTAGTTTAAGAAAAAATGCGATTTCATTGTAATATGACCAAACGTCAAGATACTCTATTGCAATTTACCCTTATTATTATTATTATTATTATTGTCCTTTTCCTTGGAAAAAAAATGTAATTATAGGCATTTGACATTAATAAAGGGTATTTTGGTCTTTACATGTAATTTTAGAAGTTAACCGTTAAAACTAACTGGAGTTTATCAACAGCGAGGAGATTTGTGTGAAGTGGCCATAAAATTGTATAGGGAAGTAAAAGGGCAAACTTTAGGTAGGTTGTGTGTATTTTATTCTAAAAATTTTATCAAAATTATTCTCATATTTATTATTTTATAAAATTAAAAATGAAAAAAAAAACTTGAAAAGAAAATAAGTTGCCTCCATGGAAGACGCTGTCTTCCTCTTCCTTTCATCCTGTAATGATTTTTCTTCAATAAAAAATATTTATTATTTTTTATATTATTTTATATTATTTAATTAAACATATTTTAAAAAAAAGCCAATTACTATGAATAAATATAGTTAATAATGTACTACAAGGACGAGAGCAAATACGTTTTTTAACATCAATATCTCATTACTAGGATAAAACAGTCAATTTTAAATTTTATTTACGTTTTACTATTATAACTTTTGTCATATAAACTAAATTGATGTATTTATATTAATTTAGTGGTTACAAAAATTTAAAATATAAATAGAAAGATTAAAATAAAATTATGTATAAAATTTAAAAACAAAAAATGTTTAAAGACACTTGTGTCTCCATCCATGAATAAACATTCTACCTCTATCATTGAAAGTTGAGTGAACAACTTTTAATTTATCGAGAACATGCACAACCACCATTACAAATCAATTGCTTCTTTCTCATGCTATATAATAAACCACTTGTTGAGTGTCACAAAATGCACACAACTTGATCTTCACTAGAAAGTTTCTATTAATTAGCTATAGAATCTATGAATACCAACAGCATGCAAGCAGCAACCAAAGTGCGTCACGTAGTGGCCATGCCTTATCCTGCTCGAGGACACATCAATCCACTGCTGATTCTCAGCAAACTTCTAGCTTCGAAAAAAAATGACATTCTCATTACGATTGTTCTTACTGAGGAGTGGCATCGCACCATCGCCTCTCATGAAGTTTTCCACCCAACATAAGGTTCGCAACCATATCCAACGATGTCATACCATCAGCACAACTTCAAGCTGCTGATGTCGTCACCTTCTTTAGAGCTGTTAAGCTTATCCCTTTGAGCATATTTTTGATCGGCTCGACCCTCCTGTGACTACCATCATAACTGATATTATACTACCATTTGTAATCGAAGCCGGATGTAACAGGAATATTCCGGTAGCACTGTTTTGGGCTCCATCGGCAACTACATTTACCATCTTGTATCATGCTCATCTCTTCGATAAAGGGATCCCAGTGAATATGGAAGGTACATATATATACTTGCAGTTTGGTTTATACATCATTCTTGAGTTACTTATTATGTCACTAAATGTGTATATGTAGAAAATGGAAACGATGTTGTGGACTTCATCCCAGGAATTTCTTCTATACGTGTATCTGATCTGCCTCGTATTTTCCTTAAAAACGATCAAGTACTCACCTTACAGCGTTGGCCTTACGAATTTCCCTCATCAAAAGTGAAATTTCTTCGGTTTGGAACCGTGTATGAGCTAGAATCACAAGTCTGCGACGTTTTCAAAGCAAAATTAGAGTACCCTGTCTACTCAGTTGGTCCTTTGATACCGTACTATGAACTAGATTGCAAATCCTCTACAAATGGTAATGATCAAGTTCCTCACTATATAGAAAGAATGGCTAAATTCACAACCAGCAAGTGACTAAATTCACAACCAGCAAGTTCTGTCTTGTACACTTCAATGGGAAGTTTATTTCCAATTTCAAGTGCACAAATGGATGAAATGGTTGGCGGACTCAAAATTAGTGGTGTTCAATTCTTAGTCCGTCGCTGTTCGCCTAGCACCACTGCTCTTCCTCGCCTAGCAATGCCACCGCCCCTCACCGTTATTCTTCCTCGCCCAATATGGTAATATCTTTGGTTACTTCATTACTTGATTTGTGTTTCATGAGGATTTTAGTTTGATTTGTGTTTGATATCTGTTGATTTCTTTGATTTGTCTATCCATAAAATATGCGTTTGATTTTGATGGGGGATGTATTGACAAATTGACTTGAAGAAAGTTGGGATAAATTATGCATGCCTGAGCAGAATTTATTTGCTCATATTTTTTGTCAATAAGCAACTTCTTTGTGCTATGATTTTCCTACTTTTAGTGAATTCATAACTCATGGTTGCTAAGCCTGGACAGACCAGTAAAATAACTTGTTTTGAGCTGAAGACTATGATATGCATATAATCTTCTTTTTCTGTTTTTTTCTCTATCTTAAAATATCTTGTTATGTTGTTCTTATTGTTATGATGCTGAATTATGATGTATGGATAGACAATATAGTATTTGCTGATTTTTAAAGAATATAGTATCGCCTAGCACTTTTCAAAAAAAAAAAAAAAAAAAAAAAGAACAGCAGCCTAGTTTATTAAAATTTAAAAATATGACAAAAGCTCATTTTAGGCCCGATAGGCCTAAAATCCTATGAACCGAATCGAATCGAACCGTATTTTTTCGGTTCGGTTCAGTTCGAGTTTGTCCTCTTATTCGGTGTGGTTCAGTTTTAATTTTTAAAAAACCGTATAAATTTTGAATCTGCTCTAGTTTGCCTAAAACCGTGTCGATTCGAACCGTACCCACCCTAATAACAAGTTTTCCATGTTGAACAAAAAAACTGCCGCATGTCTCCCACACATACTGGTATTACACTTAAATTGTCATTTGGTATAGATAGCATATGTTGACAATTTAATACCAGTATGCGTGTGAGACATGCAGCTGTTTTTCTGCTGATAGCAAAGCAGAACTTGAAGATAAAAATTTGGTGAGAGTGATACAGGATTCATGATTTATTACTTTATATAATTTATTTTTATATATAAATTTTTCTCTCAAAAGTTATATGAGGGCCAGGTCCCCTGACTAATAGCATGTGCTGCACCACACAAAACTCATGATGGTGAGATGGAGATTTGAGCCTCGAGAATCCGTCGAGCATTTCTATTGAAGAAAAGCCTAGAAATTCAATTGAAATTTGGAGAAATTTGAGGCTGGATTTTGTTAGGTGAAATGGAGATTATAAATTTAAAATACAGGCATTTCAAGGAATATATATATATATATATATATATATATATATATATATATATATATATATAGCTAGGTTACAATGGATAGTGTTGTATTGTCATCTCGTGTAGGAATAAACTTGGTCCGTAAAATACCCAAATTTTACTCCACTCTTATTTTAATCCCATTATTTACCCATATATTTTGATTCAAATTATATTTTGGTCAAAATTTGATGAGCCACTAATTTGTTTAGTTTCATCCGTTATTTTTTCCCTTTTTTATTTTTTATTTTTATTTTTATGGTTTTATATATTGCATTCTCAACTATTGGAGATGCAATTTCCATTTTTCTTCCGTATTTTTATCATAAATAGCAATAGAGATTCGAGTTTTATCGATGGTCCAACGATAGAGGTCACTTATAGCTGGAGATGGAGTCGATCATTTTGTTTATTTAATAGAGATTCAGATAAAGATGGACGCTTGTGTTCATATGATCATTTTGTGAATTACTTTGAAACATGATCACCAAAATTAATTTAATAGTGCCATGTGAAGCGAATCCATCATTAAAATAAAAAAATTGAAATAATAAGTCATGTTTTGTGTTTTTTATCCACTATACAGAACATAAGAGAACTGGACCACAAAAAAAAATTGTAATAAATAAGTATAATTAATTTAGTAGTGGCATGTGAAGCGAACCTATAATTAAAAAAAATAAAAAATCTTATTTGTGTTTTTCATTGATTAAAAATAAGATTCTATTAGCCCCACCCACGTAACTGATGCTGCCACATTCCCAAAAAAATCTTTAAGGTTGTATTTAATCGAAACTTTTAAAAATTTTTATAAATTTATTTTAGTAATTAATTTTTACAGAGTTTATAAATTTATATTAATTTTTATAGACTTTATAGAAATATACTTTTATATATTTTCATTTTAAAATTTTTTTATTATCTTTTAAGAATATAAATATCTACGTTAATTACTGATAATCAATATTGGCTTTTAGTTAAACAATTATTTTTTTTCTTTTTATCAATACTCTGATATTTTTTGGTTAAACGACTGTTAACAACAGTTGTTATCAATGCTCTGATTCGTCGATGACAATTATATATACACAAACTTAATAGAAGGGAGCTCAATATAATTTATATATATATATATATATATATATATATAACTGTAATTTTATGGTCAATTGATACATAACTCCCTCACCGTTGATCAACTCCAATTAATTTTAACAATTAAAAGAGTATTTTAGTCTTTTCACTATTTTTTATTTTTAAAAAAAATTAAAATAAAACTATAATTTTAGATCTTAAGTGGACGATGGAGATCAAATATATATATATATATATATATATATATATATTAAAATCTAAATATACAAAAAAAAATGAAAATAAAGGTGGAGGCAGGATCTCCACCTTGATCTCCAAAGATGGAGAACGTCTCCATGGAGACAATGAAGACCTCATCTTCATATGGAGACCTAGTCTCCGTCAATGATCTCCATAGAGACAAGATCGATGAAGATGAGGTCTCCACAGACCTGGTCTCCATAGAGGCCGGGTCTGGTCTTGATGGAGATCTCGTCTCCACAGAGATCCGTTCTCCATCCCCATCTCAATGGAGATTCAATCTCCATGCTCCATGAGGTTGGTGGAGACCTCATATGGGATCTCCACCAACTTTTTTCACAAAAAATTTAATATTTTTTTAATATCCATGCTCATGCTCATGGATGGTGGAATCTCCATGCTCATGGACGGTGGAGATCTATTTACTTTTTTTTTTATTTTGTTAAAAAAATATTATTATTATTGTCCCTTTCCTTGGATAAAATTGTAATTATATGCATTTGACATTAATAAGGGGTATTTTGGTCTTTACATGTAAATTTAGAAGTTAACCGTTAAAAGTAACTCGAGTTTATCAACATCGAGGAGATTTATGTGAAGTGACCATAAAATTGTATAGGGAAGTAAAAGGGCAAACTTTAGGTAGGTTGTGTGTATTTTATTTTTTATCAACATTATTCTCATATTTATTATTTCATAAAATTATAAATTTTTAAAAATAAAACTTGAAAAAAAAAATAGGTTGCCTCCATGGAAGAAGCTGTCTTCCTTTTCCTTTCCTCCGGTAATATGTTTTTCAATAAAAAAAATTTATTATTTTTATATTATTTTATAATTTTTTTATATTATTTAAGTAGACATATTTTTTTTTTTAAAAAAGCCAATTACTAGGGATAAATAATGTTAATAATGTATTACAAGTAGAAGGACAAATACGTCTTTTAACGTCAATATCTCATTATTAGGATAAAACAGTTAATTTTAAATTTTATTTACGTTTCACTATTATAATTTTTGTCATATAGATTAAATTGATGTATTTATAATAATTTAGTAGTTATAAAAGTTAAAAATATAAATATAAAGATTAAAATAAAGAGTAAATAACGTCTACTTCCCCTGAGGTTTGTTCAATTACATGCGGAGTCAACTTTTGGATTTATTGACAAATACCTCCCATCTTTTAGGTTTACTCAATTATAGGCGGAGTTAACTTTTAGCCAACTTTTTAGGTTTTTGACAAGGACCTCCCCTGATCAACTGTTACATTTGACTATATTTTACTAAGGGCTGCGGAGGTGTTTGTCAATAAACAATAAAGTTGACTCCGCTTATAGTTGGTAAAATCTCAAGAGAGATTCATACAATTAGCTGTAAAATAAAATTATGTATAAAATTAAATATATATATATATATATATATTTAAAGATTTTTATTTATAGAGGTACAATGTTTGTTCATGATGGAGCACGAGTGTCTTTAAATATATATATATATATATATATATATATATATATTTAAAGATTTTTATTTATAGAGGTACAATGTTTGTTCATGATGGAGCACAAGTGTCTTTATATATATATATATATATATATATATATATATATATATATATATATATTTCAAGACACTTGTGGCTCCATCCATGAACAAACGATGTACCTCTATCAACTTTTTATTTATCGAGATTTTTCTAGCTACCCTCTGCAAATTAAATAAATGCCAAGGAGACACGTAGAACATGCACAACCTTCTTCTCTAGAAAGTTTCTATTAATTAGCTACAGAATCTATGAATACCAACAGCATGCAAGCAGCAACCAAAGTGTGTCACGTAGTGGCCATGCCTTATCCTGCTCGAGGGCACATCAATCCACTGCTGATTCTCAGCAAACTTCTAGCTTCGAAAAAAGATGACATTCTCATAACATTTGTTCTTACTGAGGAGTGGCATCGCACCATCGCCTCTGAAGTTTTTCCACCCAACATAAGGTTCGCAACCATATCCAACGATGTCATACCATCAGCACAACTTCAAGCTGCTGATGTCGTCACCTTCTTTAGAACTGTTAAGCTTATGGCAGCTCCCTTTGAGCAAATTCTTGATAGGCTCGACCCTCCCGTGACTACCATCATAACCGATATTCTACTACCATTTGTAATCGAAGCCGGATATAGCAGAAATATTCCAGTAGCACTGTTTTGGGCTCCATCGACAACTACATTTACCATCTTGTATCACGCTCATCTCTTCGATAAAGGAATCCCAGTGAATATGGTGTTGGAAATAAAACACTCAAACAACTTTTATTTAAACTCAAAACAAATATTACAAGAAAACTCTCACTCAAGAACTAACTCACTCTTTTGCTTCTTCTTCACTCACTTAGAAGTTTTACTTCTTCTTGATGTCTAAACCAAAATGGGGAAGGGGTATTTATACTACTTACAAACAATTTTAGACTACACAAATAAACTAATCCAAAATTATAATAACCATACACCTCATCCTTCTACATCCTTCTACATTCTTCCAATTGACCACATGATTTTTATCCCTAATTACCAAACCCTAGAGAATTCTAGATATAGGGCTTGAACCTTATTTATGGACTTGGGCTCCTATAATGGTTCAGGCCTTCACATAGTTTGGGCCTAAAACAAGTTTATACTTCAACACCCCCCTTTAAACTTGTTTTACCATGCCAAGCAAACTTCTTAATCTCGAAAAATCTTCAAACCTGAGTGGCTTGGTGAAAATATCTGCAATTTGATCTTTGGACTTCACGTACTCCATTTGCACATCCCTTTTTGCTATGCACTCCCTTATGTAGTGGTAACGAGTATCAATATGCTTGCTTCGATCATGGAACACTGGATTCTTTGCTAAGGCAATGGCTGACTTGTTGTCGACACAAATCTCAGTTGGCTTTTCTTGTAGCAAACCCAATTCCTTCAGCAAATTTCTGAGTCATATTACATGACAGACGCTCGAAGTAGCAGCTACATATTCAGCTTCACAAGTAGATAAGGTGACAATCGGTTGCTTCTTTGACATCCATGTGAAAGCTCTGTTTCCCATGAAGAACACAAACCCACTGGTGCTCTTCCTGTCATTTATGTCTCCACCCCAATCGCTATCGCTATATCCCACAAGCTTGTAATCATTAGAAACTAAATAAAACAAACCAAAATCAATTGTACCTTTGATATAACGGAGGATTCGCTTAGCGACTTTGAAATGAGTGGTTGTTGGATTCTCCATGTATCAACTCACAAGTCCAACAGCATAAAGAATATCTGGCCTCGTGCACGTCAAATAGCGTAAGCTTCCAACTAAACTCTTGATGTAACATCCCAAATTTCGAATAATGAAGTTTGACTATGTGAATATAAATTTTGTGATTCGAGGGGTAGAAAACGTAATTAAATGTATGTTTATTTTTATTGTTTCCAGGTGGACCAGATGGAACGGTCCAGGAATGATGCAGGACGAAAAAGAAGTGAAAAAAAATTGGGGCAGTGAGTATCGCAACCTGGTCACCGCAACCACAGGTCGCGATGAGCTGCTCGCGATGACAAAAATTGAAAATCCTGGCAGTGAGCATCGCGACCACCATCGCGACCAGGATACCGCAATGTGTGATCGCGATGAAGGCGGTGGAGTTGCTCCAGAGAGCAACGCGACCTGGTGGCGCGACCACAGGTCGCGATGATCGAAATAATATAAAAAAAAAATTGGCTTCTCACAGAAGCCAACGAAACAGAACAGAAGAAAAGAGAGAGGGAGAGATCGAGAGAAAGAAAGAAGAAGAAGAAGAAAGAAAGAAGAGGAAGAAGAAGAAGAAAGAAAGAAGAAGAAGACGAAAGAAGAGGAAGAGGAAGAAGAAGAAGAAGAAGAAGAAGAAAAGAAAAGAGAAAAGTGAAGGAGAAAGAGAAAGGGAAGGAAAAAGTAACCTAGAAAAACGATAGTCGAAAGGAAACGGTATCCAGGTTGGTGTACACTTGTTTTCGAAGTTTGTATGTGTTTTGATTTACATTTGAGTTTTGGATAATTGAGTAAATATATGTTTATATTGTTTTTCTATTGAATAATTTCGATTTCATTATCTTTATCGTATTTTGATTATTGATTAGGTTGATTAGGTTGAAATTCATAGTTTCAGAAGTTCGAATGACCGAATAGTTGAATTGTTTTTATGATATTGTGCATATATGTTTTCTGTTTCAATTCGATTTTTGAATAACAGTTGTTATATGAAAATAGTGTATTAAAATGGCCCTAGGATACATAGACATAGAAATGGATATCGGAGGTTGGTATACCAGCTGGGTTTAGTGAGCAGTACTGCACCGACATTGACATTGCTATTGATGATTTATTATGTACCTCCTCATGGATTCGTCCAGGGGTAGGGAGACACGTACCTCCTCACGGATTCGTCCTGGGGTAGGGAGACACGTACCTTCCTAAGGATTCGTTCCTGGGATAAGGAGATATGTACCTCTCTAGGGTCCGAACCCTCGGTCCTAGGGTAGGGAGATACGTACCACCCTTAGGATTCGTCCTAGGGTGGGAGTTATGTTCGACAGACAGTCATTGTGGTCGAACGACCCATATTCCAGTCCTGGTATATGTTGAGTATTCTAGAGGGCTAGAATTGAAGTGATTTGAATAATATGTTTATAAGTGAAATTCGGAATTGATTTTATACGTTTATGAGTATAACCTAGTTTATGATTTGGTTTTATATAGATTATAAATTGAAATGAGTTGTTTCTTTAAATCAATTTCACCCGTTTTATTTCTGTAAATGCTTGGAATTGAAATATGTATATTGTGATATTTTTATTATGAAAAGGTATTTATGAGTTTATTATGAAAAGTTATTTATGAGTTTTAATAAATGAGTTTAGTGTACACCCACTAAGCGATATGCTTAGCACGTCGTTTTATCGCGCGTAGGTCACAGGGATACTGAGGAGGCCAAAGACTGAAGAGAAAGTTGCTGACAGAGTCCCAGAGTCACTACAGTTGGGTAGTTATATTTTATATATATATATATATATATATATATATTCTGTAAGCATGCATATACAGAAGTCTGTAAATTTCGAAGAGTTTATATATATGTTTTGTAAATAATCTTATGATTTCTGTTTTCCATTTGTAGATTGTTTATAAATATTGAATTATGAATTATTTTATTTTAAACTGTTGGAAAGTCGCACTAAACGGCAGAGTGCGCATTTGATTGAAAATGATATTTGAAGTGTTGTTGTGAATTTTATTTGATTAGAGTTTTGTGGAAAACAGGTTTTGGGAAATCAGAAAAACAGAGGGAACTCTGCCGAAATTTTTAAAAGTGTATTTGATCGATCAATATTTGTTACATATTTATGACCCTTAGACCTTATCTTTTGATTGTATTTTGAGTGAATTTGGCGCTTTTGATGTGTTTGTTGAGCATGTACAGGCCATTGGGAAATATTAGGGAAGACATAACAAAGTTGGAAGAATTGAAGAATTCTCACTGCAAACTGGTCGTGTTTCGGAGGTTGGCATATATTCTATAGGATGAACTGGGTTTCTAACTTTATATGTATGGAAAGATATAGGTGTATACTTTCCCATGCATTTTACAGTTCGTGATTTGGAGTTTTCTAGACGAATTTATGCTCATTTTCGTAACAGTGCGCAATGTTTAAATTTGGAGCAGTGAGTATCGCGACCAAACGGCGCGACCGTTGGTCGCGATACACCGGTCGCGACGACACATCAATTTTCTGGCAGTGTGTACCGCGAGCAAAGTGTCGCGACCGTTGGTCGCGACCCACGGTCGCGACAGCACAAAATCTAGAACCCTAACAGCTGCCTATAAAGAGAAAACATGAGAAACAAAGAGGGGGTTCGTCTTGGCTCGTCCAAGCTACGACCAAACACCCTCCCAAGCCATTTTTCACCATCCTAAACACCAAAATTCATCATCAAACACCATTTGGAGGTTAGATACTTGGATTACATCAATTGTTCATCAAGGAAGTTGAAGATTTGAAGGTGAAGGAGTTCCATCCGAATCCAAGAGGAAATCCCTCTCCATGAAGCTTCAAATGGGTTGTTTTACTTCCCTATCTTCTTTTTATTGTTCAATTGATTGTATGAGTAGCTAAATCTCTTGTAAGGTGGTCATGGAACCATGATTTAATTTTAGGGATTTTTGACTATGAATATATTTTGATATTTATTTGCAAGATATTGAATTTAGAGTTTGATTATATTTATTACAATTTATTCTAGTTCAATGCATCATGAAAGTGGTTTGCAATGATTCTTGATTAATTGTGATATTGATTTTGTTGTAATCTAGCATGAGAAATCATTAGGTTGCAATTGGGGTTAATGCATTCTAAGTTCAATGGTTAGATTAAATTTGGTGTGAAAATACTAAATTGATCTAGGGATTAGATTAGTTAAGGGTTTCCAATTGAATGCACTCTAGGACCAATAGGTGAGCTTAATTGGAATTACAACACCATTGCGGAACCAATACAATGTGGTGTGCCTAAACTACTCAATTCGTTTCTTGTTAATAACGCACTTCATAGTAGTCATTAAATTATCCCTTATCCAGGATTGGGACCGTGTAACCATCTAACGCCTTTATCCATCGAATCCATCTCGCTTTATTTTATTGCATTAGTAGTTAATTATATTTCAATTAAAAACTCAAAAACAACAACCTTGATTTATTTTACCGCTGTAGTATAATCTTTAATTTATAAAATTAGTTCCACCACTTCCTTGTGGATTCGACTCCGTACTCACAGAAATATTATTACTTCGACACATCCTGCACTTGGGATTATTCCCACGCGTTTGAGCGTGTCAAGTTTTTGGCGCCGTTGCCGGGGAAGTGTTTCGGTAGCTTATTTTTTAGATTAGAGATTTTTAGGTTTTATTTTATTTTCTAGGTTTTTATTTTTTTAGTTATCATTTTATTTCTATTTTAGTAGTTTTATTTTTATTAGTTTTTCTTATTTTTATTTTTATTTTGATTTATTTTTGTTTGTCAGGTGCTCGAGCCATTAGCCATGCAATTTAAAGAATTGACTAGACAGATGCAGACGTTGGCCACTGAGACTAGGCAAAACCGCATAGGGGTTACTTGCTATATATGTAGAGTTGGTGGACACGATTCTTCTGTGTGTCCATCCAGGGAGACCTTCCCGGAGTATGAGTATGAACAAGCACAGACGCTTAATTATTATCCTCCGTGGTCAGGGAATGATCCATACTCCAACAGCTATAATCCAGGATGGAATAATTATCAAAACTTCTCCTGGAGAGATAGTCAGCAACAGCCATGGCAGTATCAGGAGTGCCAACAACAGAGTTGGTTTGAGCCACTGCATCAGTACCAGTACCAGCCCAATGCACAAAGTTATTTTGATCAACCGGCTGATCAATCATCTCAGCAAATCCAAACATCACAAAATGACCAGCTTGACGAACTCATGCAAAAGATGCAGTAAAACAATCAGATAACTGACATGATAGAGGCACAACTCGGCCAACTGGTCGAAGCATTGCAAAATAAAGTGCCAGAAGAGTTCCCCAACCAGCTAGAGCAAGTAGAGGAGATTACCATTCCTCTGAATGGTATGACAGTTACTGATAGGGTTGAGGATGAACTTTCTGATTCTGTTAATATTGCTGCAGGTACAGGTACTCAGCAGGTGAGAGTAGAGGTGAAAACAAGTTTGGGGGTTAAAACGGAAGTCAAACCTAAAGAGGAGCCCAAACCCGTTTCGACTAAACCACCTGATGACGGGACTAAATATGGAGATGATAGAGATTGCTTTAAGTTGAAAAATCTATTCTCCTTATTATTTCAGGTCCATAGAGAGCATGTACAATCATGCAGGCATGAGCTGATTGCAGGTCATGCAGAAAACAGAGTCTGGGATGTATTTTGAGAGATAGCTCGAGTACGACGTCTTGCCTAGCATTTGATATCGTTAGCTTTTCTAATCATATAATTTTATGATAATACTCTTCTGATAAAATACTTTTATGATAATATGCTTTTCTGATAATAAACTTTTCTAAAAACTTATTCTGTCTCCTGAAAACAATGTACTGAAATCTGTAATCATCTATTTTCTGAATACTGTACTGAAATCTATTTTTCTAAAAATCTAGCCAAGCCTAACGTATAAAACTCTTAATTTAATATTTTGTACTGATAATCTGAAAATATTTCTGGCTTGGCTTCTGTGTCTGAAAACTCCCAATGGACCCCTAAGCTGAACTGAACTCATAGGTCGACTAACTGGCGTTGTACCATATGAGTGGGTCACAGGGCGACTAAATGGCGCTGTTCACTGTGACTTCTGATATAAGTCACGAGGCGACTAATTGATGCGCTCAACGTAACATCTGATAAAAGACATCTCGCTGTCTATGAGCAGAATGTTGCGTCGCAACATATAGCGAGACAACACCCCAATGTGTGGCCGACTGACAGACTCGACAGACTTAACTCCTCTGGAGTTAGCGGATTGTCCCCCCTTAACTTGCTACACACAATTGGGTCTAACTGCTGATAACTGATCTAATCTGAATCTGAAGGGTAATCCATGGGTTTGAAAACTGTTTTCTTTACTTTGAAAACTAGCTTTTAATCAAAAACCATGGAATATATATATATATATATAATATTTATTAAATGAATATTCTAAATTTCTGAAATATATAATATTTTAATTAAAAACACATTTAAATAAACCATTATATACAAAATCACAAAATATTATTCAAACTTAGAGAAAATACACTAAATGTAATTCAACTGAAAATTTGATTTTGCACTAACTCAAACAAAGATATTAACTTGCTAAACTTTAGATAAAACACATTACTAAAATAAAATAGACTTTGCTTTAAAATAATTTTACACTCACAGATTTCTGGTTTTCTCTAAGCTTGATGCTCTGGTTCCTTCGTCTCACTATATTCTCTGCCTTTCCATATCGTTTTTTTTTTCTCCCATACTATGGAGATTTCTACCTAAAGTAATATATTTCCAATAAATCGTTAATATAAATATCATCAACTTATACAAAACTCAATTATCACATTTCTACGTTTTATTCTTCAATTTCTTCTATTTAATTTAATATAAATCATGTCAATCGTACGATTCCTCTACTTGATTGAATTTCAAACATTCAAATTCAACACGATTTTCGGAATCGTTCAATTTCTCTTAAACTGAATCTCATACAACATAATTCAATACATTTATTTGGATTTCTAAACACCAATTTGTATCAATTCATACAAATACAATTTCTAATACTTAATTACCCATAATCCGAATTCTGTATACTATCAATTTCAATTTCTACACAATTTCTCATACTAATCTTCGTCAATTTAATATAAGTGAATTTCTTTCACTTAACAACATCAAATTCAACTTTATTTATTTATTTATTTATTTTTTGATTTCAACAAAACTTCTATTACAGAAGACCAACAAGAAAACTAGGTTCAGGATTGAACCAAAAAAATTCCTCCTTAGAGGAAAAGGCGAGGGAAGCAAGAGAATGTGCCATTCCATTCCTTGAACGAGGAATGGCATGACAGTTGGAAACTCCCACAGCCCTAAAAAGAGCCTTGATATCAGAAACAATAGGGTCCATAAAGGAATTAGGACAAGAGTTAAAAACCCTAGCCACAACATTAGCAGCATCTAACTCAACCCTTCTCGAAATGTTCAAGAAAGATTAGATCGTTTTTTTGCTACCAGTCAATGGGTTAATTTGTTTTCGGGTATTAAAGTTGAGCATTTAGGGTTTATGTTTTCTGATCATAGGCCGATTGCGGCCAAGTTTGTGCGTGGTGGTCCTAGTGGTAGTGGCGGTGGAGATCGGAAGTTCAGATTTGAGCCGTTTTGGCTTAAAGATGAAGAGTGTTATTTTGTGATATGTTCGGCCTGGGGAGGGTTTGATAGTGAAACTTCTGGTAGAGGTTTAAGAGATAAGCTGGTTATGTGTGCTGATCGGTTGGAAAAATGGAGTAAAGTTAAGTTTGGATCTCTGAAGAAAGCCATTGATAGAAAAAGATGTGAGATCAATCTTCTCTACGATCGGGAGCAATCTGAACAGGTTGTTAATGTTATTAAGTCAAGGGAACGAGATTTAGAAAGCCTCCTCTCTAAGGAGGAATTATACTGGAAACAGCGGTCGAGGGTCGATTGGCTACTCGCAGGGGATAAGAACTCTAAATTTTTCCACAGAAGAGCGATGGCCAGAAAGAAGAAGAATCAGATTAGCTCATTGCTGGATAGTAGAGGGGTCCGTAGGGAGTCAGAGCAGGGCATGTCCAGTGTGGTTTTTGATTACTTCTCAGACTTGTTTAGGTCTATCCAGCCATCATCCTCTGACTTCTCTGCTGCCTCCTCTTTTCTTGAACGTAAGGTTGATGCCCAAATGGCAGGCAGACTTGGTGAGGCCTTCACTCGAGCTGAGGTACGCTCTGCAGTTTTCGAAATGGGTCCAAATAAGGCCCCTGGCCCCGATGGCTTCCATGCTCTCTTCTTTCAGAAATTCTGGAATGTGGTTGGTGAGGATGTCTGTAGTGTGTGCCCTCAAGTTCTTAATGGTGGAGGCTCAATCGAGGAGTTCAATGCCACTAATGTTGTCCTGATTCCAAAGGTTAAAAAACCGGAGCGTATGACCGATTTCAGACCCATTAGCCTTTGCAGTGTTATTTATAAGACTGTCTCGAAGGTTATGGCAAAGAGGTTGAAAGAAATTCTGCCCAACATTATATCTTCGGAGCAGAGTGCTTTTGTACCAGGACGGTTGATTTTTGATAACATTATGGTGGCTTTTGAGCTTATCCATTCTATCAAGAAACAGAAAAAGGGTAAAAGAGGGTATGCAGCTATTAAACTGGATATGAGGGTATGCAGCTATTAAACTGGAAATGACCATACAGTCTTTTCCTCTCGTTTTTCTTCGAAAGAACAGGGTGTAGAAGCAGCCATCCCTAGGGCAGCTCTTCCTCCTCCGTGGCGGCAGCCCCTTGTCCATCTCTCTTGGTTTCCTTGGTCCTTCTTCTTCTGCTTTCGGTAAGGAGTGGCCATGGCAGTTTAGAGTTATTGGACCTTGCTCCCAGCAGCTTCGTCCCATCCTTCTTCTTCGTGGGTTGAGATCGTTTTTTCTGGGCAGTTTTTGATCTTCTGTCTTGGTCCCGATCTGTGTTTTTTCTGGCGTTCTCGATCTGCTTTCTTCCTGGAGTCCTTGATCTGCTTTCTTCCTGGCATCCTTGAGCTACTGGTTTTGGGTTCTAAGTTAGCAGTCTCTTCCCCGATCCATTGACAGGTTGCGAGTCGTGTTGGTGTGATCGGCTCGAAGTTCGTTCTCTGTTTTTTGGTGTTTGAGGGTGGTATATGGCTTCCCAGTAGCTTGGGGGAGTGGTGGTGGCTGATCCTTCACCAATCTTGTTGGGGGCTTCATCGCGTGGTTGATCGAATACCGATCTTCGGCTGGATTCTCTTCGCTGGGCTGCTGTCTTGCTGGAGGTGTGCGGGGTTGAGTTGAGGTGTGGTGAAGCAGCTCCAAGATTGTGAAGATGGGCAGTTTGTAACTGGGTGCAAGGTGTGCTTGGATTGTATATGGGTAGTGTGTAAATTGGTGTTGGGTAAGCAGATCCAGTCTGAATCGAGTCTGGGTGGTGGGTGATTTGCATGCTTGTGGTTGACTGTGGTTCCATTTGGTGGGGGCTGTGTCTTCGGTTTTAGGCAGTGCTTGGTGCTGGGTGATTGTGTTTATTTTTGGAAGTGTGGTGTGGTATTTTGAGTATGTTATTTGCTTCCTATATTCAAGAAAAATAACATACTTATTTTGGTTATACTATAGATTTTGTGGGTGGTGTTTTGTTGGCAGAGTGTGGTTGGAATTTTTTGAGATCTCGGTGGTGGTTCGTGCCGTTAAAGGTGGTGTATTATCTCTAATGGCTACCGAGGAAATTTTGAAGCTTTGTGAAGCATTGTCCTTATCAGAGGAAGATGGCCCAATCTTAGATATTGCAGGAGATGTTCAAGCTGATGGAATTAGAAGTGTGGAACATTGTCTGGTAGGGAAAATTCTATCTCGGAGGAAGGTTAACCGTGAGGCTTTCCGTGGAACCATCGAACAGATCTGGGGTACCGTAGGTCGATTAGAAATCGAAATGGTAAGTGATAATGTGTTCGTTTTCCACTTCCAATCCCTTGAGGATAAAGCGATGGTCTGGTCCAGGGGCCCCTGGCACTTCGATAAAAATCTCATTGTCCTTGAGAAACCGGTGGGGCCTGGTGCTATTTCTTAACTTAAATTCAAATTCTCATAATTCTGGATTCATATTTACAATATCCCTCTGGGGTGTATGAACTGCAAAGTGGCGAGATTAATAGCAGAGGAAGTTGGTACCATTGTTGATTTTCCGATTGATTCGAAAGACTTGTGGGGCAAATTTCTGAGAATCAAAGTTAGCATTGATATTACAAAACCTCTAAAAAGGGGTATCAGGTTGAGGTTGGCGAATTTTGATACTATGATTACGACCCTTATTAAATACGAGAGGCTTCCAGACTTTTGCTATGGGTGCGGGTTTATCGGACATTCTTTCAGGGAATGTTATAACAATGAGGTGAGGAAAAATATTTTGGAAGGGGTCGAACCAAAATTTGGGGGGTGGCTTAGAGCATCACCTTTGGATCGTTCAAAGATTCGGCAAAGAGGGGAGGAGACTTCTGATGCTACCCCGAAAGTCCAGGAAGATATTGAGCATGTTGTCGGAATAGGGGTACAGGGTGCCAGCAGATCGTTGTCCACTATTCCAACATCTTCTGACAAGTGCGGTGGAAAGTCTAGTAGGGATTTGGGGGTTTCTGAACCCAACAAAGCATTGATAGTTGCGGATGGTATTTCGACTCAGATTATCCAGCCGGTGATTCCCCCATCTAGGGAGGTCTTTACAGTAGTATCGACGGAAGATGGTCACTCAGAGGCGTTGGCTCGGATGGATAAGGAAATAGTGGGGTCAAACCTTTGTGATGAAGGGGATGTTGTTATGGTAGGGTCTTCCTGTGGTAAGCCTAATTCCAAGAAATGGAAAAGACTAATCAGGGGGAGCCCCTTACAGAGACTTATCCCAGGCTGTCCAAGCCCAATCCAGAAAATGCTTCTAGCTAGGTATTATGCCAGGAGGGATCGAAAACCAGTTAAGAGATCTCTGAGTCACAAGTTTGCGGGTACTAATGCTGGAACATCTTTCTCTAAAGTGGTTGCTATAGATCCTGGTGGGAAACGAAAAGTTGTGGAAACCATAGGGGATCACCAGTCTGGGAAGAAACAGAAATTTCTGGAATTTGATTTGTCGGCGGAGTCTGCGGAGCAGGCCCGCCGGGAGCCATGAGTATCTTATGTTGGAATGTTCGAGGATTGGGGAGTCCCCGAGCATTCTTAGCTCTCCGGAACGTTATCCGGAAACAATCCCCTAATCTAGTTTTTCTTTCTGAAACTAGATTAAAAGGCGAGTGGGCGGCGAAAGTTAAGGTGCAGTTGGGCTTTTCTGGGGGTCTGCATGTGGATTGTGTGGGAAAAAGTGGAGGTTTGATGTTATTGTGGAATGATGTGTGGGATGTCTCAGTATTGTCCTTTTCCAGGGGCCATATTGATGTGGTGATTAAAATGGAGAACAACCTCAAATGGAGGTTCACAGGGTTCTATGGCTGTCCTGTCCCTAACCATAGAACCGATTCGTGGGAGCTTCTTCGACGACTGAAGGCAGTCAACCGACTTCCTTAGCTGTGTGGCGGAGACTTCAACGAACTCCTTCATACTGAGGAGAAGCTTGGCGGGAATGAACGAATTGGTCCGGGTATGTTTAATTTTCGTAGTATTGTTGAGTTGTGTGATTTTGTTGATTTGGGTTTTTCAGGGCCTTTGTTTACCTGGAACAATAAAAGGGGGGGCTCTAGAAATGTTCAAGAAAGATTAGATCGTTTTTTTGCTACCAGTCAATGGGTTAATTTGTTTTCGGGTATTAAAGTTGAGCATTTAGGGTTTATGTTTTCTGATCATAGGCCGATTGCGGCCAAGTTTGTGCGTGGTGGTCCTAGTGGTAGTGGCGGTGGAGATCGGAAGTTCAGATTTGAGCCGTTTTGGCTTAAAGACGAAGAGTGTTATTCTGTGATATGCTCGGCCTGGGGAGGGTTTGATAGTGAAACTTATGGTAGAGGTTTAAGAGATAAGCTGGTTATGTGTGCTGATCGGTTGGAAAAATGGAGTAAAGTTAAGTTTGGATCTCTGAAGAAAGCCATTGATAGAAAAAGATGTGAGATCAATCTTCTCTACGATCGGGAGCAATCTGAACAGGTTCTTAATGTTATTAAGTCAAGGGAACGAGATTTAGAAAGCCTCCTCTCTAATGAGGAATTATACTGGAAACAGCGGTCGAGGGTCGATTGGCTACTCGCAGGGGATAAGAACTCTAAATTTTTCCACAGAAGAGCAACGGCCAGAAAGAAGAAGAATCAGATTAGCTCATTGCTGGATAGTAGAGGGGTCCGTAGGGAGTCAGAGCAGGGCATGTCCAGTGTGGTTTTTGATTACTTCTCAGACTTGTTTAGGTCTATCCAGCCATCATCCTCTGACTTCTCTGCTGCCTCCTCTTTTCTTGAACGTAAGGTTGATGCCCAAATGGCAGGCAGACTTGGCGAGGCCTTCACTCGAGCTGAGGTACGCTCTGCAGTTTTCGAAATGGGTCCAAATAAGGCCCCTGGCCCCGATGGCTTCCATGCTCTCTTCTTTCAGAAATTCTAGAATGTGGTTGGTGAGGATGTCTGTAGTGTTTGCCTTCAAGTTCTTAATGGTGGAGGCTCAATCGAGGAGTTCAATGCCACTAATGTTGTCCTGATTCCAAAGGTTAAAAACCCGGAGCGTATGACCGATTTCAGACCCATTAGCCTTTGCAGTGTTATTTATAAGACTGTCTCGAAGGTTATGGCAAAGAGGTTGAAAGAAATTCTGCCCAACATTATATCTTCGGAGCAGAGTGCTTTTGTACCAGGACGGTTGATTTTTGATAACATTATGGTGGCTTTTGAGCTTCTCCATTCTATCAAGAAACAGAAAAAGGGTAAAAGAGGGTATGCAACTATTAAACTGGATATGAGTAAGGCTTACGACCGTGTAGAGTGGGGCTTCCTGGAGTTCATTATGGAGAAGCTAGGGTTTCCTAATCACTTTAGAGCCCTTGTTATGGATTGTGTGTCGACCTCCAAGCTTTCCTTCCTAGTAAATGGGAAGTCTGTGGGGGAAGTTACTCCGCAAAGAGGGCTAAGGCAGGGGTGCCCTCTGTCTCCTTATCTCTTCCTTCTCTGTGCAGAAGCTCTTTCTACTCTTATCAAAGGCAACGAATCTAATGGTCAATCTTTGGGTATGAGATGTTGCCGCGGGAGCCCTCTAGTGAGTCATTTGTTTTTTGCAGATGGCAGTATTGTTTTTTGCAGGGCCTCAGTTCAGAATTGCGAGAAGTTGAAACAGATCCTAAATGTCTATGAGAAAGCCTCTGGCCAGCGGATTAATCTGCAAAAGTCTAACATCACTTTTAGCCCTATTGTGGAAGATGATTGCAGAGCTAGTATCTTGAATTGCCTGGGTCTAGTTACTGCCCAAGCCCATGACAAATATCTTGGCCTTCCATCCATGGTGGGGAAAAATAAACGGAAAACCTTTTGTGATATTAAGGAGAGGGTCTGGCGTAAGATCAGAGGGTGGAAAGGCAATCTCTTCTCGATGGGCGGGAAAGAAGTTCTTATCAAAGCAGTGGCGCAAGCTATTTATACCTTCACTATGAGTATCTTCCAGTTGCCTTCTGTTCTATGTAATGAGCTGTGCTCCATGATTATGGGCTTTTGGTGGGGTGCCTCTGATGGTAATAAGAAAATACCTGGGTCTCTAGAGACAAGTTATGCTCTCCGAAAATATTCGGGGGGCTTGGTTTTAAAGATTTATCTCTTTTTAACCAAGCTCTTCTTGGCAAGCAGGCGTGGAGAATTGTTATGAATAAAGACTCGTTGGTTTCTAGAGTTCTTAAGGTAAAGTATTTCAGGCAGGAGGATTTCTTATCTGTCTCGTTGAAGCAAGGGAGCTCTCATCTATGGAGGAGTTTGGTTTGGGGCAGGAGTCTTCTTCGTAAGGGCCTTTGTTGGAGGGTTGGTAATGGTAAGGATATCAGGGCTTTTCAGGACCCGTGGATTCCGAGGGTGTCAACTTTATTAAACTCGATTAAACTAAATATAACTTCAATTTCGAATTTAATTTCAAAAATTCTAAAAACTAATGATCCAATTTCACTCCAAGCACAACATCATAAACAAACTCATAATACAAGTTACAATTTGGAGAATCATTTTAATTTCTTACTTAACGATTCTAAATTCATACCACCAATTAATTCAAAAACACTCAAATTACTTAATTAATAACTCAATTTAACAATTCAAACTCAAAATCATCAAATCCCCAATTATTTACTTACTAATTTTCTTGATTTTCATTCTAATAAACTCCAATTAAATTAATTTCAAGTAAAACACTACCAAATACTCAAATCAAACACTAAAATCACAAAACCCATAAATCAATTTCACTTTATATTCAACAATCAAATTTCAAACGAAATTCAAACTCAATCAATTTCTAAATCAACAAAATCCATCATCAAAATCATCACCCAAACATTCAATTTCACTTATAGTCTCAACAATCAATTCAATTTAATTTTATACTCAAAAATCAAAACTCCAACACAATTTAATTTCATCAAATTCAAACCAAATCAACTTCAAACCAAATCAACTTCATCACACTTACCCAACTCCTCTTGCTCTTCCTACACTTCTTCTTCTTCCTCTTTTCTTTTTTTCTTTTCTTCTTTTCTTTTCCTTCTTCTTCTCACGGTTTCTGCAGCTTTTCTTCTACATTTTTCTGCACAATTTCTCTTCCATGGCTGGCTGCTCTCTCCCTCTCTTCTTCCTTCTTCTTTCTTTCTTTCTTCTTCTTCCTTTCTTCCTCACGGGCTGCTCTGTTTGTTCTCTTCTTCTCCTGCTGGCTGCTGTTCTCTTCTTCTTCTTCTTCCATCTCCGGTCACTGCTCATCTCCCTCTTCTTCTCTTCCTTCTCCGGCCGAAGCTCTCTCTCTCTCTCTTCTTTTCTTTTCTTTCTCCACCGCCTCTACTCCTCTGTTTTCATTTCTATTTTTCTGGTTCCTTCTCTTCAAAGTTTCTGATTTCATATGTATATATATTTATATTATTATATATTTGTTTAATAATTACAACTTACCCTATAATCTCTCAATTTCATATTGTGACTACAATTTGAAAACTAATCACATAATCTTGGTCACAATCTTTTGATTTACAATTTAATCCATAATAATCCATTAACTCTTTTCTACAAAAATCCATTTCAGCTTACTTTTCTATCAATTAATTAAATCACAACCTCATATCGTAAAAATATATTTTGATTTCCAATAAATATTATTAATACTCCAATTTATGGAAATCTTTACTATATTCACCAAAACTTATAATTTAAATTTCTCATATACTTTATGGAACCTTATTAATCATCTGAAACCATTCCAGATATTTTTCAAGTCTCTGATACCCTTAATACTTTTAATATCTAATTTATAGAAAATACTCACTAGAAATTTCGAAACGTATAATTAAATTTCATATATACTTTACGAAATCGTATTAATCGTCCAATAAACTCCATTATAGTACCGTACAATCAATTTTGGAAAAAATATATTACAATACATATGTGTGTACAGTACAAATTATCGGGAGGGTGTATTACACTTCATCCCAGGAATTTCTTCTATATGTGTAGTTGATCTTCCTCGTGTTTTCCTTAAAAACGATCAAGTACTCATCTTACAGCGTTGGCCTTACGAATTTTCCTCATCAAAAGTAAAATATCTTCTGTTTGGAACCGTGTATGAGTTAGAACCACAAGTCTGCGATGTTTTCAAAGCAAAATTAGAGTACCCTGTCTACTCAGTTGGTCCTTTGATACCTTACTATGAACTAGATTGCAAATCCTCTACAAATGGTAATGATCAAGAGCCTCACTATATAGAATGGCTAAATTCACAACCAACAAGTTCTGTCTTGTACATTTCAATGGGAAGTTTATTTTCAATTTCAAGTGCACAAATAGATGAAATGGTTGCTGGACTCAAAATCAGTGGCGTTCGATTCTTGTGGGTGGCGCGCGATGATACTTATAGACTTCAAGAAGACTGCCGTGATCTGGGATTGGTGGTGCCTTGGTGTCACCAATTGAAAGTGTTGAGCCATTCTTCAGTTGGTGGATTTTTGACACATTGTGGTTGGAATTCGATTCTTGAAGCTGGCTTTGCAGGCGTTCCACTACTTACTTTTCCTTTGTTTGGGGATCAAATAACACAAGGTAAGCAAGCTGTTGAAGACTTGAAGGTTGGATTGAGGTTGAAAAAGGCGATGGGAGACAAAACATTGGTGACAAATAGCCAAGACTATACAGACATTGATGGATGTTGATAGCAGTGAAAGGGAAGAGTTGGTTAAGAGAGAAAAAGAAGTTCATGAAATTTGTCAAGCAGCAGTGAAAGAAGGTGGATCATCTGACACTGATCTTGATGCTTTTATTCAGAATATTTCACAAGGCTAAAGCTTATTGACCATGTTCAGTATATTTGGAACTTTAGAAATAAATTTGAATAAAGAGATCGAACTCTTAGTGCGATCTCTTAGTTCTATGTTTTAAACTTTCGAGTCGAATGGTAAGAACATGATATATATATATATATATATATAAAGGGTCCGAATGTCAATGTACTGATCCTGTAATGGAATGTTTTAGAGCTTATTAATACTGTTTATCGTTTGGTTTCTTAACATTTATTAAACGCAAAGTATTGAGATTTTTTTTTAACAAAGTCGCAACTTCTAAATATATTCATAATTTTATATATGGAATATAATATATTGAGAATTAAACATAAATTTACTATTAATTGAAAAAATATATCCCATGTCACAACTTATATATGGTTAAAAGAGTAAAGACATTTTCAGGCTAAAAAATAAGGCCCAAGAGGATGGGTAGTAGTCCGAATAGTTTGGGCTCAACACAGTATTAGACGATGAACAGTATGCACCGCCTGGTGGGTCCCGCACGTAATGTTATTAGAGAGGGGTTGTAATTATTTTGCTCTAATAAAGTTTTTTTATCTTTACTCGTGGATGTTTCCCCCAAATTAATTGGGGGTTTTACCACGTAAATATCGTGTGTCAAATTCTTCTTCTTCACTTTTCTCAAATTTCTACTTTAGTTGTGGTATATTGCTTCCACATACAGGATCCTAACATATATCAATTTATGATGAGTGTCTCACTAGTTAGTAAATCAAATTAACCAATGGCAATCCCATTACAGCATCTAATTATTATTATTATTATGATCAAAATAATAGCTGTGATAGTTAATTCATCTTTATTGACATTAAGAATGCTAGATCAAATTGAGGTACTTCAGCCTGTGGTGGAATCTTCATAAGCTTTTCTGGTGAATTTATTTGAGCCTTTGCTGAATTACTGGCATTGACATTGCTTTGGAAATCACAAAAAGAGAACGGTTGGAACTTGTAATTTTTTTTTTTTTAGAAAATTGGAATTTTATTTTATTTGGTCACTACCATTCAAAATTTCATAAATGATTCCATTTCTCTTCTTTAGGAAATCAAGAACAAATGGCTCAACCAATTTTTTTATTTTGTTGATTTCTAACTTGTTATTTTTTTTTTTTTGGATTGAAATTTTTTTCACTTAAAATATTATGTAATTTTAATTAATATATTTATCATATAAACTAAATTAATATATTTATAAAAACTAAAAATATAAATATAAAAAAATATATATATATATATATATATAAAAGTTGAAAAAAAATAAATTAAAAGCTCGATAAAACAGCTACTGATAGCAGGAGTGGCCTAACATGACTCATACCAAATATGTAGAATTGCGATTCTCATGGGTTCCAGACCTGATGAAATGTCAATCACTGTCTGCTCATAACATCTATAAAATTACACACATAATAATAATAATAATAATAATAATAATAATAATTATAGTCAAAAGCCATGACTTGCTGGTAGCTGAGAATACTGTCTGCTCATTATTTATGGTTATATTTTTATGGCTTATTTGTTGCCTGAGTTTCGCTTGCTATTAAACTATTTTTAGTGCAATCCCATATTGTGGCAATTCAAACAATTTGGACTATTTAAGCAATACTGTCTTCTTTTTTTATCTTATTGATATGGATTAAATTTAATCCATACACAATAAGGCCACTAATTTATCTTCCATCTTTTTAATTTTTTTTTTCTTCACTTTTTCATCTCTCTCTCTCTCTTTTTTTTTTTTTTTTTTTAATTTCTCATATTTTATTAAACTATTTATATATAAAACTAAAATTTATTTTATCTACTTTAAAAGTGAACTAAATATAGTAATAAATTTTAGATGATGTTATTTTATTAACTTTATGTTATATATAATAATTCAAGTCAAATTTTTAACCAAATTTTGTTTTCTTTACTTAAATTTATTTTTTGGAATTAATTTTAAATTATTTTATTTTATTCAAAAATTAATTTAATCTAATATTATTGTCATATCAAATATAAATCCAATTATTTTTTATTCAACCTCATATAATATCAAATAAGGGACATAATTATTTTTACTTCAATTATATATTGCACCAAACACTTCACAGTACTAATTAGTTAAATCCTACATAATTCAATTCAGTCCAATCTAATCCCACAAATTCAATTTCACATACTAAACGCTCCCTTATAGTTATATTGAATAGCAATTCTCAGTGGTTTCAGACCCGATGGGATAGAGTCTCCTTCAATTTCATCCAAATTTCAATAATGTGAGAGAAAAATATATAACATCCACATTCTCATGGGTTCCAGAAGACCCAATGAGATAGATTCCTATAAGATCATACTTTTTTGTAAGTCGAGAAGCAACTCAAGCTTTTAGTAACATGGATCTGCTGAGAGAGACGTCTTAGGGTTGAGAAATTGTTTTAGTATGCCGTATGCGCGATTTATATGTTCAAACTATTATGTGATATCATAACACCAATAATCAATCTTATAAAAAAGAAAATATACTTTTATATAATATAATATGACATCAATAATTAATCTCATAAAGGAAATATACTTTTATATAATATAATATGACGTCAATAATCAATCTCATAAAAAAAAATACTTTATAATTAATCTTATAAAAAAAATATATACTTTTATATAATATAATATGATATCAATAATCATTGTCATAAGAAAAATGTACTTTTATATAATATAATATGAGGTGAATCAGATGTATATGTTCAATTGTACTCTTAACTATTGATTTAAAAAAAAAACTATTTAATTGAAAATGAAAATACATAAAACATAGAGCGGTCTTCTAATAAGCCCTGCACCCAGATCATCTCCTTACTAGCTTATGTTATGGCCACATATTCTGCTTCAATTGTAGACAAAATGACAATCTTTTGCAACTGAGATACCCAACTGATGGTCGTTAATCCAATTGTGAATACGTACCCCCCTGTAGTTCTCCTCCTGTGATTTACGTTCTCAGCAAAATGAGCATTTACATAGCTTGTATCTTCAAGTCATCTTAAAACACATGCATTTGTCAATTGTACCTCATAGGTACCTTATTATCCATTTCACTGCCTCATAGTGTTACTTTCTTAGGTCCGGTACAGCTCCTACTGTAACACCCCCTGACCCGACCCGTCTAGATCGACCCAGGGAGCGCTACAGGGTTTTCAAAACTTTTCTTAACTCACTTTATAATTTGGAAATCAAATAATTTATAATTTAGAAATCATTTCTAGTGAGCCCATTAAAATCAAATTTCAAAAATTTCGGCAGAGTTCCCTCTATTTTTCTGATTTCCCAAAACCTGTTTTTAACAAAACAAATCCAATACAATTTAATATTAACACTTCTATATCACATTCTCAAATCAATGCGCACCCTGCCGTTTAGTGCGACTTTCCAAACAGTTTTTAAAATAAAATAGTTCATAATTTATTCATTACAATCCTTTTTAAATGAAAAACCGAAATCATAAAACAAATAATTATAAAATATAAATATATAACACATTTACATATTTCTGTATATGCATGTGTAACTAACTATAATATACATAAATATATGACTACCCCAAAACCTGGTGACTCTGGATTTCGGCATGCAACTCTCTCTTCAATCTTTTGCTTTCTCGGTATCTCTATTACCTACGCGTGATAAACATCAACGCGCTAAGCAATAATGCTTAGTGAGTGTACACTAAAATAAATTGCAATATAATATAAAACAATAAATCTTAAATTCAGTAATTCAGAAAATATATATATATATATATATATATATATATATATATATATATATATATATATATATATAACAACTATCATATTTCAATTTCTAAGACTGTATAAAAAATCAAGTATTTCAGAAGTTTCTGGGTTTCAATTGTAATCACATTTCTTTATTTTCACATCATTTTCTAGTTTCTCATTTTTAATTGGGCCCCTGATACACATAACAGGGTTTACAGGACTGGATTACGGGACAGTCAGGTTTCCCATCTCATATGAAATGGTATCCCTATATAAACAGTCGGTTTCCCATTTCATATTGAAATGGTATTCGTATTTTTCACAGTCGGTTTCCCATTTCATAATGAAATGGTATCCGTAATATCATCACCATAAGCATCAGGAATCACAGTGCAGTACTGCCATATATACACCCAATTAACATATCAATCTTCTATATCCATATTTCCCTATACATATATCATGGCCGTTATTCAAAGTTTTCAAATATCATAACAAATTAGTTCTTTGTTTTCAAGAATCAACGAATATAAATTTCAATCAAAATCCATAATTAGAAAACCAAATAATAGTCGTAAAACAATAGTTATAAACCAGGTTTTGAAAACATACGCTTTTATTCGAATTTCCATAATATCATAATATTGCACAAACAATTCCACAGTATACAAAAATGAAATACAAGTATATAAAATCAATACGAGTATATAAAAGCCATAACTACATTTCCAAACTTATTAAATCAAAACACATATCGAAAATAATTTCAGAAACGAGTGTACACCAACCTGGATACCGTTTTTCGATAGTTTCCTTTCTGGATTTCCCTTTTTCCTTTTTCCTTTCTTCCTCCTCTTTTCCTTTCTCCTTCTCTTTTCTTCCTTTTCTTTTCTTCTTCTTTCTCTTCTCTTCTTCTTCTTCTATTCTTCCTCTTCTTCTTCTCTTCTTCTTTCTCTTCTTCCTCTCTTCTTCTTCTTCTTTTTCTTTCTTTTATTTTCTTTTCTTTCTTTATCTCACGGTCTCTCTATCTTTTCTTTTCTGGTTGCTTCCTCCAGAAGCTTATTTTTTTTTTATACAATTTCGGTCATCGCGACCTGTGGTCGTGCCACCTGGTCGCGTTGCTCACTGGAGGAATTCCACCGCTTTCATCGCGGGCAACCATCGCGGTACCTGGTCGCGTTGCTCACTGCCCAAAATTCACATTTTCACCGCGAGCTAGTCAGCGCGATCCCTGATCGTGGTGACTGGTCGCGGTGCTCGCTGCCAGAAATCACCATTTTTCACCGCGAGCGACTCATCGCGATCTTTGGTCGCAGTACTCACTGCCCAGTTTTCACCCTTCTCTTCATGCATCATTTCTGGACCGCTCCATCTGATCCACCTGGAAACCATAAAAATATACATACATTTAATTACATTTTCCACCCCTCAATTCATAAATATTATATCCACATTTTTCAAATTAATTATTCGAAATTAGGGATGTTACACCCACTGCATGAACAATATCTGGTTTTTGCATACCATTGCGTACATCATGCTTCCAATGGCTGAAGCATATGAGAGCTTGTCTATAAAGTTCTTCTTTTCATTTATCTCTAGACATTGTTGTTTGGACAACCTGAAATGGTTAGCAAAAGTTGTTCTGACAAGCTTAGCATAATTCATGCTGAACCTCTACAATACCTTACTGATATATTTTTCCTGAGATAACTCCAAAAGACCTCTATACCTGTCCCTACTGATCCTTATTCCCATAATCTGTTATGCTTCACCCAAATCCTTCATCTCGAATTCGATGGACAATTCTTTCTTTAAATTGTTAATTTCCCTTGAATCTACACTAGCTACTAACATGTCATCAACATAAGTAGCAAAATAATATAACCAGATTTAACCTTTTTGAAGTAGCAGCAATGATTAGCGTTGCATTTGAAGAAATCATTCTTCTACAAGAAGTTTTCAAACTTCTTCTACCATGAATATGAGAAGCTTTTCTATATAATGGATAATTGAGGATTATAAATCGAAGACCTACGACAACATTCTTTTCTTCTACTTTTCTTTAGTTTAAACGTCTTCGTTTTTATTTATTGTTTTTGTCTAGCTAGTTTTCTAGTTAGTTAAGGCTCTCTTGAAGCCTAAACATGATTTCGATTCCATAGACAAGTGTTAATGAAGTTTTATTTTTCTCTTATATGATGATTTTGGTTTGTCCATAAGAATTGTTTATTCTATTATCTTGTTTCTTTTGATTGGCCATCCTAGGAGCATATTTTAGGATTCTATAAATAGAGTTGGAATGACATACTAACATGTTCTTACATGCAACAATTAATTAACTACAACCTAATTAAGGGAAATTAATTCATGAATACCTAGAATAAATGCAATGTTTTAGTATTTATGAAATATTCATATTCTCTTGGTTCTTAATGGGTTCCTATTATTAAATCTAGTAAATGTCATGCTAGGTTGTAATTAGGATTACAAATATTGACGTGGATGTCACGCGCTTTGCATATGATCTAAGAGAGAAGCAATACAACTTGAGCAAGATGTCATTGCCTTATTGTGAATATCTTCATCATGTTTGTTTGAATTTAATTTTCATTATTGAATTTAATTTAATTTAAAAAATGAATAAGATTAAATCTAAGATATCCACCGTCCATTTGGAGATTATCTAAAAAAAAAACTTTAGAAAAAAATTAAGGATCTGGTGGCCATGGGAGGGAGAGAGAAGCTTTAGCCTCCCCCTTTGTGCGAACCTTTGCGAACCCATCATAAACCTGCTATGGTGGATCCACCATAAATCTAATCATTCACTCTTCCTTCCTTTTCTTTTCTTTTTTATAAATCTCCACCGTCCATTCAGAGATGGACAGTAGAGATCTTAGTTTTTTTTATTTTAATTTTTTTAATATAAATCTTCATTGTCCAGAGATCTTAACTGTATTTTTTTTAAAAAAAAATTATAAAAATAAGATGAAATAACCAAAATACCCTTAATATTGTTGACTTTGACAAATATTGATCAACGTTGACTAACGGTAGGGCAGTCTGCAGTCAATTTTCCTAAAAGTAAATTCCACCTGTGATTAAAAATATCTCAGGTCAATGTGCTATTATTTTTTTTAAAAAAAATTTATATGTTTTTAACGATCAACTGTATTTATCGACAATCAACGCTAACGACCGGTGAGTCTGCAAACAATTTTCCAAGAAGTTAATTTCATCTATAAGTAGGAATACCTTAGATAGATGAGTTATAATTTGGAATATCTTAGTGTTGTTGCACCAGACGAAGGACATGGTGGTGAAATGGAGATTTGAGCTCCAAGAATCCGCCGAGCATACTTATCGAAGAAAAGCCTAGAAACTCAATTGAAATTTGGAGAAATTTGAGGTTGAATTTTATTAGGTGAAATGGAGATTATAAATTTAAAGAAACAGACATTTCAAGGAACATTTATATAGGTTATAAATGGCTAGCAGTTGTAAAACTTGATGAGAAAGTATATATTTTCCTCACATTGCTGGCAGCATTTTTATTTTTGGCAAAAACTTATCTCCATTTCAAGTTGGCCACACAATTTTTGAAAGTTATTTTGTTCACTTGAATTTAAAAAGAGTTAATTGCACCCACACCCTCTGAGGTTTTGTCAATTACAGGTAGGATCAACTTTATCGTTTATTGATAATGACCTCCCCTGCCGTTAGTTGACTTCCATTAGATTTAACTGTTGACCAATTTTATCCGTTGAAATGACCAAAATACCCATAAAACAAGATTTTTTTTTATTATAAATTTTTTAATTTTTAAAAAAAATTAAAGTTTGAAGGTGGAGATCCAATCTTTGGATCTCCACTGTCCATCAAATCTGATAGACAGTGGAGAGATTGGATCTCTACCCCAAAAAAAAAAAAAAAAAAAACAAAACAAAAGAAGAACCTTGCTAGAGATCCAGCCATGGCTGGATCTCCAGTGCGACGAACCTAGAAGGGTTCGTCTTCATTGACGAACCCATTATCTAAAGGCGAACCCAGATCTAGGTATTAAAAAAAATAAAATTCGGAGAACCCATTTTCTGGGTTTTTCGAAAAACCCAGAGGGTTCGAAATCAAACCCAGAAGGGTTCTTTCTACCTTTTTGGGTTCTTTGATCGAAGAACCCAAAGGGTTCGAAATCAAACCCAAAAGGGTTCTTTGACCCTTCTGGGTTTGATTTCGAACCCAGAAACTCGGTTCTTCGATCCAAGAACCCAAAGGGTTCGAAATCAAACCCAGAAGGGTTCTTTGACCCTTCTGGGTTTGATTTCGAACCCAGAAACTGGGTTCTTCGAAGAACCCAAAATTTTTTTTTTAGATCCTTCAAACTTTAATTTTATTATAATTAATTTTTTATTTTTAATTAATTTTTTTATTATTATTATTTTAATTTTTAAATAAATCCTAACTGTCTATTTTTAAAGATGGAGGGATGAGATGTTTTGTAATCTTTTAATTTGTTATTTAAGAAAATAAAATTAAAAAAGTCTGAAAAGACGAAAATACCTATAATCCTGTTAAGTTTGACTAAAGTCAACTAATGGCAGGGGAGGTCTTTGTCAATAAACGATAAAGTTGATTCTATCTGTAGTTGGCAAAACCTCAGGGAGTGTGGGTGCAATTAACTCATTTAAAAATTTGTAAGGTTTGAAATTTGAATCGTAGAAATCTAACAAAATCAACTGAAAGTTCGAGGTAACTCAAAGTTGGTAATTAATCAAATGAAGAGCGTCTATGAAGTTAGAAAACCAGGTAATATCTACATTGCTCACAAATATTCATTTTTGACTTCAAAAATTTATTATAATTTAATCCATAACAATTTTCACATTGAACCCCCAAATGTCTGTATTTTTGAGTTACATCGAGATCCTTAGAACTTTTTCTTGTTATTCTAATTTTGTAGAGTAATTGCTCTTTTCAACAGTAATTTGCTGTTCTAATATGTTCCACTAGCTAATAATTAAATCAAGTAATTAATCAACAACAGTAATCTTCCCCCATAAGCCATAAAGAAGATTCCATTATTCCATCATAAAGGTCAAAAAAAAAAAACAATTTCATATCAAAACACATTTTCTTTGGTGGCAACAAGAGTTTGAACATTAAACTACAAACACATTATTCAAACTCAGTTTCTACACCCAACACTTAGGGCCCGTTTGATAAGTGGGTTTAGACTGAATAATTTTTTATCCAAACCCATATTTAGTACAAGTTGGGATTGATTACAGCCAATTCCAAGAGTACCCATTTTCTCTCAATTGTCTCGCCTCAAAAGGGGGGGGGGGGACAACTTGTCCCATCTTTTTTTTTTCATATAAAATTTATATTTATATATAATTAATAAAAATTAATTTTTAATAGTTCTATATATTCTTAAAAAATAATTTAAATAATTTATTTTATTTAAAATATTTTTTAATTTAAATAATTTTATTATTTATTTTATTTAAAATTACTTTTAAATAATTTTATTATTTTTTATTAAATTTATTTTATTAATAAAATAATTTTTAACTCAATTTAATTTAAGTAATTTTATTTTTTATTTAATTTAAAATAATTTTATTATATGTTAAAATTAATTTAATTCAGCCTGATTTTATCCAATCTCATACTAAATCAAACACATCACAGTAATAATTTAATCCAATACATATTGCACCAAACATATTACAGTATTAATTTAATCATGTCCAATCCAATCCAATCCATTCGAGTAGTGTTCCTCTCTCCTAAATTACGAATAAATTATAATAGCTTAATATATATATATATATATATATATATAAGTTAGTTTTTTTTAAAATTAATTATAAATAGTTGTATTTATTTTTTTAAAAGTAGTATAAATATTTTATTTAAAAAAAATAACCATATTTAATTTCTATTATTGGTTTAAAACAATTTTTTACTTTAAAATTAATTTAATATAATAATTAATCAATTTCAAACTATATAAAACATATAAAACATAATAAAATTTTTTATCCAATCCCATACTACACCAAAAAAAACATAGTATTATTTTTAATCCAATCCGTACTGCACCAAACACATGACAGTACTAATTAGTCCAATCCTATCCAATCCAATCCCATAAAAATAGTCCAATCCAATCCCATAAAACAAACGGGCCCTTATTGTACTACCATAGACAAAAGGAAAATTCTTTTCAAAAAAAAAAAAAAAATAGACAAAAGGAAAATGCAAATGAAGCATACTTTTAACTTTCATGTTCAGAAACATGACATTATTTCATGTCTACTAAAGAAATTGCCAGAAGGCCCTCCCTGTGGCAGTAGAGCCAACCTAACTGGACTTTGGGCTCCTTCAGCAGCAGTTAACTCGCCAAAATTGTAAGTTATATCAGTTTTGACAAGACCTGGACAAACACAATTGACCAAAAATTGTGGGTGCTTCTTGGCCAAAATCCTTGTATAAGCATTGAGAAATGCTTTTGAGAGAATGTAACCAGATTCCTTTGCAGGCCAGCCTTCTTTCTTCAACAATCCTTCTTTGAAATCCTTGAGAAGCTTGTTCAATAACTCATCGATTCTTTTTTCTGTAAGGTTTTCAACTGTTGGGAAAAATGTGTTTGTAAAATAATAAATTTTACGGCCCCAGGATAATTTCCCAAACCAAATAGAGTAAAAATAACTCCAACAATTTTAGCGTGGAAAACTCTCCAAATGAAGGTAAAAACCACGGGACCCGTAGGCCGCTTAAAACTTCCACTATAATAATAATGGGATTACAAACTTCACCCTTGGGTGGATCTCTCACAAATTACAATAACAATGTAACTTCAATTTGTGGATAGAACCTCACAAATTGGCTCACAATTTCTCTCTCAGAAAACTCTCTCTATTTTTTCTCTGAGGATCTCTCAACACACACACACACTCTCAATTGTTGTGTTTTTGATTGATTTAAATGAACTAAGAGCTCACCTATTTATAGGTGAGGATTTGGGAGGGAATAAAACATACTCATGTTAATCCACCTACAAAGTAACAAGACCAACTATAAAGCAATGCATACAACCATGCTTCATGTGCTCTTCACATGTAGGTGGACCAACAAATCTCCCCCTCCACTTCATGTGAAGCAGGGTTCCTCCATACAAACAATCTCTCTACATATAGCAAGCTTTTCTCTAGGCAGATTTTTCGTTATCATATCTGCGCCGTTGTCATTGGTATGAATCTTCTCAACTTGTAACAATTTATTTTCCAACACATCACAAATCCAGTGATACCTTACGTCGATGTGCTTGGACCTTGAGTGAAAGGTTTGGTTCTTACTGAGGTGAATTGCGTTCTGACTGTCGCAATAGAGAACATAGCTTTCCTGGTTCTGATCCAACTCTTGTAGGAACTTTTCCATCCACAGCATCTCCTTACAACCCTCAGTAATTGCGATGTACTCTGCTTCTGTGGTGCTTAAGGCAATATATTTTTGTAACCGTGATTGCCATGAGACAGCTCCCCCTGCAAATGTTATTAGGTACCCGGATATAGACTTTCTCGTATCCATGTCACCAGCCATATCTGAATCTGTATATCCTTCTAATACAGGTTTACTATTACCAAAACATAAACAATGACTGGAAGTACCTCTGAGATACCTGAGTATCCATTTGACTGCTGTCCAATGTTCCTTTCCAGGATTAGATAGGAATCGGCTCACAACGCCAACAGCATGAGCAATGTCTGGTCTGGTGCATACCATAGCGTACATTACACTGCCAACCGCCGATGCATAAGGTACTTTGCTCATTTCTGATTTCTCTTCCTCGCTAGAAGGACACTGACTTGCATTAAGCTTGAAGTGGCTTGCAAGTGGAGAACTAACAGATTTGGCTTTGCTCATATTGAATCTTTCAAGAACCTTTTCAACATACCGTTCTTGAGATAGCCAGATTCTTCGATTTTGTCTGTTGCGGGTAATCCTCATGCCAAGAATCTGCTTAACGGGTCCTAAATCCTTCATTGCAAAGGACTTGCTCAACTCTTTCTTCAACCTGTTAATTTTGCCGATAGCTTGGCCAACAATTAACATATCATCAACATAAAGCAAAAGAATGATAAAATCACCATCAGAGAATTTCTTGATGAAGACGCAGTGATCAGCCGTCGTTCTGTTGTACTTATTTTTCTCCATGAACGAGTCGAACTTTTTGTACCACTGCCTTGGTGCTTGTTTCAGACCGTACAAACTGTTCTTTAGTCTGCATACTGATTTTTCTTTCCCTTTGACTTGGAAACTTTCAGGCTGCTCCATGTAGATCTCCTCGTCGAGATCACCATGTAAGAATGCGGTTTTTACGTCAAGTTGTTCAACCTCCAGATTGAAACTAGCTGCCAAGCCAAGAACAACTCGGATTGAAGACATTTTTACCACTGGTGAGAATATTTCTTCAAAATCAACACCCTTCTTCTGCCCGAATCCTTTCACAACCAGTCTTGCTTTGTAACGTGGTTGTAAGTTGCCTTCTTCACTTTTGATTTTGTACACCCATTTGTTCTTGAGAGCTTTCCTTCCTTGTGGTAATTTCACCAAGTCAAATGTGTGGTTCTCATGTAGGGATTTCATTTCTTCCTGCATGGCTTTTAACCACTCAGTCTTGTGCTGGTCAATAATAGCTTCATCATAGCTCTCTGGTTCTCCCCCGTCAGTGAGCATCACATACTCGTTAGGAGAATATTTACGACTTGGTTGTCGCTCTCTAGTGGACCTCCTTAACTGTACTTCTGGCTGGACTTGTTCAGGAACTTGTTCTGGTTCTGGACTGCGAGCTGGTGGATGAACATCATTAGTATCTGGTGTAGCTCCCTGATGCAAGTACAAAAAGTATATTTAAAGTATGAATATTAATTGATACTTGTAAAATAAAGAGCTTAAAATTGATATTATTCTATAGTAATTTTATAAGTGTTGATTTTTATTAATTATATTATTTTTGTACTTGTAGAATCCATCAATAAATCAAGAAGAGTCCAAGAAACTCTAGCCCATGCATGAATCAACTTTCCATTTGAAAAAGGAATGGTTTCTTACCTAACTAACCAAGAGAAGTAAACAAATTCGGCCAACCATAAAATAAAACAACATGTTTTCAATTTTGGCGGCTGTGCTGAACATACTCCCTTCGTTTGGGCATAACTTTCTCTACAAAAGTATAAATTAGGTGATTCTTGCGGCTGCGGAACGATAAGATGCAGGGCTACAACTCTTATGTTGACCATTGTTCTAAACTCTGTCGGCATGATGGTGAAAATTGCGTGTGAAGTGTCGGATGCGGGAAAGGAGCTGCCAAACTTTGAACAAAAGTCTAGCCTCACCTTCACTATATATTGGTGCCTTGGAAGCTTGATGAAGAGAGCCAATAGGGCCAATAGAGAGAAATATACTTCAATTTTAAGAGAGTTTTCTTTCTTGTAATTGTTTTTCACATTTTCTTTATAGAACTTGTGGAAACATGAGCAAGCTAGGCTAGAGTTCTATAGTGAGGTTAGAGATGATCTTATATGTGTAGTGATCTTATTTGGATTTTGAGTCTCTAATGTTATGCAAAGTTTATAAATTTGAGTAAATTATTCTTCTTCTATCTCTTCCTTTCAATTCTTCTATTAATAAAATTGTGTTGTCAATTTTCATATAAATCTAGTCAAGCTCTTTTTATGTGAAAATTTGCATGATATAATTATATTGATAGAATGTAATTATTTTATGAGTAGTCTTTTATTACAATATTGCCTATGCTATTTTGTCATTTTTGGATTTCTCATAAGATGAATTTCTACAAGTGCCAAATGTAAGAAATTGATTTACTTAAATACATTTTGATTTATATGTTCTTCAATTCTTTATTTTCCGATTGATTGATTGGGATGTGAAACTTTCAATTGAGTTATTTTATGAGTCAAATCCAAATAGGTGAACAAAGCTTATAAGGGATTCTCGACACCTCACCGATTTTTATTACTGAATTTTCTTTACATCAAATTCTATTGCTTCAAATTCATAAAATCATAATTTTCTTTCTCTTTTGTTCATTTTATTCATCTCTAGAGTTATTTATCTACTAACTTTCCGTACTTGTTTTTGTCATCTCCTTGTGGATACGACCGCCCAATCTACTCTACATCGATCGCTTTGTTTTGACAAGTTTGGGCGTAATCACTCGCCCTTCATCAGAATTTGTTGGTGGAGAGACTGGTTCCAGATTAACTGGAATTTCATCTGACTGTGGCTTCTCGGGTTTCTCGAAATCCTCGATCGTCTGATCTTCAAGAAACACCACGTCTCTACTTCTGATGATCCTTTTGTTAACAGGATCCCAAAGTCTGTAGCCGAATTCTTCATGGGCATGTCCCACAAAGATACACTGTTTTGCTTTTCCATCCAGCTTGGACCTCTCGTCTTTTGGGATGTGGACAAATGCTCTGCAGCCAAATACTTTCAAGTGTTTGTAAGAAACGTCTTTCCCCGTCCAAACTCTTTCTGGTATGTCATAGTTCAACAGAACTGATGGAGAAAGGTTGATTAAGTCGACTGCGGTTCTCATTGCCTCCCCCCAAAAGGAGTTTGGCAGTTTTACATTTGAGAGCATACATCTAACCCTTTCACAAATGGTTCTGTTCATCCTCTCTGCAACACCGTTATGTTGAGGTGTCTTTGGTACTGATTTTTCCAGCCTGATGTCGAAACTTCTGCAGTACTCCTCGAATGGTCCGCTGTACTCACCGCCATTGTCTGCACGTACACACTTCAAATGTCTGCCAGTTTCTCGCTCAACTTTTACATGAAACTGCTTGAAAACTTCCTGCACTTGATCTTTAGTTTTCAAAGCAAAAGTCCATACTTTTCTAGAATGGTCATCAATGAAAGTCACAAAATAAGTAGCACCTCCTAGTGACTTACAACTCATTGAACAGACATCTGTGTGTATTAAATCTAGAATATTCGCCTTTCTAGATGGTGGGGAACTATGAAATACAACTCTGTGTTGTTTTCCCATAATACAATCAACACAAGTAGGCAATGATGTACCTTTCATTCCTGGCAAGAGCGCCTTCTTGGAAAGAATACTGAGACCTTTTTCACTCATGTGGCCGAGCCGCTTATGCTATAGCTCGGTGGGAACTTCTTTCCTGGTGGTGTTTACTTCTCCTCTACATAGCTTGGCTTCTGTGTGGTAGAGGGATGTATCTTTCTTGCCTTTTGCTATTACCAAATTGCCTTTGGTAAGCTTCCATTTTCCTTCACCAAAATAATTGCTGTAACCATCGTCATCAAGTATTCCGGTGGAGATCAGATTGAGGAGGATATCAGGAACATGCCTCACATCTTTCAAAACTAGCCTGCATCCAAGGTTAGTTTCTAAATGGATATTTTCGATGCCGATAATTTTGGAGACATCATCATTTCCCATCCTCACTCGTCCGAAATCACCTTGAGTGTAGGTTGAGAAGAACTCCAGTCGTGAAGTGACATGGTATGATGCACCTGAGTCAACTACCCATGTAGAATCTTGACTTGCAAGATTGATATAATCCTCAGCTTGAACAACGACAACTTCTTCGGTGACTGTTGCAGTGTCATTTGTTCGGGTTTGTGCATCCTGATTTCTAGTTCGCTCCGCCTTTAACTTTCGACATTCTCGAATGAAATGTCCGAGCTTACCACAGTGGTGACACTTCTTGTCATGCCTTGATCAGGACTTTGACCGTCCTTTTTGCTGACTTTGGTTATGGGGATTTTTACTCCTTCCCCTCCATTCTTGCTTGCCTTGTTTCTCTATAACAAGTCCTTCGTTTTCAGGGGTATGCCCTTCGTCTTTTCGTCGAGACTCTTCATTGAGCATTCTGTATTTTACCATATCCATAGTAAGTTTGCCGTCAGAAGCAGAGTTACTAACTGACACAACCAGAGTGTCCCAGCTTTTTGGTAGAGAACTCAGCATCAACAATGCTTGCAACTCGTCATCTACAGTCATTTTCATAGAGTTGAGTTGATCTACGATGCCTTGGAACTCGCTCATGTGTTCTGACACGCTGTTTCCATCTTTATACTTCAAGTTGACTAATCGTCGCATCAGATTAGCTTTATTCTGTGCGGTTGTCCTTGCATACATTTTCTCCAACTTTTGCCAAAGAACGTAAGCATCGTGTTCATTAGCAAAGTTTTGGAAAATGCTTCTGTCGATCCATTGTCTGATTTGAGCAGCACATTTTTGGTTTAGCACAGTCCACTCAACGTCTGATGTGGATGTCGAAGTGCTGGATGTCTTGGCATCCATAGAAGCTGTAGTCACTGCTTCCTCCTTCAGCATTACAATCGGCTTCCACAGATCTTTAATGTATAAAAGATCCTCCATCTTTGGCTTCCATACTGCATAATTAAATGCAGTCAACTTGATCATGTTGCCTGTGCTCTCCTCCATTTGGATCGTTAGTCAACAAGTTTCGCCGAGTTTGATATTTTTCAGCGATGAATAGTACTTCGTGAATAGTACTTCGTATGCGTGAATAGTGCACGTGGTCGTGAACAGTACACCAGGTAAGTTCCCAGGAAAGAGAGGTGGGTCACAACGGACACACTTAAATACCAAATCTTTCCTAGCCAGAACCTTTCCTAGACATGCACTTTTCACACCACCACACTTCCAGCAATCACAAAAATCAGTAAACTCAAGAATAATTCTTTTCTGATGTGGAAGATCAGATAATACTGCAACCACAGAGCATACTAAGAATTTTCTAGAGAATCTGATACAGTCTCTGCTACCACTTTGTTGGGAAAAATGTGTTTGTAAAATAATAAATTTTACGGCCCCAGGATAATTTCTCAAACCAAATAGAGTAAAAATAACTCCAACAATTTTAGCGTGGAAAACCCTCCAAATGAAAGTAAAAACCACGGGACCCGTAGGCCGCTTAAAACTTCCACTATAATAATAATGGGATTACAAACTTCACCCTTGGGTGGATCTCTCACAAATTACAATAACAATGTAACTTCAATTTGTGGATAGAACCTCACAAATTGGCTCACAATTTCTCTCTCAGAAAACTCTCTCTATTTTTTCTCTGAGGATCTCTCAACACACACACACACTCTCAATTGTTGTGTTTTTTATTGATTTAAATGAACTAAGAGCTCACCTATTTATAGGTGAGGATTTGGGAGGGAATAAAACATACTCATGTTAATCCACCTACAAAGTAACAAGGCCAACTATAAAGCAATGCATACAACCATGCTTCATGTGCTCTTCACATGTAGGTGGACCAACATCAACATCATTCAACTCTTGTTTAACCCCTTCATTTGGTATGTTCTGGGTTCAGATACATGACAAGAAAATCAACTTCAGTTGTAAAAATGTTATACATTCTTTTTCTAAAGTCAATTCCTCAACAATCAATCAATCAATCGTTAGATTTATCTTCTTCTACTTAATCATTTATTCTCGTGCCTCTCACTAACTTTAATAAATTAGTATACATAAAACTCTTGAATATATATATATATAACAAATAATAGTAAATCAATTTAAGGTTTGTTGAATTACACTCAAAATTAAAATTCACTGAAATTCATATTGAACTCCCTTGATCTTAAATTTGACCTTTAAAAAGTAGGCTCGAGCCTCCTAGGGTTCGCGATCCATGGTGGATATATGGTGGATTCATAATGGATGTCTCGCTTCTTTTTCTATTTTTTTTTCTTTTTAGTGGTCAATCTTACTTTTTAAAGATCAAATTTAACATCAGAGAAGTTCAGCGTAAATATTTATAAACTTTAATTTGAGAATAATTCAACAGACTTCAGGTAGCTAGGTTGAGTGTTATCTACTAACTGGAGCTTACCTTCAACAATCTAGACGAAGATGAAATATTAACAATCCTTGGCGAATCGGATAATTGAAGAAGGGGAACAAATGCATCAACCATTCTTTTTGCACCATAGTAGTTTGTATCCAGACACTCTTTCGTGGCTTCGAATGTTTCCCTTATAACATCATCTGCCTTTGGCTTCAATATTCTTCAGCAAAATCATCAGTTTAAGTACACACAAACTGCAAACCAAACAAGTTATAATAACAAGTTTGAACTTACAGGAACACCATCAAGTTTGTATGCATGTAAGTCTATTATAATTCCAAGAATTCCTGCATTGTTCACCTGTAAATTACCATTGATCAAGTATTTTCTCATTATATATCCCACCAAATGCACCAATAATTCATTGATATATGTGTGTGTGTGTATATATATATATATATAAATATAATACCAAGATATCTAGCTTGCCGAATTGGTTTTTGATGAAATTGACAAGGGAAGCAATACTAGCAAGATCTGTGACATCAAGCTGATGAAAACCACTTTGTCATCAGAGAGACCGGATGCTTTCAATTTCTCAATAGCTTCAAGTCCTTTCTTCTCATCTCTTGAAGTTAGAACCACCTTGATCCCTTCTAAGGCTAGCTGCCTCACTGTTTCAAAACCAATCCCTTTGTTTGACCCCGTAACAATTGCATACCTTAGATCAACTGCCTTTTCCATCAGTGTTTTTATGACTTAATCGAGATATTAAGATGAGGTGCAAAACCGAAATAAATGCGACGGACAAAAATGATATAAATTCTGAAATTCAAGTCTTACAACATATCACATGATATTCAAAATGATTATATTTGGCCTTTTGTTCTTCCATTTCATATCACAATCAGTAAAAAAATGATATGATATTATATTATATTCCTTGCGTATCGCATGATAACATTTTAAAATAAAAAAAATAGCGGTGTTTATATTGTTAAAAAGTCTTACAACATAGTAAGTTGGAAAAGTTAAAAACTGAAGGTTGTTTCGTTGTCCAGTGCAGAAGAAGAATACAGGACAATGGTTAAAGGATTCAGGAACTATATATTATGGCTGAAATGGCTTATGAGGCAGCTTGTTTTTCCACCTGAAGGAGCTATGAAGTTATATTGTAATAATCAGTCAACTATCGAGATTGCGGAGAATCCAATACAATTAACATGACGAACTAAACATATGAAGATTAATCGCAATTTCATATATGAAAAGTTTGAAGAGAAAATTGTTGAAGTTCCATATGTGAAGACTAAGGATGGGCTTCGGTTGGTTCGATTCGATTTTAGTACAAACTGATAAAAATTAACAATTGATCGGTTTTTAAAAAGTGAACCGAACCAACCAAAAATTTTCAAGTGAACCGAACCAAACCGGAGTGAATTAGACTGATTTGATTCGGTTCGGTTTGATCGGTTTATAGGTCTATTAGGGTTTCCGTCGAAAGAATTAAAGATCATTTATAATAGAATACCGCTAAAAAATGATATTAACTCAACCCTTTAATAACATCTAGTTCCAGTTCAATGCATGTAGCCAAGTTTCTACCAATATTAAATTTTCAGATGGTATTTAAGAATTTGAATCAGATTAAAGATTGGTAGTTGCTCGTTGGGTTGAAAAAGGGTAATTGAACATAAAAGAAAAAGAAAATTAATCATAAAAAACAGTGAACATGATAAACTTTTAATAAGTTTTGTGAACCCTTTTTAATGCCTCACACTAGTAATTACAAAGATATGATCTTAAAAAGTGTTTGTGGAATATATATATATATATATATATATATATATATAGGGCAAATTATAATGAAGTACCCTAACGTTTGATTATATTATAATAAAATCACGAGTTTAGTCTTAATTACACATTAGTACTCTACTATTAGTTGACTCAGTCAAAAGTAACAGTTTGACCAAGAATTTTATTTGAAATGACACAAATACCTCTAGTTAAAAAAATAAAGAAATAATTTTTTTTAAATGGATCTCCACCATGCATCAATCTTGATGGATGGTGGAGGTCATTTTGAAAAAAAAAAAAAAAAAGAACTTTTTAAAAAAAAAAAAAGAAGAAGAAATAAAGTGGAGATCTGATCTCCAAATGGGATCTCCACCTAATAAGAAAACCAAGAAGCAAAAAAAAAAAAAAAATATATTTCTAGAACAAAATATGGTTCATCGAAGATGGAGCCAGCAGATGGCACGATGCTCCTGTTAAGGAAAACTCTAATCAAGCCTTAGCTGCTTTTAATACTAGTAATCAAAGGCTCATGCTGCAGGTTTGTGATCAACAGATCACTACACCTAATTGTGTTGATCACACATCCCTTCGGTCATCAAAAGGTGATCAATCAAGACCAGCTGTATTTGATCCAGGCTAGTGCTGATGTGTACATATTGTTAGAATTAGTTATACAGCTAGAATTTGTTACATAGCTGTCAAAAGCATGCTCTACATGCACACTCTGTTTTCATAGTCTGTTCACACCAGCTATGTGTGTATATATTATTGTATTCTCAGTGGAAATATGAAGTGTGGAAAACAAATACAATAAAATGAGTTTTCTCTCAAATTCCATTAATGGAGATTCAACATCTAGTGTAATCTCTTAGTGTCATATTGTCAAACACCTAGCCTTTTCTATCAGGCAATTTATATTTACATGGTATCAGAGCTTTTCTGACTCAACGTCATGGATTCTGATTCTACAAACGTTTTCGCTCATCAAATAAATCAAACTACAAACACATCTGCCATGGATTCACAGTTGCTGATCCCAGTCGATCTCACTTCAGTCGCAAAAACCTTGAACTTCCATATATCAATCAAGCTTGATTCCAGCAACTATATTTACTGGAAGGCTCAAGTGTTGCCTGCAATCCGTGCTTTAGAACTTGATGATTTCATCACAGGTCTGTGAGCTTGTCCACCGAAGTTCATTGAAATTATTTCATCAACTACTGGTGCAAAGTCGTTGACGATCAATGCAGCCTACCTGTCCTGGAGAAAAGCAGATCAACTGCTACTCAGCTGGCTACTCTCTACTCTTAGTCCAGCCATTATGAGACAGGTAACTGAATGTCCCACTTTCTGTGAAGCCTGGAGCTCTTTAGAGAAACTTTACTCTCAAAAGTCCATGGCCAAGGTATTACAACTCAAGCAACAACTGCAGAATACCAGGAAGGGATCTGAGTCCATAAGTGACTATATTTTGAAGATTAAGACTCTAGGAGATGGTTTTCGAGCTGCAGGACAAACAGTCTCTGAGTTTGATCTTATTCTCAGCATTATGGGTGGATTAGGCCACGACTATGATCCAATGGTTGTTCTTGTTTCCTCTCAGCATCAATCGATGTCATTAGAAGATGCTCAATATGCATTGATGGTGCATGAGCAAAGACTGGAACAACTGAATTCCATCTCCAGTATTGATGCCTCTGGAGCCTCAGCCCATTTTATCTCTAATTCTGCTCCAAATGGGAACAATAGATGAGGTTTTACTTCTAGAGGAAATAATTCAGGTCGACGTGGTCGTGGTAGAGGCAGGAAATGGAACAATAATAACCGTATTAGCTGTCAGCTGTGTAGCAAATCTGGTCATGGAGCCTTGCAGTGCTATAGAAGGTTTGATCAGTCCTGGAACGGTGCTCCTCAACAGGTTGTTCCTCCACAACAAGCTACATATAACAACAATCAGTCTCCAGCACAGTATCATAATCAGTCTGCAGCACAGTTTCATAATCCATCTCCACCACAAGCTCATTTCCAACAGAACTCAGCAGCCTATTTTGCTACTCCTAACTCTGTTCAGGATCAGTCTTGGTACTTGGACAGTGGCGCAACAAATCACATCACCTCCGATCTTAGCAATCTCTCATTGAAATCTAAATACCGAGGTAATGATCATCTTACTGTTGGTAATGGTCATCAATTGAGTATCTCACACTTTGGTAACACTTCTATCCCTTCTCATACAGAACCTGTTAAACCATTGCATCTCAATGACATTCTACATGTTCCTCAAATCACTAAATACCTATTAAGCATATCTAAACTTACCAAAGACAATCATGCATTTGCTGAATTTCATGATGATCGTTTTTTGCTTAAGGACAAGGTGTCGAAGAGGGTGTTGCTTCAAGGTCCACTTAGGAGAGGTCTGTACCAGCTGCAAGTTCTTGGTCCACCTGTTAAGAAGTCTGAAACCTCATGTGGTTCCATGTCTGTTTTCCTGTCACATTCTGATTTTGATAAATGTAATAGTTCTGCACATTATGGTGCTTATGTTGCGTCTAATAAAACTGATTCTGTGATTGTAAATCTTTGGCATATGAAACTTGGACATCCATCCTCTAATATTTTGAGAAATGTCATGCAATCACTTCGTTTATCTACTAAAGTTTCAGCTCTAAATTTCTGTGAATCTTGTAAGTTAGGAAAACATCATCAGTTGCCTTTCTCTTTGTCAAATTCAGTGTGCTCTAAACCTTTTGAATTAATTCACATAGATCTTTGGGGTCCTGCACCCATGTTATCTTCAACTGGCCATATATATTATATATCATTCATTGACTCATATAGTAGGTACACATGGCTATATCCCCTAAAGCTAAAATCTGATACACTATCTACTTTTATTCAGTTTCAAAAACTTGTTCAAATTCAATTTTCTGCAACTATTAAAGCTGTTCAATGTGGCATGGGAGGGGAATTTCTCTCTCTCGCTAAATATCTTTCCTCACAAGGCATTCATTATAGGATGTCTTGCCCTCATTCTCACCAACAGAATGGGGTGGCTGAATGAAAGCATCGCCACTTGGTTGAGACTGGTCTCACTCTCTTGGCACATGCTCACATGCCTCTTAAATTCTGGTGTGAGGCTTTCTCAGCAGCTACCTTATTAATCAACAACTTACCCACACCTACACTCAAGCTTAAATCTCCCTTTGAAATTCTTTACAACAAGAAACCGAATTATCACTTCTTTAAAGTTTTTGGATGTGCTTGTTATCCTTACCTTAGGCCCTTTACATCTCATAAGTTTGGTTTTCACACCTCCAAATGTGTCTTTATTGGGTATAGCTTGCATCACAAAGGCTATAGATGCCTCCACTCTTCGGATAGAATTTACCTATCTAGGTATGTTATATTTCATTAAGATGATCTTCCCTTTAAGTCCATGTTTCATGCAGCTTCTAAGTCCACAGTGTCTCCTCCAAGCTTACCTACTTCCATTTTGCATAATATCACTCACTCCGCTTCGCATCTTGTTGCAACACCATCATCTACATCTGACTCTACATTGCATTCTCATCATGCTAATTCTGTATCTGACATGCCATCCTATAAATCTCCTGGTTTATCTGTTGCATCTCCAACTTGGCATATTGATTTGCCCACATCCACTCCCTCACCTACTCAATCTGTGCCTTCTTTACCTATTCAACCTGCACCTCTGCCACTTACTGTGCATCCTATGGTTACACGGTCCAAGCTTGGTCTCTTTAAACCCAAAACCTTCTCTGCCTCCTGCTTGAATCCTCTTGGTTTTCTAGCTGAAACTGAGCCACAGAAGGTTAAGGATGCCCTGCAACATAGCAAATGGGTAGAGGCCATGAAAGCAGAATATGATGCATTAATTGCAAATCAAACCTGGTCGCTTGTCCCAAGCTCACCTGATATGCATGTCGTTGGAAACAAATGGATCTTTAGGATTAAACACAAACCAGATGGAAGTGTGCTCAAATACAAAGCTCGGCTTGTTGCCAAGGGCTTCCATCAAAGCCAAGGCATCGATTTTTTTGACACCTTCAGCCCTGTCATCAAGTCTTCCACCATCAAAATTATTTTCAGCCTTGCAGCCACCTTTCATTGGGATATTCAATAGGTTGACATAAACAATGCCTTCCTTAATGGTGAGCTTGAGGAGCTGGTTTACATGCAGCAGCCTGAGGGGTTTGTTGACTCTTCTTATCCTCATTACGTGTGCAAATTACACAAAGCTCTGTACGATTTGAAACAGGCTCCCCACGCATGGTTCCATAAACTGAAGGCTGCTCTTCTAGGCTGGGGGTTTGTTAATGCAACATCTGATGTTTCCTTGTTTATCAAGCATGTTAATACTCATGTTTTGTTTCTTCTCATCTATGTAGATGACATATTAATAACAGGGAGCAGTCCTCAATTGATCCAGCAGACAATCACCATACTCCACTCTGCTTTTGCGTTAAAAGTGTTGGGTTCGGTTGATTATTTTTTGGGGTTTGAGGCATTTCGAAATCAAGATGGGATCTACTTGACTCAGACTAAGTATATTAATGACTTGCTTCTCAAAACACAGCTGCACCTCTCAAAGCCTTGTTCCACTCCTCTCAGCCCCAGTACTGTACTGTCCCTACACAATGGAGCGCCATTTGCTAATCCAACTCTCTTCCGAAGCACTATAGGAGCTCTCCAATACCTCACCCATACTCGGCCTGATATAGCCTTCTCAGTCAACAAGCTCAGCCAGTTTCTTTCTTCTCCAACCGATGTCCATTGGGTGGCCTGCAAAAGGATTCTACGATATCTTAAAGGCACCATGTTCATGGGCTTGTTGTTCAGTCCTTCATCTACTCTCAATTTTACTGCTTATAGTGATTTGAATTGGGGGTCCTCGTTGGATGATAGGCGCTCCACTAGTGGCTTGTGTGTTTACTTAGGCAACAATCTCATTTCTTAGAGCTCCCGCAAACAGCATGTGGTTGCTAAATCAAGCACCGAAGCTGAGTATAGGGCACTTTCTCAAGCCTCTTCTGAGCTGGTTTGGCTGTCCTCCTTGTTCAAGGAACTTGGTCTTCCTATTCCTTAAGTCCCTATCATATGGTGTGATAATACTAGTGCAGGTGCATTGGCGCAAAATCCGGTGTTTCATGCCCGTACGAAGCACATAGAGATTGATGTGCACTTTGTGCGTGAGAAGATTGCTGCAGGCCAACTTAAAGTTCAGTTTGTTCCAACTAATGTGCAGCGGGCTGATATCTTCACCAAGCCATTGGCTCAATCTCGTTTTGAATTTCTTCGAGCCAAATTGAACCTCTTTGTCTCTCCTCGGCTCACTTTGCGGGGGGATGTTAAGGGAAACTCTAATCAAGCCTTAGCTGCTTTTAATACTAGTAATCAAAGGCTCATGCTGCAGGTTTGTGATCAACATATCACTACACCTAATTGTGTTGATCACACATCCCTTCAGTCATCAAAAGGTGATCAATCAAGACCAGCTGTATTTGATCCAGGCTAGTGCTGATGTGTACATATTGTTAGAATTAGTTATACAGCTAGAATTTGTTACATAGCTGTCAAAAGCATGCTCTGCATGCACACTCTGTTTACATAGTCTGTTGACACCAGCTATGTGTGTATATATTATTGTATTCTCACTGGAAATATGAAGTGTGGAAAACAAATACAATAAAATGAGTTTTCTCTCAAATTCCATCAATGGAGATTCAACATCTAGTGTAATCTCTTAGTGTCATACTGTCAAACACCTAGCCTTTTCTATCAAGCAATTTATATTTACAGCTCCATCAATGGGAGCAAATCTGCTCCCACTGTTGCTTTTTTTTTTTTGGTGGGATGAAGATCCTTGGATCTCCACCGTCCATCAATATTTATGGACAATGAAGATCGAATTTGGAGATTTGACCGCCATCCCACTAAGAACAAATTTTCTTTTATTTTTCTCTTTTTTTAAACTGTTCTTTTTGTAATTTTTTTTAAAAAAATTTCTATCAATATAATTTCCACCGTCCATCAAGATTGATGGACGATGGAGATTCATTTAATTTTTAAAATTTTTTTAAAAATTTTATTTTATTTTATTTTTGAAAAAATTATGGTAAAAATGATCATATTACCTTTACTATTGATTGACCGTCAACTCTAATTGTCAACCAGTTAGTTAAGAGTACTAGTGCGTAATTAAGGGTAAACTCGATATTTCGTTGCAATATGATCGACGTCAAGGTACTCTATTACAATATATATAACCTAAAGTAAAAGAGTCATTTGTAAGTTTACAAATCCATGAATTTTATAGATTATTCATTTTAAACGCATCAATATTTTATCCTCTTACTTATATTTTAACATTTCTTATGTAAATCAAATGTACTTCTCAATGAATTAGATCAATCACAAAACTAACAAAATAACAAACTAGTAAACAATTATATTTTTTTTAATATATATCGATTTTTCATTTGGTTTTATAAATATCAAATCAAATTGAACCGAACTGAGCCAATTGAAAGGTATGAACCTGTCCAAAACTGGTTGGACCAGTTCGGTTCATCGATTTGATTCGGTTTTTTAATTTTTTTTTTCCCACCCCTACTGAATACTACAAAACAACTAGCTAATATTCTGACCAAGGCTGTTTTTAGCCAAGCCTTCTATTACACACTTGTCAAACTGAGCATAAGCGATATCCATGCTTCACCTTGAGGGGGAGTGTTGGCTCGAGTGTAAGAATAGTTGATCTAGCTACAAGCAATGAAAACAAAGAAGAAAAAGAAGTGTTTTATAGAAAATGATCAAGTGTTTGTGAAAATACTCAAAGAATTTCCATTGATGAACTCATGAGCTTTTACTAAAAACTTCTATGAAATCTAACTCACTCTCAATAATCAATCTCTCAATACATTACCAAATTTATACAAGCTATGTTGTGTCAGCAATTCTAACTAACTTCTTCCAGCTCAGCATCAGCTGGAACTAACTAACTGCATTACCTGATTTAACCATCCCTGATTCAGCTAACCAACATAGAACCTCACATCATTTGCTTGATCATCTTTGAACTTCTGATTCTCTTTTCCACCGTAGCTTGCTGTGAAAGCCAGCATTAATGTAACAAAGCCTTCAATCTTGCTCGCTGGTGAAGGCTTTGTTCTATTACAGTTAGCTGATATGCTTATTGTTTGTAGCTTTGAGCTTGAGCTGAAACCGGAACAGCTTAACTGAGGTTGACTTACTCTAGCAGTGAATCTCATTTTGTAATTTGGTCGTAATTACCTTATAATTGTAGGAGTCAGAGTATTTGTAGGGACTGTAATTATTTGGTTAATTAAGCTTGTTGACTATTGTATTGTAACATTATAAATAACTCTCGTTAGATAGAAGAATATATTATTCAACTCTAATTTCCCTAGCCACTCTATTTGAGTATTTTCATCATCTCTAATTTTACAAATTCGTGTTTCTAACATTCTCCCTCACATGTGAGTCCAGTTGGCTTTGATTAGCCACTGTATACAATGCCTTGATGAAGAATGATACTTGGGAAAACTAACCTGATTGGGGACAATTCTTCATTGAATTTTTCTAGATGAATTTATACTAAAATCAGACAATGACCCTGCTCATAACAAACTCCAGCAATATATATAGCAGTGTCATTATAGCAAACTCTAACAACCTGAAAACTGTCACCTCATGTAACTAACTTCCTGAGTTGATATTACACTTCCTTGGCCTCTCATCAAACCTCTGATCATACTGCAGCATGATTCAATGATGATCAGATGCTGACCGACTCGAAGTAACCAATACCTGCTGCACATGATGATTAGATGGAGATACATAAACGATATTAGCTTCTGTTGTTGTCTTGAATTCAAGTTGCTGAGAGATAGCTGTTAAGTGCAGCGGGTAGAATATCAACAAGAATAAAGAAATAAAAATAATATCAAAATGACACCAACAATTTTAACGTAGTGCACCCTTAAATTCGGGCTACATTCACGGGACAAACTCCGAATAATTTTTCTTCCACTAATAAAATTAGTAGGTACAAAGAGAGAATCTTCTTTATACAATTTCTAGAGGCAATACAATACTTGAGATAAACCCAAAATAGTGGCACTCAAGGTGTTTCCTAAAACCCCGAATATTTATCCTCACTATTTTATTACTCCCCTTGAGAAAACTTTTCTCAAACACTCACTCTCTTACTCTTCAGCAAATAAGGCTATTTGAAGGCTTGCCTTGAATTGCTTTGTCTTACTTTGCTTCCTTGCTTGAGATGATTTTGGAGCAAGTAACTTTTGCCTATTTATAGAAAAGAGAGCTTGCCAAAGAGTGGACTTGCCCTGCCATATCTTTGGCCACAATTTGTGGCCCAAGAAGTGGCCACAGCAATTGGCCACAAATTGTGGCTCAATTTTTTTTTTTTTATATATATATATACATTTGGTGTGATGTGCCCTCTATGTGGAAGGACCCACCCAATAATAGCAGCATTATCCTTCACATTTCCCCTCAAACTAAACTAAGGAGAGCCTACAAGTTTAGTTTGGAACATAGGAACTTGAATCTATCACAAGTGTGACCTTTTACGAATATATCAGCAACTTGACACTCAGTAAGCACAGACCTAGGTTCAATAATACCATTAACTACTTTCTCTCGAATAAAATGAGTGATAATGTCAATATGCTTGGTCCTACTGTGAAAGACAGGATTTAAGCTAAAGAGTTTGCTCCAAAATTGTCACATCGTACTACTGCATAACCAGCAATAGGAAAACAAGGACTTTAACCATAAAACTTCATAAGTGAATTTTCCGACTACTAGGAAATTTATGCTTAATTATCAATACATTATGCTCTATAAATTTGGAATATCAAGAAATTCCGACTTTGATAAATAAAATTATCAATACATCGTATTTAATAAATGTTAGGAAACCAAAACGGTGAACAATAGTATTAAACTCTAAAGCATTCCTTACAACTACATGAGTAGGTCGACATTTGAACACTAAATACCGTGTTTTTACCATTCAACTCAAAAGTTTAAACTTATGGGTAAGCCATAGTACTAAGTTCCAAGGAGTTGGATCTCTTTATTCAAATTTATTTCTAATGTTCCAAATATCTTGAACATGGTCAATGAGCATGGCCTAGTAAAATATTCTGAATGAAAGCATCAAGAGCGGTGTGAGATGATCCACCTTTTTTCATTGCTGCTTGACAAATTTCTTGGACTTGTTTTACTCTTTTAACCAACCGTTTCCTTTCACTGCTATCAACATTCATCAATGTTTGTATAGTCTTGGCTATTTCTTCTCTTGTCACCAATGTTTTATCTCCCATCTCCTTTTTCAACCTCAATCCAATCTTCAAGTCTTCCACAACTTGCTTACTCTGTGTAATTTGATCCCCAACAAAAGGAAAAGTAAGTACTGGAATACCTGCAAAGGTAATTTCAACAATCGAATTCCACCCACAATGTGTCAAAAATCCACCAACTGAAGAATGGTTCAACACTTTCAATTGGTGACACCAAGGCACTACCAATCCCAGATCATGACAGTCTTCTTGAAGTCGACAAGTATCCTCCCGCGCCACCCATAAGAATTGAACGCCACTAATTTTGAGTCCAGCAACCATTTCATCCATTTGTGCACTTGACATTGAAAATAAACTTCCCATTGAAATGTACAAGACAGAACTTGCTGGTTGTGAATCCAGCCATTCTATATAGTGATGCTCTTGGTCATAAACATTTGAAGAGGATTTGCAATCTAGATCATTGTAAGGTATCAAAGGACCAACTGAGTAGACGGGGTACTCTAATTTTTCTTTGATAGCATCACAGACTTGTGATTCTAGCTCGTAGATTGTATTAAATAGTTGATATTTTACTTTAGATGAGGGGAACTTGGGAACCCAACGCATTAAGGTGAATACTTGATCATTTTTGGGGCAAATATAAGGAAGATCAGCTACACGTATAGAAGGAATTCCTGGGATGAAGTCCATGACAGTGTCCCCAACATTTTCTACATACACACATTTAATGTTGTAATAAGTAACTCATAATTCAGAACAATTAAATATAAATAAACACAACTATATATGTACCTTCCATATTCTTTGGGATCCCTTTCTCGAAGAGATCGTCACAATGATGTAAGATAGTAAATGATGTTACCGACATAACCCAAAACAGTCCTACCGGAATATTCCTGCTATATCCGGCTTCGACTGCCCATGCTAGCGCATTATCAGTTATGATGGTAGTCACAGGCGGGTCGAGCTGATCAAGAATATGCTCAAAGGGAGCTGCCATATGCTTAACAGCACTAAAGAAGGCGCTTGTATCAGCAGCTTGAAGTTTTGCTGATGGTAGGACATCGTTGAATATGGTTGCGAACCTGATGTTGGATGGAAAAACTTCAGAGGCGATGGTGCAATGCCACTCCTCAGTAAGAACAATGGTAATGTTAATGTCATTTTTTTCCGAAGCTAGAAGTTTGCTGAGAATCAGCACTGGATTGATGTGTCCACGAGCAGGATAAGGCATGAACACTATGTGACACACTTTGGTTGCTGCTTGCATGCTGTTTGTATCCATAATGGATTGGTGGTTGATATTCTAGCTAATTGAATCTTTCTACTAATTAAATACAATGAAGATCAAGTAATGTGCTTTTTTGTGACATCCTAGTGGTTTATTTTATAGCATGAGAAGAAGCAATTTATTACTTATGTATGGTACAGCTGTTTGTGCGTGTTCAACGTGTCTGTTATTTAATTGATTACTAATGGGGTTTGTATTAGGGTAAACAATGTTAGTCTTTTCCCCATTTTCTAAAGTTTATCGCATCTTGTTACCCTTCTTGCATAAATCTAAAGTTTATCTATTTATTCTCATATACAATTTTATACAATTTTATGGTTAATGTACATTCAGCCCTTCGTCAACAAAAGTTTAATTTAACTGTTGAAAATATATTTTTTTATCTTTTCATTTATTATTTTAATTTTTTATAAAAATATATTTCAAAAATTTTAAAATAAAAAAAATAATAATTTTAGACCTCTAGCGTCAATCTAATATAAAAAAAATTAAAACATGAAAAAATTTAATAAAATAAAATTAAAAATTAAAAATTGAAAGAAAAAACTAAATAAAAAAAAAATAAGGTGGAGACCACCTCTCCATCTGAAGACTTCCTCTGGTTCTGGAGATCTAATCTCTATTGATAGAGATTTTATTTCCATAAGGGGTGGATATAGATGAAGATCTGATCTCGATGAGGAATGGAGATCCTAGATTCGATTCTACTTTATTATCTTTAATTGTATTTAGATGGATGATATTTTTTAAATTTATTTTTTAGATGGGTGGTAGAGATTGTTCTACTTTTTTAATTTTATTTTATATAAAATTTAATATTAAAAGTATTTTAAATATTTTAAATATTTATTAAAGTTAACCGTTATATGAGTGTAATTTGCTCGTTTAAAAACATCAAGATGTGGATTAACACGAAACCATTGTTTAAAAGTGTTCTAGATCCTAATTTATAGCTGTAATTGTCAGAAATATTTAATGACTAAGATGCGGATTTCAACCATTGGGGAAAACGTTGTATAATTTAAATTGGGTGCATAGAGTGTAAGGCACGCATAACCTAACACGAAATTAAAAGCTATTTCGTGGAAAACGTTGTATAATTTAATAGCAAGTTGAATTGAACTTTTAATCTCGCACACAAATAGAAAGTTGAATTCAACTTTTAATCACACAACTTTTATCAAATTCAATCAATCACGCACACACGCACGCATACGTGCACATGCACACCCGCCCGCATGCATATAAACACGTATATAAAATTATTTTGTAGATCAATTTTTATGAAATTCAATAAATTTTAATTGAACCGAACTGAATTGAACTGGCGGTTTTTAACGGGAGCCGATGATTCCGATTAAAAACCAGTTCTGGAACTAAAAATCGGAACCGGGACCTAAGGTTCCGGTTCCGGTTAGCTTAAAGCAAAGAATCAGAACTGTAGGTTAGTAACCGACAGTTCAAGGAATCGCCCGGTTCCGATAGTTGCAATTCTTGGGCGGTTTATATATATATATATATATATATATATATTTTTTTTTTTTAATTTTTAAAAATTTAAATTTTAAAAAGTAAAAAAAAAAAAATTCAAATGTGGCCATTGGCCTAAGGCTACTACCACCTGACATTGCCACCAAGGAGCCGTTGGCCGTCCGGCCAACGGCTCCTTGGTGTAAAATTACAATAAATACCCCTAAAAAATTATAGATAGACCCTTAAATTTTAAAAAATATTATTTTTCTCCCCAACCCAAAAAACTATATAAACCCCATTCCTCTTCAATTCATTTACACCAATTTCTCTCAATCTCATTCTCTCATTCTCTTAATATTTCTCTCATTCTTTCAATTTTTTTCTAATTCTCTCATTCAGTTATTCTCTCAATCTTGTTCTTATTTTTCAATACTGCAATTATTTTCATTATATATTTAAATTGTATACATTACCATTATAAATTTATAATTGCATCACACTCAAGACCGTCTACTTCCGGAGGCTGAAGATTCATTTCCAGAAGGTTCATTTTCGGCAGAGACATTGAGCAGGTACTGGATTTAAATGCTGAAGAAGTGCAGAGTCACCGTGCCACTATCCCAGAATTAAATTTCAACGATGCAAATTTTACTGAATACCTACAACAGAGAGAATTTGAGGAGGTGATATTTGATAATGATACTCCTCCTAATTTTATTCCTCAGTATTCTCATGCCCATCTCTCTGGGGCCCCTGGTCCATCACGTGAAATCCCCCGCCCCCCTCCCCACCAAATGAAACCGTACAAGGTCTACTGCCAGATTTGGCAAAGTACAAATCTGAATCTTTTAAAGTTCATATAAGGAGGGTGGAAAAGGAATCGGATGAAGTTGTGGTGACTTGCAACTATTGCAACAAAGATTTTAAGTGGAACAAATTCGGAGTGTACGAGACGTACTGGAAGCACATCAACACCAAGCACCCAGTCGAAGCTCAGCATGAGCGTAGCCGAGGACAATACCAAATTTTAAGGTACACATCTCCTAACCATCCTTTATTTAAATATAGTGATGTAAATAATAGGGAACAATTAGCAATAATGGTAACGACCGAACATCTTCCTTTTAGTTTTGGCGAAAAAACTGGTTTTTTAAAACATTATCATAATGCTTTAAATCCCGCTGCATGTAGAGTACCTAGGACCACATTAAAATGTACCATGTGTGACATTTATATATATGAAAAAAAAGGTTAGTTAGATATTTTCAAAATTATATGGGTCGTGTGTCTGTTTGTGCCGATATCTGGAGCGATCATTGGCAAAAACATTCATACTTAAGACTTACTTGCCATTATATTGACCAATCATGGGAGTTGCAACAACAAATTCTTGCATTTAGAGTTTTTGACGACACCCATACTGCCGATAATATTTACAAATTAATGAAAATTATTTTTGAAGAATATTGTATTGAAAGTAAAATTTTTGCAAACAATACTACTGTCTTTCCACAATTAATTCAATTGTGTCAACCCTACTCTGGCGGCAGATTTTTTCATCAAAGATGTGTTTGCCATGTTTTAAATATATGTGTAGAACATGGCTTGCAAACACTTCAAGAATGGATTATACCAATTAGGGATGCCCTATACTATTTGTGGAAACATCCTAGCACTATGAAACAATGGGCTAGGTATTGTAAATCTAATGGGAAACATCCAACTAGGTTTTCCCGTGATGTTCCAACTCGTTAGAACTCCACATATATATTGCTTTGTAAATAATATGACTATAGAGAATTATTAGTTAGATTTATGCAGCATAATGTTAGTAGCGTTAATTTGTATGCTCATCATTGAGATGTTTGTACTAAAATTTGCATGCTTTTAAAAGTTTTTCATTATGCAACTAACGTTTTATCTGGTATATATTATCCAACTTCACATTTATTTTTATGTGAAGCCATTAATATTGTAGATGCATTTAATGAATGTGCACAAGTATTGGAACTAACTGCATGTGTTTGTGCAATGAGAGATAGATGATTAAATTATTATAGGGATATTCCTTCGATTTATACTGTTGCTTCAGTTTTTGACCTTAGGTGTAAATTTGATAGTTTATATGAATATTTAACACTTTATTATCAATCTCTAGGGCTACACAACGTAGATATTAGTGCTTTATATAATAATGTTAGGCAATTATTTTATTCAATGTATGACGAATACCGTTCTGTATACTGTCCCTCGCTGAAGTAGTCATTCTCGTTCTCGCTTTCTCTCATTAAGGAAGTTAGGGTCAAGCGTGTTGTACAAAAAATCAAGGGCACAACAGAGTTCTTCGTCTTCATCAACCTATGTTTTAGAGGTTGATCTTTACATAAACACCTTTTTTGAATTTTTGGACAGCAAAGACTTTAACATCCTATATTGGTGGAGGGAGCATGAAACTAACTTTCCAATTTTGGCCCTCATTGCCAAGCAAATTTTTGGAACCCCTGTCTTGACCGTGGCAGTCAAACAGAAATTTAGTGCAGGTGGCAATGTTCTCGATGAGAGACGGGCATTGTTCAGTCCTGACTCAATACAGATCCATGTCTGTGTTGACGACTGGATCAAGGCCTCATACCGGCAGCAAGAATTGGAAATAGTGTTCGACGATAATGACTTTTTTTACACCAACGACGATACAAGGCTACCGAAAGAACAAGCAGCGATTGATCACCTCCGGAACATAACAGGTAAAAGAACTACATGGGCTTTGATTCCTCCTAGAGGATACGCAAGCAGCTTAATTAAGGTAAAATTAAGTGCAAGCCCTAATTTCTTATTTATTTATTTAATTTTATAGTTTTATGATATTATCATAATTTTATTTCAATTTTATAGTTATTTTATTGTAATCTAGTAGCTACTTTTTAATATTTTTTATATATGAGATATATCACATATGTGAGCTGATGTAGAGAAGAGATATTTTAAAGAGATGAAGAAGGGTAATTTTGTAAAATATAATTTTTACAAACTTACCTTTTTTCATCTCTTTAAAATAATTCTTATCTACATCATCTCTCATCTCATATATTAAAAATTTTTAGAAAATAAATATCTATCATATAGACTCATATTTTATCTTTATTTAAATTAAGTGTAAGCCATAATTAACTAATTTCTTATTTATATATTTAATTTTTTTTTAATTTTATAGATTTATGATATTATTGTTATCGTAATAAATTTCTTCTTGAAGTTGAACAAATGAACCCTTTTATTTATATATTTAAAATTTTTTATTAATTTATTTATAAATTTTAATTTTTTTTAATTTTTTTTTAATTTTTCAGGTTCCGGATCGGTTTGGAATCGGCGGTTCAACCGCCAGTTCCAAAAAACCGGGGAGGAACCGGAACCGGAGGTTCCTCCCCGATTCCAACCAGAATCGGGACCGGGACCTCCACGATCCCTGTTCCGGTTGGCCCAAAAAATGAATCGGAACCGCCGGTTCAGTTCAAATGGCCATGCCTACTCCCACCTCAGTGGTGAGGGGTTCGATTCCCACTATGTACATGTGTGGGTAGTTTTCTCCCCTTATTGTGGGAATAGTATTCTCCCATTATGTGAGTAGATATCCGGGCCGCCCGTTTAGTGATTAATCTTGACAGGTCCCGTCAATTGTTGATATTGTAATTGTACCCCTTAAAAAAAAAAAAAAAAAAAACCTATTCCTCATCACAGAGTAAAATTATCTAACAAATTGTTGATTTCGAGGGAATAAAATAAATGGCATGCCATACACATGGAAAGAGAGAGCGTACTTGCAGGCAGTTCTATACTTCTATATAAGTTTGTTGGCAATTATATACTATTTCTCATCACAGAATATTGACTGTCGCTCAAACTCAGAATCATGAAGTTTGACGTTGAAGTAATTTCCAGGGAAATAATCAAACCCGCTACTTCAACTCCAGATCATCTTCACCATTTCAAATATTCCCTTGTTGATCAGCTTATTTCATCTAGTTTCTATACTCCTTTGATCTACTTCTACAGTCTTGATCACAAACTAAGCAACAATGAGAAATCCAGCCACCTCAAAACATCACTATCTCAGGTTTTAAACCATTTTTACCCTTTAGCTGGAGTTATCAAAGATAACTATGTAGACTGCAAGAATGGTGGTGTCCTTGTCTTGGAGGCTCAAGTAAACTGCCAACTCTCACAAATCCTCCAAAATCCACATCCTGGTAAGTTCAACGACAAATTCCTCCCTGACACCATTGGCAACAATTTAGTCCTCGCTATCCAAATTAATTTCTTTAACTGTGGAAGTATCGCCATTGGTGCGCGCCTTGCCCACAAGATTGCGGACGGTTTGTCATTTGTCACGTTTGTCAAGAACTGGGCTGAAACCGCTTGCGGTATTAATGACAATGTCTGTCCAAAATTTGTGGGTGCTTCTTTGTTTCCACCCATATTGAATAAGAGGAGCCCAAATGAATTTCCTATCGAAAACAACATTGTATTAAAGAGGTTTGTGTTTTCAAACTCTAACATATCTGCTCTCAAAGAAAAATATGTTATCACATCAAGCACAGAAAAAAGCAAAATATATCCAACACGTTTTGAGGCCTTAACGTCCTTTATATTTAGTCGTTTTCTAGCTTCCAATAAGAAAAATACAGGGCCTAAAAAGAATTATGTGTTATCCGCTCCTATGAATTTACGTAAGAGGATGGATCCGCCACTCTCTGATGATTCTTTTGGTAATATATCAGGAAGTGCAATAACTATCATTTCCTCACATAATGATCCAGAGGAAGAGGGTTATGATCATGGCCTAGTCAATAAGTTGAGAGAAGCAATACACAAATTTGGCAAGGATTTTGCGAAAAAACACAAAGAAGGTATCTTTGACTTGTATTCAAAGGAAGTGTTCGAAGATAAAACACTTGACATAGGAGAGTTAGTGTTTTTCAATTGTTCAAGTTTTTGCAGGTTTCCATTTTATGAAGCTGATTTTGGGTGGGGGAAGCCTATGTGGGTAACTTTTGGTGACTTGTCGGCAAGGAATTATACTATTTTAATGGACACCAGAAACGGAGATGGTATAGAAGCATGGATTCACTTAACAGAAGAACAAATGGCCAATTTTGAAACTGATAAACAACTGCTTACTTATGCTTCCTCAACCCCATGCCCCTAGCTAAAAATAGAGCATGCATCGATAAGTACTATCTGCAGTTATTTTACAGTGAACTTCAATAAATGGTTTTCTCAAGTTTCCTTGTTTAATTTATGCATTTGATTCTTGTTACGCTGGTGGTGATGTATTTTGCTTAATTATAAAATAAGTTTGAAGTATTTGCCATGTCTCGAGCTTCATTTATATTTTTGCAGTTTGTGGATTACATTGTCTAGCGAGTTTGAATATTTGGTGTTTTTTTTTTTTTTTACTATACAATGGAATTAGTTGATTTACATAGAGTAAGAAAACTCATTGAATATAAATGAGTGCTCAAATAAAATTTAAGACAAATGGTAATCTAGACAGGAATGTTAAGGATACAAATAATTAGCTCTTGAAGAGCTTTCAGCTCAGGAATATTATCATACTAGTGTAGCTTGTGGTTGTGAAAATACAATAGCTTGCACAAAAAGCAAAGACTGTAAGGTATTTCACCAGGTGTTCGATGAAATCCTCAAAGAGAAAACTGAAGTTGCACAAGCAGCCATTAAGGTTGAAAGAGAAACTCTTTTATTGATCAATTCAACGTGTAGATCACAAATGAATTATAACCTATACACACACACACACACGTTTGATCAGCCAAGCTCAACTACTAACAGCTCTAACAAACTCTTGCAAGTGGTGCTGCCAGATCACCACTTTCCTAACAAACTAACTACCTGCTGTAACTTGCTGCAACTAACTTAACAGAATCTAACTACCATGATCAAGCTGATGCACACTCCAAGCTGTAATGATTGTGATCAGCTTAATTAGGACTGATTATAGAGCTGAAGTAAGCTATATCAGAATGGTATGGTGAGTCTTCATACAACTTAGCATTCTTGATTGCGTCAGCAGCAGGGCATGCTTTGGTTAGACTTGAGCTATTGTTGCTGAAGCTTGAACCCAAGGAGCTTTCATTAGACAAGAGACAATGTTGAGCTTCTCTTACATTCCCTCTTAAGCTGAATTGTGGTGAAGCAACCAAATTAAGTTTGGAACACAGAAAGTTGAACCTATCTCTGGGCAGACCTTTAGTGAGCCAGTCTACAACTTGGAACTTAGTTGGGACATACCTTGGTTTTAAACTAGATGCTACCTTATCTCGGATGAAATGAGTGTCAATGTCAACATGCTTTGTTCGAGCATGGAACATCGGATTCTGAGCAAAAGCATTGACACTTTGATTATCACACCAGATAACAGTGCATATATGAATGACAATGTGCAGCTCCTTGAATAATGACTGTAGCCACAACACCTCAGTAGTCAACTGTGATATGGACCTATACTCTGGTTCAGCATTTGAACGAGCCACGACAGTTTGTTTGCGAAAAATCCAGAAGATAAGATTCTCTGCAAGAAAAACACATATGCCACTTGTTGACCTTCTGTCATCAATGATGCGGACTCAATCTACATCCGAGTAAGCTTATAAGTTCAACATAGCTGCTGGTTTGAACCATAAGCCCTTATGGATGGTGCCACAGAGATACCTCATAACCCTCTTGCAGGCGAACCAATGTGGTTGTTTAAGAGAGACCAAAAAATGACTCAACTTATTAACAATGTATGAAATGTCTGTCCTAGTATGGTTAGATATTGGAAAGCACCAATGATGCTTCTATACACTGTTAGGTCACAAAAAGCTCTCCATCATAAAGACTAAGTTTGGTGCCTGAGCTGGTAGGTGATTCACAAGCCTTGGAATCAATCATGTTAGTTTTCTTTAAGAGATCAAGTATATACTTTGATTGTGTAATATATAAACCTTGTGCATCTCTATGAGTCTCAAATCCAAGAAAATAACTAATGGATCCAAGAAATTTAAGAGCAAATTAAATTCTTATGTAATTGAGAGATAATCTGCTTGATCTGGGTAGCATCACCTCCTATGAGAGGATGTCATCAACATGGACTAAGAGTAAGATGGGTGCTATATATGCCTATATACTTGATGAAGATGGATACATCAGAAGTTGAATTATGGAACCCCATGTCAGCAGTGCAAATTTCAGCTTATGAAACCAAGCTTTAGGAGCTTGCTTGACTAGTTTGCAAACATGATGAGGTTATTTGATGTCCACAAAGCCTTCAGATTGTCTCATGAAAACTTGCTCTTAAAGGTCTCTATTTAAGAATGTATTGTTGATGTCAACTTGTTGAATATCCCAATTATAGAATACTGCAAAGCTAAGGATGAATCTTATAGTTGAAGCTTTAACAACTGAACTGTAAGTGTCAAAGAAATCCAAGCTTGTAGTTTGATTGAATCCCTTTGCTACAAGTGCTTAAGGATGGAACCATCTAGTTTGAAATTTTCTGTAAACACCCATTTGCATTCCACAACATTCATATCAGGTGTGTATGGTACCAACTTCCATGTATGATTGGACTGCAGTGCTTGAAACTCAGCTTTTATAGTTGCAAGCCATTTAGGATTAGTCATAGCTCATTGAACTGACTTTGGTTATGTTTCTGCAAGAAAACTGTTAGGCAAGATACCATTTGTAAGATATGATTTAGGCTTTAGAATACAATTCTTTGATCTTGTAATCATGGGATGTTGAGATCCTACGGCTTTGGCCAGATTAATTGATTAGCCAAGCTCAACTACTAACAACTCTAACAAACTCTTGCAAGTGGTGCTGCTAGATCACCACTTTCCTAACAAACTAACAACCTACTGTAACTTGCTGCAACTAACTTAACAGACTCTAACTACCTTGATCAAGCTGATGCACACTCCAAGTTGTAGTGATTGTGATCAGCTTGATTAGGACTGATTATAGAGCTGAAGTAAGCTATACCAGAATGGTATGGTGAGTCTCCATAAAACTTAGCATTCTTCATTGCGTCAGCAGTAGGGCATGTTTTGGTTAGACTTGAGCTATTGTTGCTGAAGCTTGAACCCGAGTAGCTTTCATTAGACAAGTGACAATATTGAGCTTTTCTCACAGTGGTGAACAGCTACAACAGATTACTAACTAATAGATGAGTTAGTTATTTAATTGTTACTTGTAACAGAATTTGTTGAGTTGTTCAATTGATTGGTTGGCCTCAATTCAAGGGAAGTCTGTTATGAAAACAGAGGATTATAACTCCTCTAAATCTATGCATATAAACTCTGATGTAACCGTTTTCTATTCAATTAGAATTGAGTGTCATATTTTCCTCCATTATTGTTTCTTCATAGTTCTTTCTTGTGCTAGCTTGCTCTCTTAAGCCTTTTAACAAAAAATTTTTTTATCAAACACCTGAACGATAGCAAGATTTACATAGTAACGAGCTAGAATGGTTGTGAGTTCAATCTCAGGTTCTCAACCAAGTTGAGTTTACATCAATTTCGAAGGCAATCAACTTTAATCTTTTTGTTAAGCTAACTCGGGAAATTACATACACTGGAGAGCTTAGATCTTACCAGCTATAAGAGCTCTTGAGATGAAGAATAAATCAGTGGAGGTAAGATGTGTCCAAACAAGTTCATTGAGGTACCTTCTGCTAATGATCTTGTTAAAGAAATTATTGTTAATGAAGAATTTGTTGAGTGGAGAAGAGTAGATTAACTGCTCTTGTGTTGGTTAATGACCACAATTAGTGAAGGTTTAATTGGAGAAGTCACCGAGCATCGGACATTTCTCGAGTTTTGGGGACCTTGTTCTCTCGTGAGTCTTTTGCAAAAGTTCTACAGTTAAAACAACAGCTCCAAAATGCTAGAAAAGATTCCAGTACTATTAGTGAGCTCATTCTTAAAGTCAAGAATTATGGAAATGGTTTAAGATCTGCTAGACAAACTGTCACAGACAAGGATTTGATTCTCAATGTGTTAAATGGCTTAGGGCACGAGTATGATCCAATTTTTTTGGTACTCTCTCAATAACGGTCAACCATTTCTCTTCATAAGGCACAATGTGTGCTCATGACTCATGAACAACGTATTGAACATCTTAATACACTGTCTCAAATAGAGGTCCTTGCTCCATCAACTAACTTTGCTATTGGTAATAATGGAAAAGGCAACAACAACGTACAACAATAATAGAGGTGGTTCTGCTAATAGGGAAGAGGTAATAACAATAACAACCCTGGTAAAAGAGGAAGAGGCATATGGAATAATAATTCTAGGCTTTCTTGTCAAATTTGTAATAGGTCTGGACATTCCACAATTCAATGTTATAATAAATATAATAGGTCCATTCAAGGTCAGCAACACAACAATTCATCAGGTAATAATGGAGGGAATTTTAGTGGCAATCATGGTGTTATGCAAGTGAATTCTCAAGGAGGATCTTATTAAGGAGGAAATAACAGACAAGGAGGTTTTAGTCAAGGCAATTTTCAAAGGAATCAAGTAGTTTATCAAGCCAATTACTAAACTAATTTTTATCAAACATCAGGTTTTATTGCAACACCATAATTAGTCAATGTCCCTGCTTGGTATATTGATAGCAGGCTACAAGGCATGTGATTTCTGATTTAGGTAATTATTGATGCCAAAAAATTGACTTATTAACCAAGAGGAATTGTTGAGAGGAAAGGGGGAATTTCCCTGCTTAAGTCAGTCTCTAGAGAAAGAGCACGTCCTAAGCTCCGGAGACAGGTTTTAGAAGGGAAAATCTCCTCAGAATTTTTCCTTGCAAGATTTCTCATTAAAAACCAACTAAGGACCAGTCCATACTGACACTTTGGCATTTCAGTTAATCAGGGCATGATAGGGATTGGGGGGAATATCGCAATCCGAAGATGAACTGCTAAAAAAAGTCAGAGAGACCCACAAGCAAATCTAATGGCTCTGGGGTAAGACTTCAGGGGCAAGAAAAGGGATGGATGTGTGACAACTCAGCAAAGTAAAATGACAGAAAGAATGTCGTTTACTATTAGGGGGGCACTAAAAAGCACAGAAGCAGCCCAAGGGTATTGACAAAACTGAACATGTCCCCTAATGAAAGAGATACTTTATGTCCTGAAAGTAAGAAAGGTATCTATAGACAGGTCAGCAGCACTAAATAAGGTAGGAATGACCCAGCAGGTGTAAAACCCGATTCGTAATTTTGATAGAATATATATATATATATATATATATATATATATATATTCAGTATATAGTGTAAAAACGAATCGAAATCTTAATTGATTTAACCCCTATTCGAAATATTATTTTCATGGTATATTTGGACAATAATAGGTCCAATTTAACATTGGTAAAGTCAATTTGGTAATTGGATAAGTGTGGAATATTTTTGGAATTTAATTTCATGAGAATGACATGACTTTATATATAAAAAATTTTCCCTGAAGAAGCACAATTCATGTGAAATAAAATGAACCAATCATGAAATGCCAAGTCAAGAATTAATGGATGGTATAATTAATGAGATGAAATGTGATTGGTGGATTAGTTGATAATTAATTGATGATTGGTTAATTATATGTGATTAATTTTCAAAGTGTTGCCATTTTATGATTTGTAAAAGTCAATGGGCAAGTTTAAATTATTAATGGCATATTTATAAGTGTGATTAAGTGGAATTCCACTCACAAAAATAGAACAAACCAGAAAATTCAAGAAAGAAAAGAAGAGAAGAAGAAAAAGAAAGAAGAAGAGAAAGAAGAGAGTGGCGGCCGAAGAAGGAAGGAAGGAGGAAAGAAAGCAGTCCGGCCGAGAGGAAGAAGAAAGAAAGAAGAAGAAGAAAAGTGGGAGCAGAACCAGCCGAAGAAGAAAAAGAAGAAAGAAGTTCGACCAAGGGAGAAGAAGAGAAAGAAAGAGGTTGGCCGGAAGGAAGGAGAAAGAAAGAAGAGGGAGAAAGAGAGGGCAGCAGTTGAAGAAGGAAGAAGAAGGGAGAAGAAGCCGTGAGAAGAGAAGAAGAAAGAAAAAAAAAAAGAAGGGAGAGAGTTGTTCAGTCGAGAGAAGAAAAGAAAGAAGAAAGAAGAAAAAGAAAAAGAAAGAAAAGGAAGAAGAGTCGGCCAAGCAAGTGGGAGAAGAGGAGAAGGAAAGAAAAATATTTGATCTTCAATTGGTGAATTTAAAATCAGTTTAGTATTAATGATATTCCTTGGGTTTTAGAACTAGTAAATGGTATTTGAACAAATTGAGATTTTTATTGTGCTCCAAAAGTGTTGTTAGCACATGAATTGTTATGGGTAATTAATTGATTTAGGGGTTGATGTTGTTCTTGTTCCTAAATTGAATAAAAGATTTTGTTTAATTGATTTTAGGGACTCAAATATGGAGAATTATAGTTATTGGGACTGTTATGAACTTAGATTGAACATGTATAAGTGCTGAAAATATTTTAGAGTTAATTCGATTTGATTTTGAATAAGGTATCCTGAGTTTCAGTTAAAAATAAATATATACGGACTCAGAACTTTGAGATGAATGTCAAATTGGAAATATATGTGGTTATAATTGCCACATATCTTAGTATTTGAGATTTTATATTGAACCGGTTTTAACTTAGGAGTCTAATTGTGTAGGTGGAAGTAAATCAAGTGTGGGAGGAGAAGAAAAATAGTAAAAAGGAGCTTTGCTAACGAGGAGCACGGAACTGTAAGTGTAAAACTATTTTATGCAAGTATATGACAAATTATCATTTTATTCAAGTGAATTGTTTAAATTATTTAATGAAAGTGCATTCGATTTTCATAGTATGTTTTATACAATCTATGGAAAGTTATTATTTTCAAGTGAGTGCAAAATTATGTTTTTAGTTAAAATATACGCTAGTATGTTTTCCAGTTTAATTTAATTAATTATGACTTTATATATATGTTTATTTATTTATATGTGTTTTATAATTAAAATAAAATTATTTCAGAATGTTTATAATTAAAATAAAATTAAATAAAATTATGACTTTATATATGTATTTTTATATTTCATAATGTTTGAGTTTATTTTCACTCGATGAAAATATTTATGCATGGAATTTAGTTAAAGAAATATGTTTTATTTATACTTCAAGCTTTTAGATTAAAAGTATATTACATTTGAATTTTTATGATTTATGTTCTATGTACATTTTAATATTAAACTAGTTAAATAATAATAAATATTTTTCAGGCCAATATGATACCCATTTATTATCAGATTATCAGTTATCAGCAGTAAGATTCGGCCGGTACACCCCATTTGTCTAAGGCAAGTTAAGAGGGGACAAGTCACTAACTTCAGGGGGGTTGTGTCTGTCGAGTCTGTCAGTCGTCCACACACTTATAGGGTGTTATCTTGCTATATATAGGCGACGCAGAATTCCGCCACATAGCCAGTGAGATGTCTCTTATCAGATTTTATCAGAGTCACACAGAGCGGTATCAGATTAGTCGCCTGGTGACACAATCCATATGATGCGGCGCCAGTTGAGTCGCCCTATGGAATTATCATATATGGGTTTCCAATTGGCATTATCAGAAAAGTTTTATCAGAAAAGTTTTATCAGAAAAGTATATTATCTCAGTTTTTCAATTTCAGAAAAGTATATTATTTCAGCATTTCAGTTTTCAGAAAAAAAATATTATCTCAGCTTTTCAGTTTTCAGAAAAGCATATTATCTCAGTTTTTCAGTTTTCAGAAAAATATATTATTTCAACATTTCAGTTTTTAGAAAAATATATTATCTCAGCTTTTCAGTTTTCAGAAAAGTATATTATCTCAGCTTTTGAGTTTTCAGAAAAGTGGCCAAGTTAAAATTTATAATAGAATTTTTAATTATTTCAGTGTTAAATCAAAAGTAATTATTTTAGGTTTTGACATCAGATTTTATAGTTTATAAATTCTCAACTTGTATTTAAAAAGTATATTAATTCAGTTTTATTAGTTTTTAGCAATAGAAGAAAATTTGTAAAGAAATTTAGTTTGTTAGTTTTCCGTAATAGAAGAAAGTTTGAAAATAAATTCAGTTTATTAGTTTTCAGCAATAGCAGAAAGTTTGAAAATTTTCAGTTAAATTCAAGTTAATCTTATTATATTAAAGGTTTCTCAGTAAATTAGAAACGCATTCACTGAGTTAGGATGACGAATGCGTTTATTTTGGTTTTTGTATTATCAGTTATTCATTACTTTGGTCATGTAAATATAATATACAAGTTTTGTGTAAACATGTGTTGGTATTTAAGTAATCGCATGATTTTTGGTGTAAACATGTGCATATGAGTACATCTTTCATCCAAAAATCAATTTCATGATTTTAAGTAAATATTTTAGTGAAATTATATTTTTGATAATTTTCTATTTGATATTTAAACTGTTTAGGTTGTGGTTGATTTGAGACGAATCTGAGGTCCTGTGGTAGTTGAGATTTGAACTATTATAAAAGTGTACAGTTTCTTATGCAGGTCTCCTGATTTTGGTAAATTTTAAAAAAATAGGGGAGACTCTGCTGAAATTTTTTTTAAAAAAAAATATATATCCATAACCTTTTTCCGCCAGAATGATAAAGAATTAGAAATTATAAAAAGGGTTCGCTTCGTGGAATCTTCTAGTTTCGTCAGTTAGATTCTGAGAGATTTCTATTAGAGTGCCCGACGGGACCGCTGGAGTCTACAGTAAAGGATTCCGGGACGGGTCCCGTCAGTTGGCATCCAATCACTTTTCACCAATGGGATCATGCTAAGGAGATACTTGGACACCTAATCAGCCTCCAACGTAGCAACAATCCCACGTGGCCGCATTCTAGCCCTTTGAAGTGTGTGGTCATCACCAGACAGGTACAAAGTGGAGGTGAGGGTTAATGAGGTAATTTTAAGGAATGAGGTACTCCGATCAGCTGAAATTACCTCGTTACCTTCTCACCCACTTTGACACCATATAAATATCCTATTCTCATTTTAGAAAAGGCAAGTGGGCAACAAAGAAGATAATCCTAAGTCTTCTTATTCTTTTTTGCTCATTTTTATATTATTTTATATTATTTTTCCTCTTACTGTGTTAAGCTTTGATTGCTTGCTCTGCTAACTTGATCATCGGAGTGGATGTTAGCCTCGCTGGCCATCCCCTTGACGAGTTACTTTGCCTTGTAGGGAACAGTAGGTGTGGGGACACAATGAGGGATTGGGGAATCACTGGAAAGCAAATCTAACATCATCTGTGGTAGGACGAGAGCTTTTTCCCTTGAGAAGATAAAAGTGATGTGAGTTTCCTTTAGACCAGACCCTCTTTGGGGAACGTGAACTTTATACTTACATCGGGACATATTATTAAGCATATTATTGTAATGATTTGACACTTTAAAGAACCTTTATTGAACACGAAAAATCCACTTTCTCCCAAGGAAAGACCGGGTCAATGAACACTTTCCCCGGACACAGACTTTTTCCCGTCAGGATCAAACTTAGGAAAACCGTCAGTAACTGGGCTTAAAAAGAACACTTACACTTTGACCATTAACCCTAGAAAAAAAAACCTACCCTACACGATTTTTTTGGTTAATAGTTTGGCGCCATTTGTGGGGATACTCACACGACCAAGGTGGTACCCCTAACTCAAGCAATGCCCTTTCACTAAAAAAAAAAATTTCTTTCTTTCTTGTCTAAATTCATATTTCAACTCTTGATGGGTCGATCTCGTGCCATAAGGGCAGAGGCACCAAGTCTTTCTTTAAGCACTGCTTGATGATGATAAAGCCTCTGAAGCCCCACCCATTCACCAGGACTCAACCAGAAAGAAGAGGGCTCTGGAGGAATGAACCGATGCATTAGAGCAAACAATGCAAATAATGATAGACTGATAACTAAAATGTAAGCTAATATGGAGCGAATGATGGGTAATGTAACCGTTTTTTGTTCAATGAGAATTGTGTGTCACATTTTCCTCCATTTTTGTTTCTTCGAAGTTCTTTCTCCAGTTGCTAGTTTGCTCTCTCAAGCCTTTTAACGAACACTTTCAATTTTTTATCAAATACATGCTTTATAGTAGGATTTACAAGGTATAATAAAAAACTTTACATAAGCACATGGGATAAACTTTTTGTGAGTAGTGGCAATATTTAGATGTCAACAGTGTGAAGTGTAAAGACTTGTTTTTAGGTTGGCTTATTCATATGTCAAAATATAAGTTTGCCTATATTTATAGTTGCATAGGTTATCCGTTTGGATCTGTACTTCAAAAGAAACAACTTCAGGTTTGCCGTCCTTTCAAGACTTGGTAAGCTTCTAACTTGGCTTGGATTTTTGAAGAGACTTAGGTGCACACATAAATAATTTGTAAATTTGTGTCCCTATATTGTTGTACATAACTGATAGTACACAAATACATTTCATACATATGTGTCCCTGCATAGTAGTACAACTTAGTCACATACAAATTAGTTCCATATCTTTGTGTTTGCATGTTTATGTTGTCCGTACTTGAGTCTTTGGACTCGTGCATTTGCAAGCACATTGAAGTCAAGGCCTATCAAAGGATCCGAGACTTCGAAGTAAAGAACTTTATTTGGAAAAAAACATCATCTGTGGATTCGACATACCAAAGGAAATAGTCATCGACAACAGTTTACAATTCATTTCGTTTGATTTCTAGATTTCTGCAAGACGTAAGGGAGTAAGCTAAGTTTTTCAACACTCCACTACCCGCAGTCAAACGGACAAGCAGAGACAACCAATAAAATAATTGTATAAATGATCAAGAAAAAGCTCGAAACAACAAAACGACTCTGGGTCGACGTGTTGCCTGAAGTCCCCTAGTCATACAGAACCACTCCTCGAGTGTTGACCGGCCAAACCCCATTATCCCTCACATATAGAGCCAAAGCCGTCCTACCAGTCGAAGTCAAGCTTCACACCGCAAGATATGAACACACTATAAAGGCAGCAAATTCATATGCACTCTCATGTGAGCTCGACACACTTGACAAATGTCGAGGCCAAGCGTTCATCTGATTAGCCAGCTACCAACAGTGTCGCATGACATTACAACAAGAATGTGCGCATCCCAGCATTCAAAGAAGGAGATTGGTACTACGTCGAGTTTTTCAAACTACCAAAAAAATAAGGCACAGGCAAACTCAGCTTACCATGGGAAAGACCCTAACAGATCTAGAAAGTGGTTGGATAGGGGGCATACAAACTGCACGGCATTGACAATCGTGAGATCAATAATAGCTGGAATGCTATACACCTAAAACAGTACAATTTCTAAATCCATCTCTCTCTCTCTCTCTCTCTCTCTCCCCTTGATTTTTATTTTAAAATTTTACTGACTTACATGTCGGAAGGCTTAACCCGAATTGACAAGTCAAAGCCTCTATAGCAACCTTGCACTCAAGGCAAGCTAAGTGAGCTCGACCATCATACGCTCAATGGTCAAAGATTCGCTCTACACACGAGCACACTTGAAGATACCAGAGCTCGACAACAGCTTCTAACTCTATGGGAAATATAGACTTAAAGACTGGGGGTAACATCCATTACATCTACAAATTCAAGTCGACACGTTGACGAAGTACACTACACTCTATACATGGTTTAAAGATAATCCATACTTTTATTTTACGTTTGACATTCAATCGTATGTAATAAGCTCTACACATGAGCATTTGAAAATATGTTTCTCAAATTCATCAAGTATTTTCATTCGACACGTTACACACTACTCTTGAGGTAGTCAGATTTATACAACATTAGATTATTTTGATCGCACTCGACACACGTGTGTGTTATTCAAGTATCTATCCAAATTGCTTTTGATCGACAATTCACATTACTCCAAAATATCAAACGTTCAAGATTGTTACTCGACAATTCACTGGGCATAATTTTCTTCACTCAACATAATATTGTTAAAAAAAGATCGACAAGTATGTTCAAACAAATATCAACAGAATTACATTCGACAGAAATATTATAATTTAGTTGAAACAATTAACAAAAACAATTAACAGAAATATTATAATTTAGTCGATAAAACTACTTTCGGCAAAATATCCACACTTAACCAAAATTTAGTTGAAATAATTAAGTCCCACAGGGCAAATTCTCGGCCCAAAGTATGAAAGCATATAAGGGGCATGGGGACTTAGTTCGACAAGGCAATTATAGGCCCAAAAATAAAAAAATTTAAGGGCATGGAGACCTAGTTTGACATATACTGGCACTTAGCCAAAAATAGAACTATTATAAAAGAAAAAAAATTCTCTTGGTTCTTTACTATTATTGATTCGACCCGTCTCCGCCTGTTCATTAATCTCGTCATCGACGGGTAACGGCACCAGAGCACCATCTCAAACTGGGGCCTCGACCTCCGCAGCCGCCAATGCCTTGAACTCCTCCCAAGTAGCAATCGCTTCTTCTAGCCACCAGTGGTCGACCTTTCCCTCAATATATTCTTTCATCAGCTCGGCCTTAGTCTTGACGACAGTATCACCAGTTATAGTCTCGACTTTCTCCATCAGGGCGCCTATCTGCTCGACCAGGTTGTCTATTTCAGTTTTATGCTCAGTCCGTCAGCTCAGCTACTCGCTTCTCTAGCTTTTCAAACTTTGCATGACTCTCACGCTCGGCCTTTTTCTTCTTAAGCTCTGCAAGTTTCAAGGAGTCGTTCTCTTTCCTTAAGCATTATTCGACTCTTTAAACTCCTTCACTCGTTGAGCAGCAGATGTGAATTCCCTTTTCAGGTGGATTTGAGCTTCGAGAGCCTATGCATCAAACAAAGAATAGTTAATTGAGCGAAATAAAAAGGCTTGAAGAAGAGAGCACATAAATACTTACATGAAAAGCGTTGGAGAGACCTCAGTCGATCGACTTCAGCATACCCATCTCCCTTAACCTATCTGCATCTCCCGAAAATAGAAACTGATCAACACCATCGATTAGTGACTTTGAGTCCTCAATGGTCGAGATCCCAACAGGGAGGGAGATGGTAACGTCATGATCTTGGCCGCTGATCTCTACTACCTTATGTTTCTTCTTGGCTTGCTTAGCAGAGGCCTGATCAATAGTGGGGCTCAAGGTCGATTAGGGTTGAGGAGTCGACGATTGTGGAGAAGCAAAAATACTCACTACGCTCGGCTGCTTCCACTTTTGAGCTGAGGCCGTCACTTGTTCTCGCTGCTTCCTCAGCACCTCCTTGACAGTAGGGATGGTGACTTTCAAGTTTGACATCGAATCTGAAGCAAATTTTAGCTCGGCTTCAAAAATTGAAGTAAGAAATTAAGTTTCACAAAGCAACTCAAAGCCGTGTCGAACCCAAGCATAAGCTATTAAATCCCTAAACCTAGGAAAGGGTGTACCTTCAGTATTGATCACCACACGACTCGACAGTCAACTAGGTCTCAGGCTCTCCTCACTCAACAAACTTCTCCAAGTGAGCTCAGCTGGGTCGAACGAATGAATTAACTTCGTACACTCCTCGCTGCACCAGCCTTCGACACTTTGAGAATGAGTCACACACTCTGCAAAAGGCAAACGACAAGTTAGTCAAGCTTAAAATATCTATCTGCAATAAATAAAGTTAATTCAAGCCCTACCAAGGATCTTCCATGTTGAACGCATGTGCGTCCCATCGTCGAACGGAGCAGTAACGAGTTGGCATATTGCTAAGAAGTATCTATCATTCCACCCACGATCGTTTGTCATGAGATCGATGATCAAATGAGGGTGATGGGGTCGAGCGGACAGGACAAATCGACCATGATCATTTTCATGCTCTTTCATGTAGTAAAAGTATAACAGATTCCCAAGCATGAAGGGAAGTTTTTTCTTCTCATGAAAGACCTTGACTGGCAATAGGAGTCTCCATCTATTCAATATTAACTGACCCGATGCCAAGTTGAAGAAACACAGCAACAGACGGGTCAAGAACGACATTAGGAACTTTAAGCCTTGTTGAAAAGGTAGCTCATAGAAACAAGTCCAGCCGGGAATATCTTAATATGGTCACTCAATCAAGCACGCCAACTAAGCTTGACAAACTCTAGAATGCCATAATGAAATATGATCTTTAAAAGATCAGATTCAGTAAGTTTGGAGGCCAGATTGACTGATAGAAAACTGAGAGCTTTCGACGTTGACGTCATAGCGTCGATCACTTGGTCGGTCAACCAAACCTCATCCAGAACCCTAGTCGCACTGGTCTTCAAACTGCAAATCTCATGTTAATTTTTAGGGGCCCTCTATTCAACAAACCCCGTAGCGGTTACGACTGACAGTGGATGTGGGTCACTATCCGTCGACTCCCCACTCGATAAAGGCAACCCCATATAGGCCTCGACCTCTCCCATTAACAAATCCTCGTCTGGGCTCGACATGGCTCCAAACACTGTCAAGTAAGAGAAAAGCTTAGTCAGGGAGATCGAGTCCGTATACCTAAAAAAGCTAGGTCTGCATAGCTAAACTAACAATAGTTAGGCCTTGACTATTCTACGAGCTTACTGGTCGACACTATCTAACCTACGCTCGACATCATTCTATACGCCCTAACATGGGAACACAAATAAGTTTATTCTAAAAAGAATATTCTAGCAAGATCTAGAGACAGATTTTTCTTATTATTCAAAAAATAAGATCAAGAACAAAGCAAGGGAAAACTTAAGCAGTTACATACTTCCAAATTTAAAAGCAGGACAAGCCTAAAAATCAAGGAAAAATGCTCAAGAAGACCATGCCTTGAAGATGTTTGCGAGAAATCGAAGAAAAACACACCGGAATCCTACAAAGATCGCCTAGAAAGAAGATTTTCTCGCTTTGGTAGACTTCTTGCTCTACTAGAAAAATAGAATTTTCTAAGAAAATGAAAAGTTGAGAGGAAAGCGGTCAACAAAAGTCTTTTAAAGGACTCTGATGACCACCTGCGTGATTGAGACGAGGCGCATAACCATTGGTAAGCACATGCCTTGGGGAAAGAAAATGAAAAGACTTCTAAATACCTCAAACATCCACTCTCACTCTCACTTGAAACACCGCTTCATTTAATACAATGCGTCGCCCTAATTTAATGCCTCGGGCACACGAAACGTCAAGGGCATGATTGACACATCTTTAACGTCACCTTGTGTGATAATTTTTTATTGACACAAGTCGATCCCTTCCATCACCTTGTGTGATAATTTACGAACGACATATATCATTCGTTTTCATTACCTTATGTGATAATTTACGGACGACACATGTCGATCCCTTTCATCACATTGTGTGATAATTTACGGAAGATATATGTCGATCCTTTTCATCACCTTGTGTGATTATTTACAGAAGACACATGTCGATCCTTTTCATCACCTTGTGTGATAATTTACGATCGAAACAAGTCAATTCCTTTCATCACCGTATGTGATTAACGGCACCTTGTGTGATAATTCACGAACGACACATGTCGATCCTTTTCATCACCTTGTGTGATAATTTACGATCGACAAAAGTCGATTCCTTTCATCATCTTGTGTGATTAATGTCACTTTATGTGATAATTTTCTATCAACACATATCGATCCCTTTCATCACCTTGTGTGACAATTTTCCATCGACACATATCGATCCCTTTCATCATCTTGTGTGGTTAATATCATCTTGTGTGATAATTTACGGTCGACATATGTTGATCCCTAAACGTCACCTCGTGTGATAATTTTCGATCGATACATGTCGATCCCTTTTTATCACCTAGTGTGATTAACATCACCTCGTGTGTTAAAATTACGATCGACACACTACTGTCGATCTCTCTCTTCTCACCTCGTGTGAATAAATGTTATACTATATTCAGTCGACGCTTTTGATTATGTAAGAGCTCTCTCATCCTAGTCTCTGAGCTTTTGGAAAAAGCTAAGAGAGTAAGGGACAAATTGTAGTAGTCAAAAATAGCCCAAAAAATTTAGACCCGAAGACTGGCTTAAAATGAGTAAAATACAGCCTAAAATCAAACCCAACATGCTAAAATCCATCATCTATTTAACCGGTTGACAAAGTTGACTCAATCAAAACTTACCACTTACCAGTCAAAGTCTTCGAGTCTAAAGCCATCACCAAAGGAGCCAACGATCGCTCGTGTTAAAATTATCAAAAAATAATTAATTAATTAATTAAAAAATAAAATATCGGAGGAGAAAGAAATCTCAATTTCGATCTCCGCTGGCGGCAGTTCCAATAAATATACGATGTGCTGGCAATCGGCTGTTTATAAGTATTTTAGTTATTACTGTACTGCTGAGTTAGTATTGGGGTTTTTACAATATAAATTTGGTGCCTCCTATACTAATTCAGATTTCAAAGATTTTAATGAGTAATAGAATCCAAAAAGATTCTGAATACAAAATTCAGATATGTCAAGTGACAGTTCGAATATATATATATACAAAATTCAGCTTGGCAAAGATAGCATGTGCGGGTGCTGTTTTTAAGGCAATTGACTTGAGACTTGAGAGATCGAGAGGCACTACTCAATTAACTACTACCCAATTAACTACTACTTAATTAACTACTACACAATTAGATAATTACACCTACTTCTAGAATAATAATAAAACAGAGCTGCTGTCTTATTTATTATGGACGGCTAATAGAGGCCCAAAAACTGAATAAAAACCACAATTACGTAATTATCCTAATATTAAAAATATTATAATTAATTAAACCATTCAAACTTTAAAAAACCAACCATCTATAAAATAAATAGCTTCCAAAAAGTGATTAAAAAGCACTTTGAAAACTCCATGATCTTCTTCTTCTTCTTATATGAAATAAGGCACTAAGACAGTACCGATCTTATAAAATCTATATTTATACATATATTATTTTTGTAAATTGTAAGCTAGAAAATTGACAGAATCAAAAATAAATAAATAAAGGAAGACTAGAAAATTATAAAAAAAAAAATTGAAAATAAATTAGCTATAAATAAATTAAAAACAGAATCGAAAATCTAAATAAAAATAGAGGCATGTCATGGTTTTAATACCTTTCAGTGTAAGAATTGACAAAATTCAGAATGAAAGGTAAATTACAAACTTGCAGTTGCAATGGCCGATCTGCTCTCTGCTGAGAACTGAGAAAAACAAAAAAGTAGAATGAAAAAAAAAACAAAAGAGCAGAATAACAATAAGTATAACGTTAGATAATAAAAATAAAATGATTAAAAAAAACATAATGATGGAAGTTGAAAAGATAAAGTAAATGCAATAATGAAATATAATATCTTCATCTATTTAAATTTTTATCAGTGAACTTTTTTTATTTAAAAAAAATTAAAAAATTTAAAAATACTGAGGCCCTCTAAATTTGGGGCCTGGGCGGGCGCCCCTTGCGCCCCGGCCCAGGACCGGCCCTGTCGAGAGCTAATATGAGTTGTGTATAAATTCATGCATGGTAATGACTAATTATCATAAAAAACTATCAGCAACAAAGAGAAATTAAAAAAAAATGAAGATATACGTTGAAGTGATTTCAAGGGAAATAATCAAACCCACTACTTCAACCCCAGATCATCTCCACCACTACAAACTTTCCTGTATTGATCAAGGTTGCCCGCCTGTCTATATTCCTTTGATCTACTTCTACGGTCTTGATGATCACGAACTGAGCAACAAAGAGAAATTCAGCCACCTAAAAACATCATTGTCTCAAGTTTTAAACCATTATTACCCACTAGCTGGAATTGTTAAAGACACCTATGTAGACTGCAACAATGGCGGTGTCCTTGTTTTGGAGGCTCAAGTAAACTGCCAACTCTCAGAATTCCTCCAAAATCCACTTCCTAGCGAGTTCATCAAGTTACTCCCTGATGGCGTCCAAGATCTAGTCCTCGGTATCCAAGTCAATTTCTTTAATTGTGGTAGTATTGCGATTGGTGCACGCATTTCCCACAAGGTTGCAGATGCTTCGTCAATGACCACATTTATCAAGAACTGGGCAGAAACTGCTCGCGGTAAGGGTGACAAGGTTCGTCCAGAATTTGTGGGTGTCGCTCTCTTGCCTCCCAGAGATGGTATTCGTCCAGCTGTTTTGACTTTTGAAAATAACATTGTGTTAAAGAGGTTTGTGTTTTCTAACTCTAAGATAGCTGAACTTAAAGGCAAATATATTATGACATCAAGCACAAAAAATAGTAAGATAGAGCCAACACGTTACAAGGTCTTATTATCTTTTATATGGAGTCGTTTTGCATCTTCCACTGAATTAAAGAAAGGGTCTTATGGGCTGATTACTCCAGTGAATTTGCGTAAGAAGATGGATCCACCACTCTCTGATGATTCTTTTGGCAATATAATAACCTCTGTATTAACTATCATTTCCTCATCAGAGAATGATACGTGGAAAGAATGTTATAGTTGTGACTTAGTCAATAAGTTGACTGAATCAATAAGCAAAATCAACAAGGATCATATACAAAAACTAAAAGAGGGTACTGCGGGAAGCTATTATTCAAAGGAAAAGTTAGTTTATTTCTCAGCTTCAAGTTTTTGTGGGTATCCTGTATATGACACTGATTTTGGGTGGGGGAGGCCTACATGGGTGGTATACGGTGGCTTGCCTTACAAGAATTCAATTATTTTCATGGACAACAAAAATGGAGATGGAATAGAAGCATGGATCCACTTGACAGAGGATGATATGGCTAAATTTGAAAGTGATAAAGAGCTACTTGCTTATGCTTCTCTCCACTCTGATACGTATATTTAATGTGAAATCTCAGCCTCTCTCCTCGGGACATCATCATATGTTTTTCAAGCTTATGGGTCACAATAAGGAATAAAAGTGCTTGTTAATTAATGTTTATGGTCACAATACGGAAACCAGTACTTGTAGTTTTGTGCCTTTTAAATTTCTGTCTATTTGTAATGCATGTTTGCATGTCTATTTTAGGATTTTTTTTTTCCAGATTATATTTGTAATTGATGATTTCTCTAGAGGATGAGGTTACAATTTGTCCAAGGGTAATCTATTACAAATTGTCCTTTATTTTTTATTTTTATGCAAGGGTGTTTTGGACCTTACAAATGTCAAACTTGGTCAACTTAATGGAGCTGTTAACTTATGTTACAGGCAGGGGTTTTAATGTAGAATAAGAAAACCTTTTCATTTAAGTGTCTTAACCCCAAATTTTTAAGGTGACTACAATAAAATAAAAATAAAATGCCAAAATTTTGAAAGAGAGTTCGGTGAAAAATGACGCCAATCTCTCTTAATTTTCTCAACCTAACATTAAATTATTAAACTTTGGAAAAATCGCACCAATTTCAATGGAAACTTCATTTTGCCCTTTATTAAACCACTTTTGTCTTTTTTTACCGGATTCCATTTTACACTTTTTTACTTACTCTTTTTTTATCTTTTCTTTCTTTTCTTCTCTCTTTTCCTCAGACGAAAACTTTTTTCTTTATATCTGAGTTTCAAACATTCAATCATAATCCTCTCTATATATCTAAAAAAAAAAAATCAAAATGTGTTTAAAAATTATACGGCTAATTGCAATAAAGTACCCTAACGTTTGGCTATATTGCAACGAAATCGTGAGTTTAGCCTTAATTGCATGTTAGTACCTTACTGTCAGTGGACCAATCAAATATAACGGTTTGACTTTTATATAAAATGACATAATTACCCCTAGTTTAAAAAAATTAAATTAAATAAAAATTAAATAAAAATTAAAAAAAATTAAAAAATTAAAATTTTTAAAAATGGATCTCCACCATCCATCAATCTTGATGGACGGTGGAGATACATTTAAAAAAAAATTTTAAAATCATACAATTAAAAAAATTTAAAAAACTATTTTATATTAAAAAAAATTTTGGTATTCTTGGTGGAGATTCAATCTGAATCTCCACCAAGAACATCAAGAACAAAACAAAAAAAAAAACAAAAAAATTTTTGCTGAACCCTTCTAGGTTCGATGAATCTTAAACCCAGAGGGTTCGTTCTTCGAACCCAGAAGGTTCGTTCTTCGAACCCTTCTAGGTTCGATCTCGAACCCAAAAGAGTTCGAAGAACTAACCCTCTGGGTTTGATGAATCTCGATCCCATAAGGGTTCGAAGAACGAACCCTCTGGGTTTGATCTCGAACCCAGAAGGGTTCGTTAAGATCGAACCAGAAGGGTTCGAGTCGAACCCTCTGGGTTCGAAAAACGAGCCCTCTGGGTTCGATCTCGAACCCAGAAGGGTTCGTTAAGATCGAACTAGAAGGGTTCGAGATTCATCGAACCCAGAAGGGTTCGAGATCGAACCCAAAAGGGTTCGTTCTTCGAACCCTTCTGGGTTAGAGAAATGCATTCAAATTTTTTTTTTTTTTTTTTGGGTTGTGTTCTTGGTGTGGAGATCCAATCTGGACCTCCACACCAAGAACACTAAAAATATAAAAAAAAATTTATTTTTTTATTTTAATTTTAAGTTTTTTTAATTTTTTTTTGTCAATATAATCTCTACCGTCCATTAATTTTAATGGACAGTAGAGATTTATTTAATTTTTTTTATAATTTATAAAAATTTTATTTTTTTTAAATAAATTAAGGTCAAAAAGACCAAAATACCCTTTGACTATTGGTTGACCGTCAACTCTAACGATCAACCAGTTAGTCAAGGGTACTAACATACAATTAACCAGTTAGTCAAGGGTATTAACATGCAATTAAGACTAAACTCACGATTTTATTGCAATATAACTAAACGTCAGGTACTTTATTACAATTAACCCTAAATTATATATATGTTGATTTGAGCGGTGTAATTATTTAAGATTTGTGCTCTCAATGAATTATTTAACTAGATCTCACTGTTTTGAAGTTGTAAACACTATCAATTTTGTGATAGTACATGTGGCCGTGATCTTCTATATGGATGTAATCTATTTCATATGGTCATGATGTATTTCACTTTCATGTAGCCGTGATCATACAAGCCATATATATATATATATATATATATATATATATATATATATATATATATATATATATATATATGTAAAAGGATCTTGGAACACAAGTTTGGACACAATATTTGACCCGATTTATAGTCATTAGATTTCTAAAATTTGGATGGTTAGGATTTAATGAATTTATTTCTTATTTTCTTTGTATTTCCTATCCCTCATTAATTGATTTTATTTTATCTTTCATATCCTAAAGATTGTTTTTCCTAAATTTGATATATTTATTATTCTCTCTCTTATTTTGTTATATTTTTCTATTCTCTCTACAAGACTACAGCAATTTATTCATTCCTAAATATATTATTTTATTTTCACCAATATCATATACTCACATCTTTTTTCTCCAAGTATCATATTCAAGAACGAATTCATATCAAGCTTAGACCAAGCTTCAATTGTAGTCTTGCGTTGTGTAACTTGCCCAAGAACACTAGGACTAATAGTTAAGAGAAGCCAGTAAAGTAAAATCTGATCTGATTTGTTCCAGATTGCATAAAAAGGATTGATTTGTTGTCATGTGAATCTCAACTGATTGATTACAATATTGAACTTCAACATACTTCTGATGTGGAGGAAACGAAGGATCAATGTAATCTTCAAGATCCAAGGAATGAATAGCTGGAAGAACTTGTGTCCTCCAAAAGATGTAATTCCTTTTCTCAAGCTTGAGTGGCAGATTCAAGTTTAGTGGTTTTGCCAAGGAAGCATAATCGACCTTTTCAGGTGCTTAAGGAGATGAAGTGAAATCAACATCAACTGATCTGGAAGCCATTGACGTTATTGACAGGCCCCTAACCTGCTATATCTCATTAGGCAGCCTGCCGGCACTCCACGGTAGCTTTCCAGTCGAGGCTTACCTCGCTGAAAGGCTCCCGTGAAGCTAAGCCGTTTATTTTAACTAGAAATCTGAGTAGGAAAACTTTTTTTTTTTTTTTTATACAAAACTATTTTATATAAATTTTGGCAGAGTCTCCTCTATTTTTCTAAGACTACCAAATCTTGGAGACATGCATAAAACTTGAACACTTCTATAATTTTTCAAATCTCAACTACTGTGGACCTCTGGTCTATCTCAATAATCACAACTCAAACAGTTTAAATATCAAAATAAATAATTATCAAAAATAAATAAATCAAATCTTTAAATAAAATACTTATACACTTAAAATAATAGTAAAATACAAACTTAACAATTTAAAACATTATATATGCTAGTAAAACAGTCACAGCATCCTCTGACTGGTCCCGCTGGTCTTCGGAGTCCCTGCGATGCCTGCACTGGTACCTGGGAGGTTTGATTTAAAAACATAAAACTAATATGAGCTAAAGGAGCTCAGTGAGTATTATGGTTTTCTAAACAATTTAATCTCACAAACTAAACCTCCCTGAAAATTTTAGTGAAAGAACAGAAATCTATTTCTCATCAACTAAATTGAAAATGTAGCTAAAATCTGTTTACTGAAGGTAATATACTGGAATTCAATTTAATAAATCTTTTACTAATTCTGAAAACTATACTAATATCTGTGCTGAAAACTGTACTGAAATCTGTATTGAAAACTATTCTGGAATCTAATTTCTAAAAACTGGAAAACTATGCATATAAACATATACTTTCACTTTATTAAAAACTGAAAAGCTGAAACTATATCTTTTCTGAAATCTGATAAGCTAAAATAATATTTCCTTATATTTCTAAAAATTGAAAAGCTAATATAATATTCTTTTCTGAAAACTGAAAAACTGATATATATATATATATATATATATATATATATATACACTTTTCTGAAAACTAAAAAGCTGAGAATATAAATTTTCTAAAACTGAAAAGCTGAGATATTATACTTTTCTGAAATCTGAAAAGCTGAAACAATATGCTTTACTGAAAATACTTTTCTGATAAAACTTCTCTGATAAAACTTTTCTAATAATATAATTTTCTGATAATACTCTTCTGATAAAATACTCTTCTAATAAAATACTTTTCTGATGATAAACTTTTCTGAAAACTTATTCTGGCTATTTTCTGAATACTGCACTGAAATCTGTAATAATCTATTTTCTGGATACTGTACTGAAATCTGTGTTTCTGAGAATCTAGCCAAGCCTATCGTAATAAAGCTCTTAATTTAATATTCTGTACTAAAAATCTGAAAAATATTTCTGGCTTGGCTTCTGTATCTAAAAACTCCCAATGGACCCCTAAGCTAAGCTGAACTCATAGGTCGGCTAACTGGCGCCGTACTATATGAGTGGATCACAGGGCGACTAACTGGCGCCGTCTACTGTGACATCTGATATAAGTCACGAGGCGACTAACTGATGCGCTCAACGTGACATCTGATAAAAGACATCTCACTGTCTATGTGCGGAATGCTGCGTCGCATGCATATAGCGAGACAACACCCCAATGTGTGGGCGACTGACAGACTCGACAGACTCAACCCTCCTGGAGTTAACGGACTGTCCCCCCTTAACTTGCCACACACAATTAGGATGTACCGGCCGGCTCTAACTGCTGATAACTGATCTGATAATCTGATAATCCATGGGTTTGAAAACTGTTTTCTTTACTTTGAAAACTAGCTTTTAGTTCTAAAACTTAAAATATGCATAAATATATTTCTTTACTAAATTCATACATAAAACTTATTTCTTTAAATAAATATAATTTCTAAATTTCTGAGATATAAAATACTTTAATTAAAACATACTTAAACATAAATTCTATATAACTTACAAAACTCATATAAGTAAATAAACATATATAATATCACAAATTACTAAATCAAACTAAAGAAATAAACTAAATATAATTCAACTGAAAATTTGATTTTGCACTAACTTGAATGAAAATATTAACTTGCTAAACTTAACATAAAGCATATCATTAAAATAAAACTTCTTAAATAAAATCAAAACTTGATAACATTCATTTATATAAAAAAATATTTTAACACTCACAGATTTCTGGTTTTCTCTAGGCTTTGAGCTCCGGTTCCTTTGTCTCAAAACAGTTCTTGACTTTCCATAACGTTTCTTTTTCTCCCATACTACGGAGATTTCTCCCTAAAATAATATATTTCCAAATAAATTATTAATATAAATACAACCACTAATATAAAACTCTATTCACATGTTTAACACTTTATTCTACAATTTCTTATATTCTCATAAAATCAATTACATTTAATTTACTGAAAATCATGTCTCTACGATTGTATATTCCTTCAATAAATCAATTTTTCTTAATTTGAATCTCATTCAACACAATCTGACATACTTTTTTAAATTTCTAAGCACCAATTTGTATCAATTCATACAAATACAATTTCTAATACTTAATTACCCAATAATTGAAATCTCTACACTATCAACATTCGATTTCTACACAAATTTTCATTCTAATCTTCATCAAGTTAACATAAATGAATTTCTTTCACTTAACAACATCAAATTCAACTTTATTAAACTCAATTAAACTAATTATAGCTTCAATTTCGAATTTAATTTTAAAAATTCACAAAATTAGTGATTCAATTTCACTCCAAACACAACATTATAACAAAACTCATAATACAAGTCACTAATTTGAGAATCATTTTGCTATCTTACTTAACGATTCTCAATTCGTACTATCAATTAACTCATAAACACTCCAATTACACAAATAACATCTCAATTGAATTAATTTGAACTTTAAATCCTAAAATCCCCAAAATTTAACTTACTAATTTCTTGATTTTCATTCTAATCAATTCCAATTAAACTTATTTCAATTAAAACACTACAAAAACTCAAATCAAATACTAAATCAACAAAACCCATCATCAAAATCATCACCCAAACATTCAATTTCACTTATATTCTCAACAATCAATTTCAATAACAAATCAAAACTCAATCAACTACTAAAATCAATTCAATTTCATTTTATACTCAACAATCAAAACTCTAACACAACTTAATTTCATCAAATTCAAACCAAATCAACTTCATCACACTTACCCAACTCCTCTTGCTCTTCTTCTTCTTCTTCCTCCAGTTGGACCGAATTTCTTCTCTTCTTTCTTTCTCTTTTCTTTTCTCTTTCTTCTTTTCTTCTTCTTCTACTCTGTTTTTTATCTTTATTTTTCTGCACTGTTTTTGTACTTCTTCTTGTTAGGCCGGTCACCACTCTTGCTTCCTGTCTCTCTCTTCCTTCTTCTTTCTCCTCTTTTCTTTTTCTTTTTCTCTCTTCTTCCTCTCTTCTCTCAGCTGGACAGCAGCTCTCTCTTCTCCTTCCTCAGTTTTTCTGGTTTCTTCCCGTCTCTCCTCTGTTTTTGTTTCTCTTTTCATTTCATATATATATATATATATATATATATATTATATTCTTTTATATTTACAACTTGATTTCTTAAGAGGGGAAGAATTGTAACATCCCAAATTTCGGATAATTAATTTTGAATATGTGGATATAATATTTGTGAGTTGAGGGGTGCAAAACGTAATTAAATGTATGTTTATTTTTAAGGTTTCCAGGTGGACCAGATGGAGCGGTCTAGAAAGATTGCATGAAGTGAAGGAAAAATGGGGACAGTGAGTACCGCGACCACTCACCGCAACCAGAGATCGCGATGAGTCGCTCGCGGTGAAAAATGGCATTTTCGGGCAGTGAGCACTGCGACCACAGATCGCGCTGACTAGCTCGCGGTGAAAAATATCAAATTCTGGCAGTGAACAACGCGACCACCAGCGTGACCATGGTACCGAGATGAGTGATCGCGATGAAGGCGGTGGAATTGCTCCAGTGAGCAACGCGACCTGATAGCGCGACCACAGGTCACGATGACGGTCGCGACGACCAAAATTTTATAAAAAAAAATAGAAGTCGTGGAAGTCTCTCGAGAAAAATCAGAAGGGAAAGAGAGAGACCGAGAGACCGAGAGAGAAAAAGAAAGAAGAAGAAGAAGAGAAGAAGAAGAAGAGGAAGAGAGAGAGAGAAGAAGAAAAAGGAGAAGAAGAGAAAGAAGAAGAGGAAGAGAAGAAGAGAAGAGGAAGAAGAAGAAGGGGAAAGAGAAGGAGAAAGAGAAAGGGAAAGGAAAAAGAAAACCTAGAAACGCGATAGTCGAAAGGAAACGGTATCTAGGTTGGTGTACACCCGTTTTCGAAAACCTTTACAAAAATATTAGGTATTTTTAGTCTGAATCTGCGATTTATTTGAATAACTTAGTAATTATGTGTTTATATTGTTTTTATTTGAATGATTTTACTTTAATCGTATTTCGGTTATTATGATCTCGTTGAAATTATTTCAGAAATTGTTTAATTTCCATGAAATCATATATGTATATTTTCATAATATCGTTTGAATATTATATTTGTTGAGTTGAACGTCGATTTGTAAATTACAGTTAATATTTGCATATGTTGTATCGAAATGGCCCTAGGATACTTGGACATAGAAATGGATATAGGAGGTTGGTATACCAGCTGGGTTAGTTTAGCAGTACTACGCCGTTATTATTAGTGATTGTTGTTGCGGGGCAATCTCGGACAATCACAACGATACTAGTGATTGTTGTTGCGGGGCAATTTCGGACAATCACATTGATATCAGTGACTGTTGTTGCGGGGCAACCCCGAACGTCACATTGAAACTACAGTTATTAGACCCATATTCCAGTCCTAAAAATTATATTGGGTATACCAAATGGCCAGAATTGAAGTGAATTGAATGAGAGGGTTAGAAGTAAATTTCGAAAGTGATTAAAATGATTGTAAAAGCATTGAGAATTTAATTGAGTACGAATTATTAAATTGATTTAGTTGTTTTTATTAACCTGATGTCATATTATTTAAATTATAAATGTTTTATTTACGTTCGCATTGTGATATTTATATTATGCAAATTATGTTATGATTTTGATAAATGAGTTTAGTGTACACCCACTAAGCTATATGCTTAGCGCGTCGATTTTTATCGCGCGTAGGTTACAGGGATACCGAGGCAGAAAAAGAGTAGAGAGGAGGTACCTGCAGATTGAAGAAGTCAGAGTCTTCACATTTATTGGGTAGTTATATAGTTTTGTATGTTATATTCAGTAAGCATGCATATACAGGAGTTTATAAATTCGATGATTATATATGTTTTGTAAATAATTTTATGATTTCTGTTATTATATTAAAGGCCTGTAAATATTGAATTATGAATTATTTTATTTTAAACTATTGGAAAGTCGCACTAAACGGCAGAGTGCGCATTTGATTGAAAGGAAATTTGAAGTGTTGTTGTGAATTTTATTTGATCTGAGTTTTATTGAAAACAGGTTTTGGGAAATCAGAAAAATAGAGAAAACTCTGACGAAATTTTTGAAAATGAAGTTTGATGGGCTCACTAGAAAAAAATATTTTTAACTTACAAATTTATATGATATATGATTTTCAGTTTATAAACAGAAGGAAGAAAGTATTTGAAAACCCGAGTAGCGCTCCCTAGGTCGATCCAGTCGGGTCGGGTCAGGGGGTATTACATTGTACAGTACAATCTATCAGAATGGTGTATTACAGTTATTCTACAGTTCTGATACTATGTGAATTTTGTAAATAAAATTGTAATATCCGAAAAAATAAATACATAAAACAATTTAAATTAAATTAAAGAGTTTTATTAAACTAAGGGGGGTGCATTCAATCTTAACTTTGAATGACTTTTAAAGATTTTTTTTAAGTGATAGATTTCGTAGACTTTACCGACTTTTATTGACTTTACAGAATTCTAACAAGCTTTTATAGACTTTTATAGACTTTCATTTTAAAAGACTTTCATTGACATCGATAGATTTTTATTGACTTTTATAGAGTTGAATGAAATTCTATAAATGACTTTCATAGACTTTTATAAATTTTCATTTTAAACTAAGTGCATATTATATTAAAATTTATTGAATAGTGTATTAAAATTAAGTACATAATGTAAAAAAATATGATACATTTTTTAAATAAATCAGTAACTTTAATAAAGTATGGTCAATATTTGTTCTTTTAGAAAAATGTCACTAAGTTGTCCCACAAACTTTCACAGTCGCTTTAACAGCTGTTTCAAAATTATTGTATATGTCTGAATAATTTCACAATCATCTATGTTATTTAAATAATTTATAAAATAGTCTATATTTTTATTTTGTATCATAAACGTCCTTGTAAATTTATTTTACTAAAATCGAATTAAATCAGTTTCTTTAGACATTTTTTTTTCAATAAATCCTAACTTAGTAAGAAAGCTTAGAAAAAAAATTTTAAAGAGAAAAGAAGGAAAGCATTTTGATATTATTATATATTTAATGGATAGATAAATGAAACAACAAAAATTAATATGGCTATTTTAAAAAAATAAATAAATCTAAATTGATAATTTTTCAAATAATACAAATTATTTTGATATTTTACCCTATTCTACATAATAATATATGAGACTTCTATTTTTCACATTTACTTAAACCTTCCACTGCCAAATTTAGCTAAAGCAAAAGTGAAATAATTATCAATAACTTTAATTCTACCCTAATCTGAAATCAACTCCATCTTCATCAACTTTATCTTTATCTTCAATATCACTACCAACTCATCCATTTTTTCCTAACTTTATTTTTATCACATCCAATTAATACAAAGCATAAAAAACCATTAAAAAAAAATTCAAATTAATCCTTGTTTTTTTTTCGTAACTCTATTTTCATTACAACTAACCAATATAAAATATTAAAGAAAGCCACAAAAAAAAAAGTTTTATGTAAGGCCTACTGCAAAAAGAGCCACAAAAGAACAAAAAAAAATCTAAAATTATGGAACAGATCACTTTCATAAAGAGTATATTTGCTCCATTTGATAGAGCGTGATGGAGGTTGCTCTCCACTCTAGTGGAACGAGACCTCCATATCAGATGGAGCAGATCACTCCATTTAATTAAGCGAACTGCTCCATTTTATAGCTGCATCTGATGGAGCTTGATCTGGAGATGAAGATTACAAATTTGTTTTACCTTTTTTTAATCTGTTTATTTGTTAAACTAAAAAAATAAATATAATTGTTTTTGTTATTTTTGGGAGAGAATGAATAAAAAAATTGTTATTTATTTTTTTAGTTTAGTTTTTTTTTTTATTTTTTTTATAATGTGTTTAATTTTTAAATAAAAATATATATAATTATTTTTGGAGGGAGAATTCAAAATTATTTAATTATGAGATATAATTTTAATTTAGAGTAGAATTAAAATGATAGAAACTTATATAGTTAGTTTATAATATTTTTTCACATAGATATATAATTATAAAATATTTTAAAATATTATAGAATTATTCATTTTATTTGATAATTACAAAGACTAAATTACCCTTCAACCTGACCTTAATTGTAAATGATTTATACTAAATTTAGATATTTTTTTTAAAGGGGTATAATTATAAAATTAATAATTGTCGGATTTATTGAGATCAATTACTAAATGTGCAGTCCAGATATCTACTCTCATAATAGAAAATATCTGCTCTTACAATAAGGAGAGAAAACTATCCATATATACTGATAAATATACATGGTAGGAATTAAACTCTCACCATTAAAATGAAAGATACACTACGAGTGGATGTTTATTTAAAATTTTATTAGTTTTACCAAAGTTATGGGAGTTATTACAATTAAAATTAACCCCTAGAGTAAAATACCCATATATTCGTACTACCTGGACCATAAAGTCAACATAGAGTCCAGACTTACACCCAACCTTAAAGCCAGACTCATCGAGTTCTTGTCAAAATGATACGATAGTTTTACGATGTCGTACAAGGACATGACAGGCATCGACCCGGATATGAAGGTCCACAAACTACAAGTGGATTTGGACTACCCTCCTGTGAAGCATAAATGATGAAAGTTTGCGCCCGAGCACAACAAAGTCATCAATGAAGAGATTCATAAACTTATTGACATTGGATTAGTAAGGGAGGTCAACTACCTCAACTGGCCAGCTAATATCATGGCTATGATGAAGAAGAATGGAAAATGAGGAGTCTGCAAAGACTTTACGGACTTAAACAAAGCTTGTCCTAAAAACTCGTTCCCTTTACCACACATCGATATGATGGTAGATGCCATGGCCAGACACGACCAATTAACCTTTATAGATGTGTTCTCAGGCTCCAATTAGATCATGATGCATCCAGACGACTAAGTGAATACCTCATTCATCACAGAACAAGGGATTTTCTTCTACAAGGTAATGCCCTTCGGCCTTAAAAACACAGGGGCGACCTACCAGAGGTTGGTCAACAAAATATTCACCAAAATGCTTGGGCAGACTATGAAGGTCTACATCGATGACATGTTGGTCAAGTCCCTCTTGGTGGAACAACATCTCGCCCATCTACGACATTCGTTCAATGAGATTGACAAATACAACATGAAGTTCAACCCTACCAAGTGTTCCTTTAGGGTCTAATCTAAAAACGTCATTGGCTACATCGTAACCAATAGAGACATTGAAGCTAACCCGAACAGATCCAGTCTTTCATGGGTCTACAGTCTCCTAAGAGTATCAAGGATGTCTAGAAGCTTACCGGTCAACTCGCGGCTCTCATCCGCTTCATCTCTAAGTCGTCCAAACAATGTTAACCCCTCTTCGACACTCTACGGAACAGCAAGATGTTAAGTGGACTCAACCATGTGAGAAGGCCTTCCAAAGTATCAAATAATACTTAGCGAGTCCTCCACTCCTCTAGAACCTAAAGTCGGTGAGACCTGGCTAGTCTACCTAGCGGTATTTGAAATAGTATCGGCGCTATACTAATCAGAGAGGAAGATGGGAAGCAACAACCTGTCTATTACATAAGTAAGTCTCTACTCGACACAGAGACACGCTACAGTCACCTAGAGAAGTTAGCCCTTGCACTCATCAAGCCCTTAAGGAAACTAAGGCCTTATTTTTAATGTCGCACCATCAGTGTGTTGACGACGTTCTCATTGAAGAACGTCCTACACAAGCCCAAATTGTCTAGTCGACTAGTCAAGTGGGTTGTAGAACTGAGTGAGCACGATATTAAATATCAGCCTCGAACCGCGATCAAGTCGCAAGTACTGGCCAACTTCACACTAGGTACATGTCCTCAAGCTGAAAAGGAACTACTCACCTTGACGAACGACTCTATAGAAATTGAGTCAATTCTTTCGCTACAATTTAAGACCTGTAAATTTGTATTTGAACATTAATGATTTTTGTTTTCTGTGTAATCCAATATGTGTAAGTTCATGTTTCCTATGGTTTTAGCTGTCTGGTTTGTTCTAAATAGTGTCAGTGTCTGAAACCCACGCTCTTTTTATATAGTACATACATTATCTTTTAAGTTAGTTCTCCTTACTTTAGTATGATCAAGTTGAATGGTTCCGGTGGCAGCTTATTGTGAATCAACAGGAGCCTTTGACAGAGTAGCAACTTGTGAGTATCGGCAACTTGCAGCAATCATCTAAACACATAAATGATACATTGTCTCAAGGTATTGGAGGCATTGCAGTAGTCCCGTGCAGAGACATTGTCCAATGGATCTCACGGCTCCTCAAGTTCGTCTGGGAATGTGGCAAACTACATGGGGCAAATAGCCATGGCAATAGGAAAGATTAGGAACTTTGGAGGGGTTTATTTTTCGCCATGTCAACTTTCGTTTTTCCTTTAATTGTTTCTGTGCCATTTAATGTGATTTTGTACCTTAAGAGTGCGTTTGGTACATGGGACAGGACAGGACAATATGAGATAGTTTGTTCCTGTCCCATGTTTGGCGTGACATGGACGTGGGACAACATGGGACAATGTGGGAGAAAAAATTCAAAAACTTGTCCCACCTCAGACCCTATAACAAGTAGTCTCATGACATGGGACAAACCTGTAAATGACCCTTATACCCTTAATTCTTTCAAAAATTATAATTAAACCTGGGGGAAAATTTTTTTAAAAAAAATAAAAATTGTAAAATTAAATTTATAATGTATATATACTATATAAAATACTCTAAAATATCTATATATAATATTTTAACATTTTAGTTTTTTTAACTAAATTTTAAGTTTTATAAGTATTCAATCTTGAATTTTATTTTTATTTTTAATAAATGATGTTATTTTTAAATTTTTTAAATTTTAATATATTTATAATATTTATTTTTTATTTAATTAAATTTAAGTGTGTTTTAAAAAATAATTTGACTTTTTATAACATATACCAATTTTTTATTGGACTTTCCAAATTGGTAAAATAGTTAAAATGTAAAAATTTGGAGAGTAAATCACCTTACTAATTTAATAAAAAAAGGGTAAGATTGCCAATTTATACTTTATGTCAGGTTTGACCGTTAAAATTTTGATCATAGAGACTAAATTGATATATTTTGGAAAAAGTAAGGATCATGTCAGTTAAAAAGGTAAAAATAGATCAAAAAGTGATATTTTTAAATACATTAAGGACCAAATTAATAATTATCTGAGGTACTTGGTTGTAGTTTAAGAAAAAGTGCGATTTCATTACAATATAACCAAACGTCGGGATATTTTATTGCAATTTGCCCCAAAAACTATTGATCGCTACTCTTTCAAGTAAATTCGAAGGAAACTTCCATTTAATATGATGTAAAATACTAGCTATATCAAAGTTTGATGCATATGCCATGCACATTCAATTATAGCCTTATAATTTAAGCAGTTAGTGTATTTTCCCTTTACCTATTTTCTAGGGGTTCGAATCCTACCGTTATTAATTAAATAAACGTGTAAAGAGACATCTTCCCCGTCGGAGTTAATTTCCAAGTCATATATATATATATATATATAATTTACATAACATAGAACTCTCTAAATGCGTTGCAAATATAGTATATATATATTTTGATGCTTATAAGTGTTTTTGACTTGTCTCTAACTCACGAGTCACAAGTCATTAAAGTCTTGTTTCCTTCTTCGCATATCAAAACCACATCTTATATAATATCATACAATGGGTCACAAAGTAGTACAACATCAGTTCTAGCTTGTAACTTCTACCCTCAAAATTGTGTCCTAATAATAATTTGATGGCTTCTTCTTATTCTTGTTGTTCTGATACTACTACTCGTGGAACCAAGTTTGATGTCTTCCTGAGCTTTAGATGTGAAGACACTCGCTGTACCTTTACGAGTCATCTCTATGCAGCCTTGAGCAGGACAAAGATCGAAACCTTCATCGATTATCAAATAAGGAAGGGTGATGATATTTCTCCAGCACTCTCAAAAACAATTGAAGACTCATGTCTTTCCATCGTCATTCTCTCCAAAAACTACACTTCTTCGACATGGTGCTTGAACTAGCTTCTGAAGATACTTGAACGTAAGAATTCGAAGGGACAGATTATATTACCAGTTTTCTACCATGCGCTTCCATCCGATGTAAGGAAACAAACAGGGAGTTATGGGGAAGCATTTGCTAAACATGAAAAATGCTTCAAGAAGACAAAAGATAAGGTCTCAAACTGGAGGGCTGCTTTGAATCAAGTAGCTACTTTATCTGGTTGGGATATAAAGGAGCATGATGGGTACGCATGTTTTGTCATTTCTTTCATAATTAAATGGAAACATTTCATTTGTTGTTTCATCTCATGATAAATTGTTTTCTTAAAACTAATTACAAGTTCTTAGTATTTGATCTGTTGATTGCTATTAATTTGTTTCCAAAACAAAACCACCTAATTTTATTATTATTATTATTTTTTTTTCTTATTAGTAGAATATGATAGAAAGACAATTGATCGTATTCAGATATTTTTATTCTGAGATCAGGTATGAAATTGGAAGATAAGTTTGATTTTTACTAGCGAATTTGTTTTATGGAAACATATCGTTAAAGAATTGATAATTTGATTGGTGATTATACAATATTAATTGTTTCTTTTTCAAAAACAAAATCATAATAACTCTTGCCATAAAATTGATGCTTTGGGGTTGCCAACCTACCTACATTTTTTCCTACTTTAGTATAATTTGTTCAAAAATTTTCTTCATAATTGGCAGGCCTGAGTCTGAATTTATTGAGAAAATTGTCAAAGATGTTTTAAAGAAATTGAAGCATATGTCACCACGTGATCATTTGGATGACTTGGTTGGAATTTTGTCACAAATAGAAAACGTTGATTATTTATTATGCACCGGAACGGTAGACTTTCGTAGTGTTGGAATTTGGGGTATGCCTGGTATAGGCAAGACAACTATTGCAAGAGCTATATTCAATCAAATTGCCAATCAATTTGACAGTTGTTGCTTTCTTGCAAACATTAGGGAAGAATAGGCTAAATGTAGTTTAAACAATCTGCAAGAAAAGCTATTTTCTAAAATATTGGAGGATCAAAATCTAAAAGTCGATACTTTTATAATTAGCAGGCTTTGTCGCAAGAAGGTACTTATTGTTCTTGATGATGTAAATAATGCACTACACTTGAACTATTTAGTTGGAGATTGTAGTTGGTTTGGTCCTGGGAGAAGAATTATTATAACATCTAGATATAAACAAGTGCTTAAGAATGGTGTTGATGGATTATACGAGCTTAAAGAATTAAATTATCACGATGCTCTTCAACTCTTTTGTTTTAGTGGCTTCAAGCAAAGGTATCCTATAGAAGATTACAAGGCGCTGTCAAATCGAGTTGTCTCCTATACAAAAGGCAATTTATTAGCTCTTAAAGTTTTGGGTTGTTTTTTACAAGGTAGAAGTAAGAAAGAGTGGAAAAGTTCATTAAATAAACTTAAGAAGTGTCCCAACTTGGACATTCCAAATATGTTAAGAATAAGTTATGATAGATTGGATAATCAACAAAAAGAAACATTTCTTGATATTACATGTTTCTTCAAGGGGGAGCAAAGAGATCATGTAATAGCTATACTAGATGGGTACGGTTTATCTACTGAAATTGGAACAAGTGTTCTTGTTGACAAATGCCTTATAACTGTCACAGAAAATAAGTTATTGATGCATGATCTGATACAAGAAATGGGTTATAGTATTGTTCTTCAAGAATCCATAAAAGAGACTGGGGAGCGCAATAGATTCTGGAATCTTCAAGATATATACAATTTATTCAAGAAAAATACAGTAAGAGCCAATTGCATTATAATTCTTCATTTTATTTGAGGTGTTATGAAATAGAAAGCTTAGAAAATTTTCTTAAATATACAAAGCCATATCCTAATCCATTGATTTTGTTGTCAAGGGACTAATGCAATGCAATTGAAAGTATATCTTTAGACCTGTCTCAAATAAATGAGCTGCACCTAAATTCTGATGCCTTCATGAGAATGCAGAGATTTAGAATTCTGAAATCCTATAGCTCTCACTACTCTAAAGGGAACAAAGAGAACGATAAGGTGCACGTATGTCAAGACCTTGAATTACTTCCAAATAAGCTGAGATATTTACATTGGCATATATATCCATTAAGATCTATGCCATCTAAATTTAACCCTGAGAGCCTTGTTGAACTTCAAATGCATCACAGCAATGTCAAACACCTTTGGAAGGAAAATCAAGTATGTTTAACATTTATACATTTTTCATGTCTTGTATGCATTTGAATCTCATGATTTTTAACAAATTGGTTTAAGCTATCTCTTTTATCATGGTGTAATCTGGAGAACTTGAGACGGATTGACCTCAGCTACTCGCAACACTTGACAGAAAGCCCAAACCTATCTTGAGGCTTACCAAGTTTTCGGAGATTTCATGGAATGTAAAGGAGTTAAATTTAGACCAGACTGCAATAGAAGAAGTTCCTTAGGCAATCGAGTGTCTCAATCAACTTGTCACATTGAAATTGAACCACTGCAAAAGGCTTAAGAATCTTCCAAGCAACATTCATAATTTGACATCCCTTAGGCAACTTAGTCTCCGAGGTTGCTCAAGTATCACTCAATTCCCAGAGATATCAGGGAATGTAAAATTTTTGTATTTAGATTGGACTGCTATAGACGAAGTGCCATCTTCAATCGAGCATCTCACTAAGCTTTATAACTTGAGCCTCCGAAATTGCACAAGGTTAAAAGGAGTTTCAGGCAGCATTTTTAAATTAGAATCTTTGGAATATTTCTATCTCCGCGGTTGCTCAAAGCTAGATGATTTACCATAAGTGTTGGAAACTAGGGAAAAGCTACTGTATTTTGATTTAGATGGAACAACCATAAAAGAATTACATGCGTCCATTGAACTTCTACCTCGGCTTTTTTATCTGGATATATAGGATACTGCAAATACATAGAAAGTCTTCCAAATAGCATTTGTAATATGAAATCTCTTTCAAATCTTAATCTCTCTGGTTGTAGTGGGGTTGACAAAATGCTAGAGGACTTGCCATTATCTTCATCATCTGGTTTATGTTATTTACAATAGTTGGGACTAAGTGAGTGCAACCTGTCAACATTGTCAACTGCTCTTAGCTGCTTATCTTTCTTAGAGCATTTGAATCCAAGTGGAAACAACTTTGAAAGCCTAAGCCTTAAACCATTTTATTCTCTAAAAGGCCTTAACATAAGCCATTGCAAGAGACTTCAATCTTTGCAAGAGTTTCCACTTCCATCGCGTCTACAATATTTACCAGCACATCAATGCATTTCTCTGAAAACTTTACCTACTTCAAATGTGGTCTCCACTGGAAATTGGAATTCCCAACAGAGTTTCATGTATTCTGACTGCTTAAAATTGGACGAGAATGCAAGGATAAATATTATGGCAGATGCACGGCTAAGGATTCAAGTTATGGCAACTAAGGCACGTGGGACTGCATCAATGGAAGATTATCTTGACGTACTCTCTCTCTCTTTTTCTATTGAATTTACTCATCCTGCCGAGATGCTCTCTTTGAATTCTCTTCCGTGGATATAAACCTACAACCAATACCAAACTGCAAGATAAAAAAGTGCGGAGTCCATCTACTATATATGGAGGAGGAAAGTACACAAAAAAGTGACGATAACAGTCTTAATGAAGCTGGACTGGTTGAAAATGTGGAAGATCAAGAGGATCTCAACTCTAAAACATTGGAAGAAACAGAGCACAAATCAGAGTCTGAGGGCAAAGGCCGAGTGAAACTAATGTCTAAGAAAATTTTCGTGGTTGGGCTTGCTCTTTTTTTTCTTGTGGTGGTGTTTATTGGGAAATGCAAGTAAGTAATCCTCTGTTTTTTCTTCTAGGTTGAAGAGAGATATATGGATATATGTATGTTGTTCTTGTATAAAATTTATTTTATTTATTATATTTGTAGCATATATAGGTGTGGAGCTGAGGTCTCGGTGGACAAGAAGATAGCATGAGAGAAAGGTATTAAAAGAGATATACAAAAACTAACATTTTCAAAGATCAATGGTGCCAAAAGCAACTGAAGTAACCGCTAACAAAACAAGAATCATAATGCAGATATTTCTGTCTAAAAAAAACAAACAATCAATACTTTTATTCAATAGTATTAAAAAAAATATATATTATTCAGGTTTCATGTTTCAGTTCCTGTTCAGTTTTTAAAAATGTTTAAATCTAATCAATGTTCAGATAAAAAAACAAACGACCCCTAAATATTCAAACAAGTTTTTAATTGCTAGTATCTACTTTCTTAATTTTTCTTCCAGTCTTAGCTCTCTACTTCTTTGAGATCCAAATCTGGGATTGTTAATGAGTATAAGTAACATTACCAAGTACTAAATCTAATTATTGTGGGATGCATTAATACTACGCTGCCCAGTTAAACACTATACAACAATAAACTTGCTTACAACATCATAATACAAAATTCCAACTTGGAAGTAGGAAATTGTACTAATTGCAACCTGAAAGGAAATTGCAACCCGAAAGTATAATTAATGGAGCTTTACATATGAAACCCTACAAAACGATATTAATCGAGCTTTGACTATGAATTGAAAACTCTACCAACTTTACTTTGATACCCTGAAAGGAAATTGCAACCCGAAAGTATAATTAATTAGGTGAGGGGTCCAATCTTTGTACAAAAAACCATTTGGAAATCATGGGTATTGTTATAATATAAGGTAATAGAATGATTTTATTATGATATAAAGTAATGAAGTAAGAGTGAAGGAGAAAAGGATTTAACATACCAAAATCAAGAAATGAAAGCACCACAAAAGAAGTTCTTAATTTAGAGAGATTTTTGTTCTTCTTATTTCAACAAGAATTGACTCATATTTATAGTCATTCTTACCTCACCTAATTCAATCCACTCAACCAATAAATCAATAAGTTATTGGTTGATAATCATGGTGGAATTTACTATTTACACCATTATCAATATGGTGGACATTCATCATTTACAACACTCCCCCTTGGATGTACACCATTTTAAAGTAAATATGTTGGTAAACAATACAATGATCTTCTGGATTATAAATTGTATTTGATGTGTTCAAACTGCCTCATTAAAAACCTTGCCGGTAAAACCCAGTGGGACAAAATCCGGTCGAAGGGAAAAAGAGTGCAGTACACATGTATTGTTATCTTCGAAAATCTACTCCCCCTGATTGTATGCTCCCCCTGATAAAAATTAATTCTGTAGTTTACAAAATCGACGCATACCAATGCCATATACTAATTTCTCAAATGTTGACGTCGGTAATGATTTAGTAAACAGATCTGCAAGATTATCTGTAGACCATATCTGTTTTACATCAATCTGTCGACTTTGTTGAAGTTCATGAGTATAGAAGAATTTTGGAGAAATATGCTTAGTTCTATCCCCTTTGATATATCCTCCTCTTATCTGAGCAATACAAGCTGTATTATCTGCATTTCTTTGGATGATGAAAATCCGCATGTACTTCGAATATGATGAATAATAGAATTTAGCCAAACACATTCTCGACTTGTTTCATGAAGTGCAAGGATCTCCGAATGATTAGAGGATGTAGCAACAATACTCTGCTTTATAGATCGCCAGGAGATTGTTGTGCCATTATAGGTAAAAACATATCCCGTTTGTGAACGAGCTTTATGGGGATCAGATAAATATCCAGCATCAGCATAACCAATTAAACCTGAAAAATTGGTAGACACATAAAATAATCCCCAGTCTATTGTACCACGAAGGTAACGAAAAATATGTTTGATTCCATTCCAATGTCTTCGAGTTGGTGCTGAACTGAATCTTGCTAATAAATTTACTGCAAATGCAATATCAGGTCTAGTACATTGTGCAAGATATAATAGAGCACCAATTGCATTTAGATATGGTACTTCGGGACCAAGTATCTTTTCATCATCTTCTTTAGGCCGGAATGGATCCTTTTTAGGATCAAGAGATCTAACAACCATAGGAGTACCTAATGGATGAGCATTGTCCATATTAAATCTTTTCAGAATCTTTTCAACATATGCCGATTGATGAACAAGTATTCCATTTGGTGTATGCTCGATCTCCAGGCCGAGACAATACTTTGTTTTGCCCAAGTCTTTCATTTCAAATTCCCTTTTTAAATATTCAGCAGTTTTCAGGAGTTCTTCAGGAGTTCCAATTAAATTCATATCATCAACATATACTGCTACAATAGCAAATCCAGATTCAGATTTCTTTATAAAAACACATGGACATACTAGATCATTAATATACCCTTCCTTGATCAGATATTGACTAAGACGGTTATACCACATCCGTCCAGATTGTTTTAATCCATACAGGGATCTTTGCAACTTTATCGAATATAAATTACGAGATCTCGATTTATATGCTTCTGGCATTTTAAATCCTTCAGGAATTTTCATATAGATATCTGAATCGAGTGACCCATATAAATAAGCAGTCACTACATCCATTAGACGCATTTCAAGCTTTTCTGAAACAGCCATACTTAATAAAAACCGAAATGTGATTGTATCCATCACTGGTGAATACGTTTCATCAAAATCAATACCAGGTCTCTGCGAGAAACCTTGTGTTACGAGTCGTGCCTTATATCTCATGACTTCATTTTTCTCATTTCGTTTTCGTACAAAAACCCATTTATATCCGACGGGTTTGATATCTTCAGGTGTCTGGACTACAGGTCCAAATACTTCACGTTTGGCTAAAGAATTTAATTCTGCTTGAATTGCTTCTTTCCATTTAGGCCAATCATGCCTTTGTATACAATGATCAATACCATGAGGTTCATAATCATCATTAATAATTTCAGTAGCTACTGTGTAAGAAAATATATCATCGATGATTGTTTCTTCACGATTCCATATTTCTCTTGCATAATTTATGGATATTTCTTCATTTCCATTTTCTTGTCTCTCTTCTAGGATTTCTGCCACTTCAGGGGTTTCTGCCACTACAGGGGCTCCTGTCGCTTCAGGGACATCTAACTCTACTGGAGTTGATTCAGAGAAAGTGGATTTATTTGTAACTCGAGTTTTATCAAAATTCTGATAATTTACTTTCCTCTTCCGGGGAACTGTATCTTTTGATCCAAGTGGTCTACCACGCTTCTGTCGTGCAACAGATGATTCAGTTGCTACTAATTGTTTATATCGTTCTTCAGGAACAATCACCCGGGCTGGTACATTAGCAGCTGGTATATATGACTTTGTTACCCTATTAACATCTGTAAATGCATCTGGTAACTGATTAGCAATTGTTTGAAGATGCACTATCTTTCGCACTTCATTCTCACACTGAGATGTGTATGGATCTAAATGGATCAAACTTGGAACCTTCCAAGAAAATTCCTGCTTCTCTTCAGGAGAAGTTTTTCTTTCCCCGAAAGATGGAAAATTTGTCTCATCAAAATGACAATCCGCAAATCGTGCGGTAAAAAGATCACTCGTCAAAGGTTCCAAATATCTAATAATTGACGGTGAATCAAAACCAATATATATCCCTAAACATCTTTGGGGTCCCATTTTAGTTCTTTGAGTTGGGGCAATTGGGACATATACAGCGCAACCAAAAATACGTAAATGGGATATATTAGGTTGATGGCCAAACACAAGTTGTAATGGTGAATACTGGTGGTAAGCAGTAGGTCGAAGACGGATTAATGCAGCAGCATGTAAAATAGCATGTCCCCATACAGAACTTGGTAATTGTGTTCTTAATAATAAAGTTCTCGCAATTACCTGTAGGCGTTTGATAAATGATTCTGCTAATCCGTTCTGGGTGTGCACATGTGGGACTGGATGTTCAACATTAATCCCCACTGCTTTGCAATACTCATAAAAAGTTTTGGATGTAAACTCACCAGCATTATCAAGGCGTATTGATTTTATTGGATAATCTGGAAAATGTGCTCGAAGCCTAATAACCTGTGCAAGTAATCTGGCAAAAGCAACATTACGAGTAGACAATAAACAAACATGTGACCATCTTACAGATGCATCAATTAGAACCATAAAATAGTGAAATGGTCCACTAGGTGGGTGAATAGGTCCACATATATCCCCCTGAATTCTTTGTAGGAATGATGGGGATTCAAAACCAACTTTAGGATAAGATGGTCTAACTACTAATTTTCCTTGTGAACATGCAGTACATATACTCTCATGTAACAGCTGAATCTTCTGGTTCTTTAATGGATGTCCATGAGAATTTTCAGTGATTCTACGCATCATCGTAGATCCCGGGTGACCTAAGCGGTCATGCCAAAGCATGAATATTTTTGGATTAGAGAACTTCTGGTTCATAACTGCATAAGCCTCAATTGATTTGATTATCGTATAATATAATCCAGATGAGAAAGTACGAATCTTTTCCAAAATCAATTTTTTGTCCTGAAACAACAGAAGTAATATAGAGATATTCTATATTATTTTCACTTATTGTTTCAATATGATATCCATTACAACGAATATCTTTAAAGCTAAGTAAATTTCTTTGGGAACTGCTTGAATATAAAGCATCATGGATACATATTTTTGTTCCATTTTCCAATAGAATTGTGGCTCTTCCAGAGCCTTCAATTAGGTCTGCAGGACCTGATATAGTATTCACCTCAGCTTTAAGTGATATCAAATTTGAGAAATACTTCTTATCACGAAGAATAGTATGTGTTGTTGCACTATCAATCAAACATTTATCTTCTCTACTGGAAACAGATGGCATATCCATATCCTTTATTTCATTAAACAAAAATATATATTAGTTATTAACGAAAACAGAGGCACAAAAGATACATCATAATTGATTGCAGAGAAAAAGAAAGGATAAAAACATAACAAAAACGCACACACAAAACAAATCGATGATTGACATATTTTAGTTGGTATGGACATCCCCATTACCAGCTACCCAAATATAGTGTAAAAAGCAGTCATAATAAGACCCTAATTGGTGTGGCCAGAGCCACCATTTCCATTCTCATCTCCAAAAAAATCTGGAATATCAAGATGAGTAATATCTTCTGGATCTGAGAGATTCGCAAGATTTGCCTCAATTTCCTTTATCTTTCCTCTTATAGATGCTTGATATAGATCTACCAGATGTTTAGGCGTACGACAGGTACGCGACCAATGTCCGGGTACACCACATCTAAAACAAACATCTTTATTGCTTTTAGTGGTTTTGTCATCTGTAATTTTGTTTTTTCCTTTATCTTGCTTAGCCACATTGGCATTCCACTTCTGGGGCATATTATTGGTGTTACGGTTCCATGAGGATTTGTAACTACCACGAGAACTATATCCACGACCACGAGAACCATACCATTGTCCGTGTCCTCGTCCATGACCCCGACCACGTCCATGGCTTTTATATCTATTGGCATTCACTTCAGGGAATGTTGATGAATCAGTTGGACGTAGTTCATGATTTTTCATTAGCAACTCATTGTTTTGTTCAGCAACCAACAAACACGAGATTAGTTCTGAATATTTTTGGAATCGACGTTCTCTGTATTGCTGCTGCAGGAGCACATTCGAAGCATGAAAAGTAGAGAACGTCTTTTCTAACATATCATGCTCAGTCACTGTTTCACCACACAATTTTAGTTGTGAAGTGATCTTGAATAAAGCAGAATTATATTCAGTAACTGTTTTGAAATCTTGTAATCGTAGGTGGATCCAATCATATCTTGCTTTTGGGAGGAATACATCCCTTTGATGATCATATCGATCTTTTAAATTTTTCCACAATATTAATGGATCTTTCACTGTGAGATATTGGACTTTTAGATTCTCATGTAGATGATGTCTAAGAAAGATTATGGCCTTGGCCTTATCCTGCAGGGATGTCTCATTTTCTTCCTTAACCGTGTCTTGCAAATTCATGGCTTGTAAATGCATTTCAGCATCCAGAATCCAGGAAAGGTAATTGTTTCCAGAAATATCTAAGGCAAAGAACTGCAGGTTCTTAAGATTTGACATTTTTCAGCAGATTTCTATTCATACAAAACAATAATAATAATTAGTTTTTAGTAAATATATCAAGAATAGTGCATAATAAGTATAAATCATATCTAATAATTAAATAGGCATATAAACGTAACATATATAGAAATAGCTATAGATAAGTAAATGTTGACTGGATCGTACATATGCAAATTTAATTAAAATAAAGAGTACTGAAATAAAATGTATTAACAATAAATAAAATGCATAAATAGTATATATTGTTGGCATAACCAACTTTAAGATGCGTAATAAATAAATTGCATAAATAATAAATATGGTCGGCATAGCCAACTTGAGATGTATAACAATAAATAAATTGCATAAATATAAACGTGGTTGGCATAGCCGACTTGAGATGCATAACAATAAATAAATTACATAAATATAAATATGGTCGGCATAGCCAACTTGAGATGCATAACAATAAATAAATTGCATAAATATAAACATGGTCGGCATAGCCGACTTGAAATGCATTATATTTATATAAATTACATAAATATAAATATATATATATATATATAAACATTAAATTAAAAATAATAAAAATATTATTATGTCCAGAACTTCTTATTGGATTAAAGTTTATAATATTTATAGTTTCTAGCTCTTTTATTTATTTTGTAATCTTCATGTTTCAATATAATAAATATAAGTAAAACTAAACTTATTTTCTGATGTGAAAGATCCAACAGAGTGGCAATCACAGAGCATACTAATAAGCTAGTCGTGCTGATAACGTGTTATAATATAAGGTAATAGAATGATTTTATTATGATATAAAGTAATGAAGTAAGAGTGAAGGAGAAAAGGATTTAACATACCAAAATCAAGAAATGAAAGCACCACAAAAGAAGTTCTTAATTTAGAGAGATTTTTGTTCTTCTTATTTCAACAAGAATTGACTCATATTTATAGTCATTCTTACCTCACCTAATTCAATCCACTCAACCAATAAATCAATAAGTTATTGGTTGATAATCATGGTGGAATTTACTATTTACACCATTATCAATATGGTGGACATTCATCATTTACAACAGGTATGAGATTTTTATGCATTGTCAAATATATATCTATCCTAATAAATTGCATCAGCCACTTTCTAACAAAAGCATTACCAAAAAAGAGACAAATTTTTCTTTCAAAGCAAGGGCAGTTATTTTTTGGCTTGTTCCAACACAAATGATAAATCACAATTTTCATAGATCATAACTCAAACATATGTATACAATGACATCTTAATGTCCACATGTCATAAACTCAAATCGTAAATCACTATGTTCTCTCTCTCACACACAATTTTATTCCAAGAAGTTAAAAGCAAAGAGTTTGAAATCTAGAGATCGCATCAAAGCTGAACCTTAAAGACTAGCCTCTTGTCATGCGAAAAGACTCAGCTGCCCCAATGGTGTTAGCTAAACCACGTAACAATGCTATTGGCAGTCTCCAGAGAAATCTGCCATTTGAGTGAGTCCACTGTACCCTACAATGACATCTTAATGTCCACATGTCATAAACTCAAATCGTAAATCACAATGTTCTCTCTCTCACACACAATTTTATTCCAAGAAGTTAAAAGCAAAGAGTTTGAAATCTAGAGATTGCATCAAAGCTGAACCTTAAAGACTAGCCTCTTGCCATGCGAAAAGACTTAGCTGCCCCAATGGTGTTAGCTAAACCACGTAACAATGCTATTGGCAGTCTCCAGAGAAATCTGCCATTTGAGTGAGTCCACTGTACCCTACAAAAAAAGTATATGAAAGCGAATCAACAAAATACATGATTGTTATATAGAGGTTGTTCAGATACATGATTGTTATGCTAGAGTTTCCTCGAGAAGTATATGAAAGCGAATCAACAAAATACTTAAGCCAAATAGTACACACCAATTTTTCAAGTATTCCTTGTACGGTTGCATTAAGGTCACCATCACAAATATAATTTGTGCCGTCATGCCATATCTTTTGTAACTTTGGTGCGTTCACAACTCCCGAAGAGAAAAACTTTATCTTAGAACATTTTTTTAGAGTTAAACTATATAAACGTGGGAAATTGAAGCTGTAGTTCCCAGAGCAAAAGCTTGTGAGACTTGATAAACCATCCAAGTGCAAACTCCACAAGTTGTTTAAAATAATCTCATCTCCTGTTACAACTCCTTCATTTGATGATATTAATTCTGTCATCGTATTGCAGTTTATTATCATCATTTCTTGAAGTTGAACCAGACTTTTTGCAGTTGATGGTGATACCAAACTCATCAATCTATCACAGCCCTCTACACTAAGACGAGTTAAATTTCGAAAAGATGCTGAAGGCGGCATTAGAGAAACCAAACTGCCACACCAATTTACTTGTACAATTTCAAGATTTTGAAGAATTAGGTCCAGTTTCGAGTCTTGTTTCCACATTTGCTTCAAATCATCAAGCCGATAGAGTGATAAACTTTTTATTTGTGCAAGCATCCCTGCATGTTTCTCGACATCTTCACATGAAAATATCTCTTCATACGAACAACAATTTAATTCAAGTTTCTCCACATTATGAAACCTCCGAAGGATAGCATGTGGAAAAACTATTGATTCATCCTCAGAGACCTCAAGAAGTTTTAAGTTTGGGAAAGAGATGCTTCTGTGGAAACTGGTTTTGCCAAATCATTCTAATCTCATCTCTGTTGAAACTTAGTTGCTCTAAGTTTGAAAAGACCTGGCAAGCAATCAAATAAAAACAAATTTCATACAACTTTATAGACTTTAAAAAAGGAAAAGTTATTAGTAAAAATTAAGGACACCAACCTTTTGATGTTCTGGAAACGTTTGCAGAATCATTCTGATGTTATTGAAATTCAATTCCTTCCTTAAGAAGACCTGTCAACCAATCAAATAATAACAAATTGGTCTTGTGATCCTCCCACAAAGAATTATAGAAAGTGGATAGACCAACTAATGTGGTAAAAGGTTTTTAATACAAGCAAGGCAATATCACATCATAGTACTCCCATCTACTAAGACTTTCACAATTTCATGTATAAATTACACTATTGATTTAATTTAAAGCATAGAAAAATTTAGAGAGGATAATTTAAAAATAAATATACGCATGATAATCTTATTACATGGTTTCACCATTTAATAATTTCTCTAAATTATTTAACCATCACAGTATTTAGGTTGTTCTGAAAAAGAATATATCATATATGGAAGCAAGAGCAGCTTG